>CADDXX010000084.1:77612-241839 GCA_902810485.1 Alauda arvensis
TCTGCCCAGCTGTGGTAGGGGAGGGTAAATGAGTGACTTTTGTGTGTGCCTGGCACTGGGTCAGTGTGAAACCATGAAAGCAAATATAATGTGGCATTTGGGCCCTGTGTAGGGCATAGAATTCTTATGACTGTGAATGTATAGTAATTTCCTTAGGAAGTTTGCTAAGCTACTCATGCATCTAACTCTTCCCCAAACTTAAATTTTATAGCAATTTTTATTGCTATAATCTGCTCTCCAAATAAAACCATTTAGCTTTGGCAATTCCCKAACACTGGAACATTTAATAATACATGTAATGTTTAAAAGTTTTGGAGCAGTTGGTATTTGCTTAGTCTCAGTTTGGAGGGTAGTATGGTAATGAACAAGTGATGCTTGAAAGGTCACAAACCAAGCAAATAATTCAAGCATTTGTAATTTATTCCCTAATTAAACATTTTGTTGAACATTTTTTCTGAATGCAGTGTTTGCTGTGTGGTGTGATGGATTATTTGTCTTCTTGCACTTAATGATATGAAAATACTCCATTCATTTCTGCATGTTGACAGTATTTAACCTCTTGTAATAATCCTATCAACAAACACACAAGTGAACATTTCATAACTAAGTTTCTGAGTTCTTCTGTGGCAGTATGATTTAAACTTGTTTTTCCAGCCAGGTACAATGCCCTTGAGATGAGCTGGTGTCACCTCTTAAACACAGCCCTGCAGCTTTTATGCTCAGTTGTGCCTGGTGTAYCCTAGGTCTGTGAGGCAGGAGAACATCCAATTGTATTTATTCTCTGAAGATGATTGTGGCAAATCTGAGGTCAAGGAGAGTCCACAGGGAAGAGTGGTAATCTGCATGCAATTTTTTTTTTTGTTCAAATTAGGTCGTTTTTTCCTATTAAACATTTGGAAGCTTATATTTTGGCGAGGAAGGAACCTTACCAATCAGAAATTCACAATTTATTCACGGCTAAAATGTGTTCCAAATGTCAAGTGTTATCTCAAAATCAGATTCAGCAACTTTGAAATACTGACTTCTGACTTTTGCTATTTGAACTATCCAGGCAAAATACACTCACTTTTCTCAAGATTTTTATTATGAATGAATCATCTGTGTTGCTTTGACAGTATAAATCAGAGAAATYCAGGAGTTTTTCATACAGAGCAAATTGGTGAAAACCTGTTCTTTTCCTGGGTTTGTAGTTGGTTTTCATGTTATAATTTTGAAGAAAAAATGTTTTTTTTTAATGGCAGTTTAACTTTGTTCTGTATATTCATTGATACACCTAACCATATCAAATATTGCAGGTATGCACTGATTATTTCCATGTATTTTAACTGTTCAGTGTAACTGAATTAGAACTGATGCCATTGCAGAGTGTTGAGTCTGGTTTGACCTTTGATTGTGAGTTGTGTTGCTAGGGAAAAGGTGCACAGATTGCTTGTGGTGGCAAAGTGGAAATAGCACWGAAACATTAATCAAAGGTTTCTCATGAAGAGGGAGCACACAGGAAGGAGAAAGCAATGACAAGTGGTAACTTTTTCTAAGGCTCTATTTCTGTTTCAAGAAGCTGATTAAAAGGAGGAGCCTTAAAGTGTTCTGGCATTAGGGAGTTKAACACTGAGCTTTAATTGTAAATGGAACTCACTGAGAAGCAAACAACTCTGGCTGAGTTCTCTGACYGTTTTTTCCAGGAGGCTTTGTGGCCACATGCCTGCATTAGATTATTGATGTATTTCCCCTCTAAGGCATCTTCTTCTCCATGAATATTCAAATAGGTCAGTTAAACTGATGTTTGACAAGTGACAGTGTCTTGATTTCCACCCCCTCCAAGGTCACAAGTGTTGACAATACACAAAAATCAGCTGGGAACAGGAGCATCCAGGAGTTTAGGGAATATTGCCCACGTGGGATATCTGTGTCGTTTTGTGTCCAGATCTGGCTCTTATTTCTCTGTAAAGTAAGTTATAAATGCTAAATACAAAAACACTTACAACAGTGTTATAAGTGAAGGTCAAACRTTTTGTCCTGTAACATTTCCTACAAAGGACTGCCAGCTGTCCTGTGGTACAGCTGTAAAATAGAGAAATGAAGTTTTGTAAATAACTTTGCATCCTGTTTCCCAGCACTCTGACATCGTTGTTCTGATAGGGATGAGTGCCTGCAGACTTCTTCCTCTGTCATCTCCCAGTGCATTGAAAGGGAGAGCTGGAAATGATAGGATTCCTTTTTTGGTAGAAAAGAAACATATGGGAAAAGTTAAAAGGAGAAAAAACCAAAGACAAGCTTCCTCAGATTTCATTATAGGTAGTTCTAAAATTTTGGACTTCAAAAGTTAATCAATGATAGGAAGCAAAATGCAGAGTAACCACATCAGCAAGTTTCTTCAGATAAGAAGTGGAATAGAGAGAGATCAATTCCTGCCTCTTAATTATTGAGGAATAACTGCCCAACTTTGAAAAAGCATATCCAAATCCAGAAGCTTTTAATTAGGCTTCTGCTTCAGCAGAGTGAGCAACAGGCACATGTACCTTGGAGGTGGAACACATAAAAACATTCTTCTGATCACTGAATTTCACAGCAGAGTTGATGAAATTTATATTAATTAGAAATTGCAGCACTGAGTGCTGAATCCCTCTGTATTTTATTTATAAATACATTTTTTTTCCTGCTGTTGATTTTGAGTGATGTTGAAAGAGAACTTCCACTGTGCTCCAGCACATGCTTGAAAGAAGACAACTGCAGTTGATGTTTTAAATAGTCCTTAACAGAAATAATGACAGAATGTATACTGAGGTTATGGGCTGCAGTTTAATAGAAATACATTAGATTCCAGCATTCACTTTGATCTTTCMGTGCTTCAGTCTTAACCACAATGTTACTGAATGCTTAAACAGCAATATATAGACTTTTCTTTCTGTTAAATGCTCATTCAACTTTTTAATTGCARAAGCACAGTTGTATTATGCTGAGTTGCCATTTATGAAAGGATGGACTGTCAAAGATGAGAGTTGGTAYGAAAAGCTACAARGGMCTCTGGAGAGTCCMTGTACAGGTCCTTTAAAGATCAAGTCATTCAAACCAAACCACAACCAAGCAAGCACCTTCCCACTTTGCCACATTATTGATTATTTCCCAGGGTAAACACTGCATTTCCAGCTGAGGATGAAACACGTGGTGAGGTGCTGGGGGGAAGAAGAGGTTCCTAGCCTGTGCCTCTCTGTGTGCAGCAGGTATTTGTGCTGCTGTCCTTCAGTGCATGGCTGAAATTGCAATTAGGCACCATCTTGTTCACAAGAGTTGCTGACAGATTACACCAGCTTTGAAAAAAACTGCTTTGAGCAAACATTGCTTGTCAATAGCATTTATCTTTTACTTGAAGGTATCTCCTAACAGTGTGGGCAAAAACCCCAAGTATATTTCCTGAAGACTTCTATTCTCAGAGCTGGGAGTGCCAAATTTTGCTGCAGACTGCTGTGAGGTTTCTGTTAGTGTTTAAGAGCTCCCTGAAGGATGCCACAGTTGGAATCAAGTCTGGAAACCCAGGAGGTGCCATTAGCTTGTCTTCTTATTTAGCTTTCCAAATGTTTGAATGGGAATTGTAACACAGGTATCTATCAAGCAAGTACATTCCTCTGGGACCCAATTTATGCATAAATGCTGTAAAGGTTCTACAAGAAACCCATAATCCAGGTGCTTTCAAGAAGTATCCAGAAATGTAGGTAATGTTACTTAGCTAAAGAATCCAAATTATTTTTGCTGAAGTGTGGAAAAGTATATACTTGAAAAAGAAATTTATTTATACAAGTAATTTTATATAACAAATAATTGTATGGTCTTCAGGATATAAAATTTAAAACACCTCTTGCCCGTAAGAAAAAAATTAAAAATTGTGCTCTGTGTCAGCAGGTAATTGCTATTGTGGTGAAGCCATAAGWTCAACATTTCCAAGAAAAAATGGAAATATTATGTATTATTATARAAGCTTTTCTTTGGCTTTCCCAGCCATTATCTGTCAGACAGATTTACATGAGGTTTTCTTCTCTGCCAGGAAAGATGAGTGCTGGCTGCCTGCCTTATTTTCCTTGGCTGCATTCTCCAGCTGCTGTGGCWCTTGGGCTGACTGGCTGATGGTGGGGCTGAGAAGTCTTTCARATTAGTAATTCAAATTGTCATTTTGTAATGCTGTGCATCTCTGTGGACATTGATTTTGTGTTGCAGCTTTTAATCACATTCAGGAGAGAAGTGCTGGGCTATATAATGGTAAATACTACTTTTAATAGAAGTCCCCTGTTAAGAAGTGCTGTGAAAATGAAATTAACTTTAAACAGAAGCAATGCCAAGTTGTTGAGTGATGTCAACCCTTCTCCTGAGCCCTGATCACTCTTTTTTTTTAACCTTGCAAGAGCATCTGCTTTGGGGTAGCCCTGGTACTTACGTGACAGCAAACTGACCAAAGGAAAACAGGTTCATGGCTTACATGCTCACCAAAAAAATTCTGTGCTGGTGACATCTGGGATGGGAGTCAGAAAGATTCCTTATTTCAGGAAGGAAAGAGGGTTGCAGAATAACTCCAGTTACACAAACATCTGTTTTGTTCCTTGTAGAGCAGGGAATGGTGGGTGTCAGCTGGAGAGTACTGGTGGTGTGTGTGCTGGGGATAACCTGCCTGTGTCTGGTAGCACTAATGACTGCTTTTGTCTTCTGCTTTCCTTTGTGCCARCAGCTTCAGTCATTTCTTTTCCTTGCTAAGCCCCCAAATCCTTTTTCTAATCACTCTGCTGAATAATTGTAGCATTTAGTGCTTTTCTTTTCTTACTTGCCTGCTTCCAGACCAATTATTTTGGAAACGTGTGCTCAGAGGTGTTTTTGCCATCTGTTGGAGGAATCACTTAAATGACTGAAGTTGTTYAAAGCTGCTTGTATTGTCAGTCATTATTTTATCTCCCTTAAATYTGGTACAATCTACAGGCCTTGGAATTTTGTTCTTAATGTTGCTGCTACATAGGATTTGTTGTTGACACCATCCCTAATAAATTCATGAGACATTTCAGTAATAAATTTTTGAGGTGTATAAAAACTTAAAATCAGAACATTTGAGCTCCAAAAAAAAACAAAACCAAAGCAAAACAAAACAAATCAACAAACCCAAAAAAGATAGAAATTTGTTTGGCTTGTGGTTACAATGGAAATTAAAAGAGTAATCTGCAGTGGTAAATGTGAGTTTTCAGTCTGAGACAGAGGCAGATAAAAGTAAATGGTCTTTGTCCTGTTGGTAATGTTACAGTCCAATACATGCATGACTAACAATTTAACAATTCTATTAATCTAAAARCAGAGGAAAATAAATTCTAAATAGGTGAAATCTTAACACAGAATCTAAAATGAAAGAATTGAATCATTCACTGGCTGTAAAATGTCATGGCTATGTCTTCTGTGGGTGGTGGAACATTTAGGTTTGCCTGATGCAGCAGGCCTCACCTTGAAGAACCTGGTTTTGTTTTCTTGCTAAACTTTGTGGAGAATAACGATAACATCTCCTCAAAATATAAAACTGCAAAAATACTGAAAATCATAATTATAGTCAGATTTTCCTGATTGCTTTTGCAGAAGCTAAAATAGATCTTTGCTGTAGAATTCAACCCCTTAGAGGTGTGTGGAACRTACTGGCCCCATAATGATCTAGAAGAGCCTCTGGTGTCTCTGGTGACACCTSTGTGGGAGAGTGACTCCAGAGAGTGAGCCCTGACTGCTGTTCCAAGTCATAGCACACTGAACTTTCTTCCTAATCCTATAGGGTATGAATAGAAACAGGAACTGTATTTCTGCTTCTCTCATCTGTGCTGAGGTTTTCCAGTGAAGAAGCTTCAGTTTCCCAAGCCACAGAACCCAGTCAGACCCTGTGCAGGGTGGAGGGAGGCTGAGCTGTGCAGCCACAGCCATTCCAGTCTGTGCTTGCTGCTGAGTGAGAGCCTGCTCCTCTCTCCCTCTGCCATTGCCATTTCTGCTCCATTCAGGATTCATTCATATTCTGAGTTCCCCACTGGGAGTCAGGAGCTCCTTGGCCACTGCCAAGATCTCTCTGACAGGAAGCCTCTCTGAAGCTGCAGGAGTCACCAGCCCTGACTGCAGAATAAGAGACAGAGTCTGAGAAATACCTGACTAAAAAACCCTGTTGTCTTCCTAATTAAACCCTGTAGTAACTCTATGCATAGAGCAGCTTTTGCTGTTTGAAGTGCTCTTCTATATGCTTATTGTGTATTTATGATCTTGATAACAATTCTAAATTAGAGGTGCAGTGTAATCTTAATGTGGTGTTAGAGCAGTGCAAGGAATCATGATGGGATGCATATTCAACTAAGTCCAGAAAACCTTGCTTGCCCCTTTGAAAAAAATCGTGATTTGCAAGCAGCCTTCCCATATGGCTGCATTTGATAAGGATCATGAATGTTCTTTTTGTTTAAATGCAAAGACCTCCCAAGCTACAGGAGAGCCTGTGGTAATTAAATAGAAGGTGACCAAAACTTACTGTGTATTTCTTCAGTAGTCCTCACCTGAACCTTGTAATTACTCAAACACACTTGTGTAGACATATATGTCATGTAAATAGAGGATCTAGTTCTTTGGAAATGCATATGTTTTCTAGTTTATCATCTTTGAAACAAAAAGAAAATTCAAACATATCACAAAAATCCATTTATTTTTCTGCAGTGCAGAAAAAAATAAAAGCTTGTRGCAAGAGGAGAGACATTATAAAACACTTAAGTTGATAGTAAAAGAATGTTTTGCTATTCCCATTTTATTCACAGGACAAACATCTGATGCCCATTGTGTGCCTGCACTTGATGTGATAGTACAGCAAGATATTTTAAGACACTGCAGGATTAGGAGAATTACATAAGGGTCTGTTTCAGGAGACCTAAATTCCTGTAACTTAACATTTATAGGGGAAGAGGAGAGTTTCCAAGGTTTAACTTTGTTCTGCTCATGGTAGGAAACTTTCTTTGGTTGGGGGTCAGCCACTGCAGTGTAAATTTTGTGTGCACAAGCCTCTTTTATTTAAGTACTGATGAAGCATGGGCTTATGATGAAGAGTATGTAGAATTCCTGAAGAAGTCAATTGTGAAAATGTGAATACGAGAAAAAAAATGAATGTCATTGGCTGGTAAGCTGCATCTGACCATGACAGACCTTACTTGGGATTTGTGGTCTGTAGAAAATAACCTTGAAGCCTTTCCTTTTTTTTACTGTGTTGTATCTTCTGTGTTTAGAGAAATGGATGTAAGCTTAGGCCCATGCTTAAGTGCCCAGATAAATTAGGGCCTTTATTTTTTAGCTCTTAGTGCTTCAGTYACATGAGTACACTCTGGAGAGGGCAGGTTAATGATAATTATTGATGGGGTTGTGACTGAGCTGGTGTTTAGTGTTGAATATTGCAGGTTTGAAGGAAAGGACTTTATTTCACCAGCTATTCTGCTGTGGAGGGGAGCAAACAGACCCACCTTTCCCTCTCACCTGKGCCTGTAGGGAGAGCATGAAGACAAGTGCACATCATGAGGATGGTGGCAGTGCTGCTGAGTCTGTGGAGTGGTGAAGAGAACTCTGCCATGTGTCCTTGCATGTTGGTTCCCATCCCTCCTCTTGTGTGGAGACAAGAGTTTGTGTGACACAAGAGTGAGGTTTTGAAAATGAGTGGAGGTTTAATTCTGTGTTTTGGCTGCTGAAGCTCCCTGCCTGGTAACTGTGAGAGCTGGCAAGGGGAGACACACTGTACAAGGGCTGGGATGTGACAGGACTGTCCCTTTCAATTCAGCACAAACCTTAAGCTGACAATATCATTGCAGCTTGTGGGTGCCACTTGAGGAGATGTAGCTTGGGTGCTGCACTCAGTGAGGACATTTTCTCCTTGCCTGGACCACTTGTCCTCATTTGCCTGCTGCAGCCTGTTTATTGTGCCAGTGCAACTGTCCTGGGGCTGTGCTGTAAAAATAACTGCTGTGTGCAGCCAGGGGTGCTGCTCCCTCAGCAGGAGCATCCCTGGGCTCACACTGGAGCAGGCAGGAGCCTTCTGCTGGAGCTGGGCAAAATCCAGAGTTCAGCAATGAAGGCAGGCAAAGTTTCTCTGACTGGTCGGTTACCCACTCCCAGCTGCTAACTGTAAATGCTTGGAAATTGAGAACAAATGGAGTATTCCTTTAAATTAATCTTTATTATAGTTTATTTAAATATTGGAAATAGCTTGAGGATTACAAGTGTAATCATTTAACACATAATCCAAAA
Organism: Alauda arvensis; assembly: GCA_902810485.1. Lineage (NCBI taxonomy): Eukaryota > Metazoa > Chordata > Aves > Passeriformes > Alaudidae > Alauda > Alauda arvensis. The sequence goes on from CADDXX010000084.1 coordinate 85,881, forward strand.
ACAATGTTTTCTCATTATTGATAACATAATTAAAAAAAAAATCAATTATAAGTTGGTTTTAGGTTGTTTGTGTATTATAGAAAGCATTGTAGTTCTGTGTTCAAAAAACCTCACAACAACTAAAAAACAAAAATAAAACCTAGAAAGTGGTTTGTATCATCCTAGGATTYAGTTTCCCTTGCCTTCTTAAAGATGGGAAACTTCACTCATAGAAGGGTGTGCTGAGAGTTGTGAWCATAAGGACTTTGGGGGATCAAAATGCACAATTGGTAAGAACTTTGCACCTGCTGAAGTACCATTTAAAAATAAAATTACAGATTGGCTTAAGCAGACTGTAGCTGCTAACAGCAGGTAGCTGCTAAGTGCATTTCAGTACCTGTGAACATTGACAYGTGCAGTTAATGGTGATTTTGTTGTACAGATTGCTTGGACAGCAGCAGACAGGCTTTGCAGTAGCAGAACAGAGTGAATTTCCTCAAGTAGATCTTGACTGAAAACCTGCCCCCCCTCTGGGCAGGAACCTGAATTATTCTCTTGATTCAGTAGCTTTGAATAAGAGAATGAGTTATTTAGAGTGAAGGAGGAAGTGCAGGTGTCTGAAGAGCACTCAGGTAATGTTAGTAGTCTGAGATCCAGATGTAWCATTTGACAAGAGGTAATACCAAAGTTTCTTGCTTGATTCGTTCTTGATTAGTGTTTGATCTTGCATTTTGAATATTTTTGTCAAAAAATGAGTTTAGGCTCCGCAGATTTTTGTTTCTGTGTAGTGACTTTGCCTGAAGTAGATGTCCCTGAACAATTCTGTATGTGAATTAACACTGAATTACAGGGGAGAAAATAAATACTAGGTACAAACCTCACTGTGGGCACATAACTTGAATTAAAAGCTGTAACTTGAGAACTACGTGTTTACACTAAGGTGTGTGTTTTCAAGGAATCCATTTTCAAGCTGGCTAAGTGCAGGCTCATGCCCCATGAATGTGGTTGGACAGGGACCCTTGAGGGCACATGAGCTGCCTTTTTTTGAAATATTTGAATGGAAGTTGTTGGAGGAGCKCTGGCAGAGCAAACTGTCCATGTGGAACTTTCAGAAGCCTGGTTGTGTGTTTGAAGAACTGCCAGAGACAGGGGGGCTGTTGAGGTATGTGCTGTATCATTGGCTTGACTYCAGAAGTTCTGTGACTTGGCTTTCCAGGAAAATCTGTCCTCACCAGCAGCTTTTCACATGRGAAGGAATGGGAAAAGTGGCTGTGACAGAAGACTGTGTTGGAGTGAAATCTGATTTAGACTTGATTTGCAAGTAGTATTCTTTTCAGTGTGTTGGAATTAGGGCATTCCCTCCTTTGCAGCCTGTTGGTCATTACAGCTGTTCTGTATGGCCAAGACTCTTAGCTCTGCTTTTTAAGGAGTGAGGAGTCTGAGAGAAGACAGAAGGATTTTGCCAGCAGGGACATGTGCCATGGATTGATGTTTTGCACAGGTCCTGGTGGTSATCACAGCTCTCTCTCTTTGGGAGCAGCCCTCCTGCTTGTGAATGGCTCTGGATGAAGGTTGGGAGCTGGAGCCACTGAAACAGCTGTGTGAGGATTKTGTGGATCTCCAAGACACTTAGGGAAATGGCCCAAGTGCTTCAGCCTGTGTCTTGATGAGGCTTCTGAAGTCACTCAGGAAATCTGGCAGAACTGRGAGTTGTGGGCAGAGGTTCTGGATGGCCTCTTGTTTAGGGAGACCTGTAAGCTCTGGGGACTCACATAGCCCTGCTGTGCTCATCACAGGTTCTTGTGCCACAGGTTAGTTCTCCAAAGGATCTGATGATTCCTACCTTGTATGCACAACAAGGTTTTAATAACAATAGTAATAAAAAAAGGCATTCACTTGATTTGCCAGTGCACTGCTATCTGGACAGATTTTTTTTTCCCCTTTTTTAGATGGTGGTGGTGACTTACTCAGTTTTCTTTAAATAGAAGTTTTCTTCATGTTTTTGATCTGTCTTCTCCAATTGACACTGGAAATGAAGTTCCCCCTTTACAGGGGAAGAGTGTGATGTGCCAGCAGTTTATTATTTTGCTATTTTTCATTTTTAATATCACCAACAATTGTAGGAAGTGATTCGGAGACAAATTACAGAAGAGATGAGTTGTGAAGGCAAGAGAAGAACAGGAAATAAAGTGGAAAAATAGGTTGAGTACAATTCTGATACTGAAAAATTTTCTTTTTATTCTGTTGAAGGTTGACCTCAGTTATTTGCTCTTAGGGGCATTTGAGGAGATTAATTAGCCCATGCAGTTCCTGATATTTACTCTCTCTTCATGAACAATTCTAGCCAATTTAAAATTACTGCAATGTTAGTTTTCATATCAAAATTAGCAGGGATGATTCATTTAAGCAGAGCCTACAGCTGAAGGTAGAAGCCTTGTCCAGATCCTTATTGTTGATGCTATTGACATATGAGGATGAAGAATCATGTACTGAAAGATTTAATCATATATTTTCAGTACAAATATGCAAAAACACCATGCAGTTGTTTGGCCAAACCCTCACCCTTTTCAGCAAGGAAAGAGATAAGAGAATTACCAAAAATGAGATGATCAGGTGACAYAAGTGAACCTGCAGGGAATTGCACTCCACTGACACATYTCTGTTGGTCTTGGAGGAGATAGCAAGAGGTTGCTATTAGGAAAAAAAATTTATTTTTTGGGTACCAACTGGGTACCTCAGTRRAGGCCAGAGCTGCATAGTTCACATAGTTCCAAATTATTTTTCCTGTGTAGTAGAATAGGGACCAAAAGCTCCAACATGGATTTGTTTCTGCTGGGAATTTTAAAACGTGAAAATTATTCCTGCTGTGGACTTTAACATCTCCTAGACTCTGCTTTCTTCTGTTTCCTGCASCCCATCCTTCTTCACAGATTTGCCRAGTTCTTCATTGTCATCCTTGCMAGGGGAGGATTCCCAAGGCCAGTTCTTAGCATGTCYCATTTCCAAATTCAGCTTTCTCTGAATGTGGTTTTTCAGTAGTTTAATTTTAACAGAAGGCCTCAAATCCAATCTTAGTCATATTCCACAAAGTAATTTTACTGTCAGGGCTGGAATGTGAAGAAGGAATGAGAAGTAAAATGAACTTCAYATGAAATATAAATACAGCTGGACTAATCACTGCACTGATTGTAAGATKGTTGCAGGTGCAGGGCCTAAATACATAAAATACAAATCTAACAAGATGTGAAATGCTGATAATGAAGCCCTTTCTGATTCAGCTGCTGAGGTCTTGCTTAGACATCTCCCATGGATTCCTTCCTTTGTCRAGGAAATGAAATGTTTCCTCCAATTAAACCCCTTATTGTTTACAAGTCTATTTGTTTTCTTAGTCAAAGCCAAGTTTATTATTTCTTTAATGCTTATTCTGGAGATTGCACAGGTGTGTTTCTTATAAAGTGTTTTTTTCATTTCTTCTGTTCATATTGGCTTACAAATAGATTGAGATGTGTAGAATCAAAGATGTGCTTGCTCTGTTCCACCAGCTCCAGTTTGAGGTACACACAGGAACACGTTTTAACTTCCCTTCTGCAACTCAGAGCATCTCAGAACACACATATAAATAAACTGTTCTGTGGCAGACTGACTGCTGCTGAGCCTGAGTTCTGAGAATCCACAGCAGAACCTGAAATGACATCTTTGGTGTTTTTATTCTCCAAGGGCATCAACTACTCAAGTAGAAATACGTCCCTTTCATATATTCTAGGGGCATGGACTAAAGGATTTCTGTGAAGTACCATGAGAGGACATCTCTTTGATCTCTTTGACCTGCAGCTTTGCTGGTGAGAGTGCTTTTTTGAAGTTTTCCCCACAAGGGAAGTCAGAAGTGTATGGGAATATGAAGTTCAGAGTGTTGAATAAGAAAGTAAAAAGTCTGAAAGAGGATAACAGATCTTGGTGTGCTTTTTCAGATCCATTTAGATTTTCTTGTAAATGCAATAAATCTGTGAGCTTGTGACCATTGAATAACATTTCACTTGAGTGGTTTTTAGTTTTCCTGAGTTTTCAGGAAGAGGATGGAGGCTCTCATATCTGAAGGATGTGAGTTTATACACATACACACTCCTACATAAATATACAAACATGTTAAGAAAGTCAGTATAATCAGTACTTTGCTGCTTTCAGACATAATACTGAAATGTTCACATAACAGTCATGTAAGTGAAAAACTAAACTGTTTAAAATCATTCTGTAATTTAGTTCTCAATTATACATTCATAAGTAATTTCACTTGCAAGTAGTCCACCGAAAGCTGGCTTATGGAGTTATTTCAATTAGCTGTCTTCTTAAGTAATTGTAGAATGAAGTCATTCATGTATTCCAGCAGTCATAAACACTGCAGTTTTGCTTGTTGAAGGGTTTTGTTGTTCTGTTTGATTTTCCCTTCATGAATTCAATTTTAGTTATGCCAGAAAACAGTCAAGCTGCTTCTAGTAGTTTGTCTTGGCTGTGCTGAGGTGGCAGTTGTCATAAAGAAACAAACTTTGTTTTATTCTTTTGAGGGAGCAAGGCAGAGGGAGACCATTAACTATCACTAGAAACCTGAGATGAAATCAATTAAATTATATGATCTGGATGTATTCTCATTATAGTCTGGGTCATGATTCACTGTCTTGGCAAGAGGAAAAAGAACCATCAGCAAAACCAAGTCCCTTTTCKGGTCCTGGGGCTCCCACCCATTTGAGCCAGGCTGTGTGAATGAAGTGATCAAGGCTGCTAATTTTGATAAGACTGGTTAATGATACATGACTTTCTGTACAAGCTGGGCACAAGCCCTTTGGCTGCACTAAAAYTGTTCTAACAGCTTTTTTAAAAAATCGTTTTTAATGACAGCCCCAACAAAAGTATATGAGTTAATTATCCAGGGAGGGGTGGAGGGAAGAGGAGGAGATGGAACACATGTGCCAAGAAAATAACTTTCTGAAATGAGAAGAATTATATTAGGGTGGTTGTGTCTTGTACAGTTTATTTTCACAGTTTTAGACGTCTTGAAAAACTACTGTAACTGTTGCTTAATTTAAAATGTAGAGCAATTTTAAGCAACACTATTTAATCTGCTTTGATTAGTTCCTTGATTTCTCTGGAAGCTTGTATGATAATGAGTGATGCTTTGAAATATGTGAGAGATGAATGATCTCTGGTAAAAGCAAGGATTAAAAAATAGGTGCAAATTCAACCAATTGTTTTTAGTGATATCAATCAGTGCATTTTTCCTTTGCTCCTGCATGTGTGGTGCTGTCTTTTTTCAAGTGAGCATTTTTTAGGCGTGCYAAGTGATTTATAGCATTTCTTTGAGTTCAACTTTGCAATACCACTTGTACACAATTAGGATATGTCAGATGATGTTGCTGTCTACCACAAGTATTTGGCATAATGTGCTTGGATGCCAGGTGATCTGTCTGAGGATGTCCTGATGACCAACACCTCTCCTGGAAATGTGCCTGCACAAGTCCCTAAGGTCAGAAGTGTAGCTGACCAAGTATTCAGTGGACACTGTTGTTTCCCTCTTGTTTGGCATCCCCTGGTTATTGTGAGACAAAGCAGTGTGTGATACACAATCACTGAGTCATGATAGGGAAAAGAAATCTCTGATTAGGAAACTTTAAAGAACTTGGCCACAGATATGCAGCTGTCAGTTGCAATTGAAGGTTTTTGACCATGAATATGCAAACTGGCTTCAGGTGCCAAATACTTCCATGTGGAAATCTCTGCACCTCCCCAAGTTCCATGCAGAGTTCATCAGGATTGTTGCCAGGATCTTTAATTTTGCATTGTTATTTCCCATATGAGTAAAACTGAGTTGATGTATAAGTAATGAGATGCTGTCAGGAGTCCAGGGAGCTTCTCTTTCTGTTTTGATTAAGGCAGCAGATAGGTGATGTAGCCTGGGGACAGCTCCTGAGGGGAAACCCTGACCATGAGGTCTCCAACTGCACTTGATCAGCTTTTAATTCATCCCYTCTGCTTTCTGGCCTCTCAGCCCCATTTATATTCTTCCTCCTCTCCCAGTAACTTTCCACTGCTCTTGGCTCACTGTGCATGTTCTACTTTACTACTTTGTCTCCAATTTAGCCAGGCAGGAGTGTTCCTGTTCCAGGTCAGCAGGCTGGGTCACAGCAGGTCCTGAGCTTCCCTGTGGGACACCCCMGTGGGGGTTCCTGGTGCAGTGCAGGGTGGGCAGGCTCAGGAGAAGCTGGGGAAAYCAATGAGGGAAGAGCCTTCTTATAGCCCTGTGTGTTGGCTGAGGTTTAAATGACCCCACATAACAATTGTGGGGTGGCTTGGAAGGCAATTGCTGTGTACTGTAAAGAGCTTGAATTCTTGAATCCTGTTCATCTCCTCTTGGAACTGTGGTGTTGTCATGCTTAGCTCTATAGGCCAGGAGTGTTACAGCAGCAGAGTTCCTGCCATGCAGGTATGAACTGTGGCACTGGTCAGTTCCTGAGCAGGAGCTTTTTGGCACCTGGCAGTCCCAGCAGTCAGATGCTGCCCAGGTCTGAGCAGGCAGGTTCACTGCAGGGACACCTGGAATCACAGTCTGCACTCATGGTGTCCCTGAGGAGTCTGGGTGTGTTGGGSAAAAGGAGGAGCTGGTACAATCTGTGTGTGTTTGTGGTGGCCTTCAGGGCACAGACTACAGGAGRGAGTGAACATGGGATTTTGGAGATTGGGGCGATAGCTTTGCACGGGTCCTTTGAGTCTTTATCTTAATGGGGACAAATGTCCTCTTGCACCTCTATTAACTTCTTAGATGTCAYTGGCCTAAAAATAATGCATATTGGAGCAGTGTGATGCCTAAATAATGTAGACAAGGGAAAGGGGGAGCTGCTAATTCTGTCTACTGAAAACATGCTTAAAGGATATAGATCTTTAAGATCCCACAAAGAAACGTGTATGTCAGTGTGTTGTGTTGTTATCATAAATGAAGTGGTGATCATAATGCAAAGGAACCAAACCATAACCTCACCAGCTGTTTGAGCACGACCTCCTGCAACCCAGCACACTGTTTCAATTTAATAGCCTACTTTCATTATGTTAATCAACAGCCATTAAGTGCTAGTGATAATATCTGTCCTGATGTAGCTGCAAGGCATTAGGCCATTTGGCCAAATATGGTGTTTTATTTAAGTGCATAATTACACAGAGTAGTATTCTTCATGTTGATATGTTGTAGACAGTTGGCATTGAGAGAAATGAAAGGCATTGTATAGTCTWTATAAATCAGGGTTTATGATCTGGAAAAAAGAAAACTAATCTTTACATACACATGAAGTGTTATTTGCTAATAGAAAATATGTAGTATRTGGAATTAACTTAAAATTATTTTTCTTAGCAAGTCAATAAGCGAAGCCATTGTTCTTCAGTGCACCAGCATAACTAAATTGCTTCCTTATGATTCACTGCACTGGGTGTCAGGTGTATGATTACCCCCATCTTATTTCCTACCTRCTTGCAAATGCATTCATAATTCTGAAAAGATCACCCATTCAGGTGTTTTTATCCTGTTATGCCACAAATTGCTGTGTTTTCATCCCATTATGAAAGTTAATTTTCTGTTCTGCAACTTAAAATAGGATTTGCTTTGCTACTTGGTTTTTTTTGCTTTTTTTCATATCAGAACTCTTGAATCCTGGCAACTAAGTCTGTTTTCTACTGAAATTGCTAAAATTGATATATGTCAACTTCTTACAGTGCACTSTTTCAGCTTGAAATGACAACTTATATCAATCAATGACTTTAAGTACTATTTGCCTTGCTTATATGACTCTTCAAAAGGAGTGGTATTTCCAAGCGTTTTTGCAAAACTTTGTATCTACAGATTTTCTGCTATGAATGGCAAAGGTGAGCCCTGCAGAGGCAYCTCAGGAGTGATTGGTAGTCAGTGGCACAGGCAAATGAACCCACAGAGCATGTTTGTTTGTCTTTCATAAATTAAAACTGACAGTAGCTTAAAAATCTGCAGCCAGTGCATAAAAGCAATAAATCTGTATTTACATAGAATGAAAGGAGRTGGTGTTTGTTCGTAAATTCATAATCCATGTAGGCTGTGGGCCTGATAGCCTGGAACTGGCTGAGTGCCTAAATAAATGAGTGGGAAGGACAATTTACCTTCCTGTGGAATATTCCACAGAAGTGAAAACCTGCCATTTTTGCAGTGTAATACCAAAGGCACCAGATGGTTTTGGTTTCTTTTGTTGAGGAAACGACTGATCTCTGTGGTGTTGAATTTTTTTAAAAGCAGTGTTTTTTAGGGACCTTGCTTATTTAATGTGTCTTCTTTTTTTTTCTTTAATTGAGATGGTGTGCAAGGTGAAGGGTAAAATATAGTGACATAATCTGTATATTTTGCTCAAGCTGGAATAGATATTATCATTAAAACTCATGACTGCTCTCAGCATGGGGAGTTTTAATTGTACCCCTTCCTGCAGTCACTGCCATGTGCCTGGCAGTGCTGGCAGATACTGGGTTGGTTACTCAGAAATGGTTACTGCACACTTTGTCTCACAAAGCTGCTCTGTTGYCCATGATGAGGGGTCATTCAGTTTTGTCTCAAATTGTCCTGGGACAGCATCTCTGTGTGCAGTAAACAAGATGAATTTCAGGGGAAGAGTCACATCCACATCAACAGCTGGATGGGGACAAATAAAAAACATGTGTTGCAGTGGCTGAACTTGGATGTTTCACTTGGCTTTTTGCTCCCAAGTGCATTCCCTGGCTGCAGCCAGGACCTTGTATTAGAAACATCAAGACAGCTGTGGCAGTGTGGAGGATCCCTTAGGATAAGGAAAATCACCTTTGGAAAGGCTGCTCATCTGTGTGTGCCAGCAGGACAAAGCAGGCCTGACCATTGGGTTTTTGGTTTTCTTTTTTGGCTACTTTTATGAAGACACATTGATTTGGCCAAATTGAAGAGATTTCCTGGAGCCTCTGCTCCTCCAAAATTGGTTGTTGCCCCAGCAAACTACTGCTGAGGTCAATAAGGTTATGTCACCTTACTGCAAATTGATTTTTTGGGGATAAAATTGTATCCTGTGTTAATGAATATGCTCAAATCATTTCCACTGGCACAAAGGTGTGCCTGGATGTGCCAAGTGAAATATCCTGCGTAAGTGTAAGCTGTTCAGAGCAAAATGATTCATCCCAAATTAGATAAAAACTGGCACAGATCAGTAGTAAATTTAGTCTGCTGGATCAATACAGAAATGCTTGGGTCATTGGATGTGATGTGGCCTCCAGGCTCAGGCACATTACCCTGCTCATTGCTTGGCTGGCTGTGTGGGACAGAGCACTGAACAGCTGGCTCACAGGATGATGTGCATGAGGTCATGTTGACACTGACRTTCTCTTTATTTATTTATTCTTGCTGGATCTTTGGAGCCCGTTTCAGTGGACCTGCTGAAGTCTCTGACTCATTGGGAGGTCAGCTTTGAAAACTGAAATTATTATATTGATACTTCACTCCTGCAACTAACGTTCAAGTGACGGGGGAATGGAGGAAATAGGAATGATTTAGGGTACAAGAGCAGTCTTCCAGAAAGAAATAAGATAATTTCTGCTGCTTGCCACTTCTCAGCTTGTGGCAGTTGAGAAAGACATTGGATCTGTCAATGAAGCTGTTATTAACRTTGTACAGTTTTGAGATGGTATCTATACAAATATTTCTGTGAACTCATGGTGTCAGAAACAAAACATTGGTATGAAAAATAACTGTCAGCTTTTTTTTAAATTATTTTTTAAAAGCATGTACTTAATTTCTGACAAGTTAGAAAAATAAATTATGTCAAAATCAGAGCTCCAGAAACTAAGAATGTACCTGTATACTGAAAAGCATGTGTTCAAAGCATGTTGCAAAACACAGCTTCTCATTGGAAAATACATCCATTTTGCATTATTTCAGGGACAGATAATAGAATGTTTCATTTTGCATGTTAAACTGTTAATTATCTGCAATTCCAGAAGTTCCCACGTGCCCTGAGATATCACACACCCTTCCCACCCTCTGTTCCTGTGATAGATCAGCACACCAGTGCTCACACTGCAGTTCCCTCAAGGATTTATCCCTGGTTTTCAGGGCTGACAATGAGCACTCTCTCCTCTGGCAGGAAGRGGACTTTTACCTGGGGAGTTATTACACTGATGTGAAAATTCAGTGGTAATATTAAATACACAGGAGAAACAATGCAGTGCACAATTACCAGTCTCTGGTTTCTTGGTTTTCTAACTGTTATTGCTCTGTATCAAACTGAGAAGAAAGCTTTGCCATCCTTTTGTCAATGGCATCACCTCTTTGTACTCATGCTGTACTTTTCTTCTAACTGGTAGAAAAAGTAATCATTAAGCAGCTTCTGATAATGGTGATCAATCAAATAATTTATTTCTTTGTCACTGCACTTTAAGTGGTGCTTTCACTTCATAAGAAAGGAAAAAAAAGATAAAAACAAGCAAGATAATACCATGGTCTTTTTATATTTCTAAAAAGCTGTTTGCCTGTATTATTCATCTTGTTACTTTATTTGCTGTTCAGTCCAGTCTCTCATACTATTTGAAACCATGAAAAAAAGCCAATTTTACTTCCAGTTCTTTGAGGTTCTTAGAGCATGGCTGGGCAGTCAGAGCTCATTGAATGTGGTCTGAGGGGGGAGCTGGACTGATGGTTCCCAGAAATCCCTTCCAGCCTGGGTTTCTGTGCCATTCTCTGTGTGGCTTAGAATGAAACCTTAGAGCTGCAAGCAGGTGGGATGGAAGGCACTTGAGGAAGGTGCAGGTGGTGAGGGCAACTGTTCTGGGGCAGGAGTTTTCATTTGGGGCATGTTAGGGGCTGATGCTGAAAATTCTCATGGCTATAAGCCTTTCCAGGAAGCTTGTAGGCAGTAAATGCTGCTGGGAAAAATGAACCATCTTGTCTGTGATCAGTGCAACAGGCTGTTTCATGTAAAATGCAGATATTCCTTCTTCCCAAAGAGAATCTACAGTTATTTTTCCTTATAGTGGCTACTTCCTTTTGTGGTGAGCAGAAATTCATGACAGCTCTAGCTGGAATTTATTTTCAAGTACTTATAAATCCTCAGAAATTGAAAATAATAGATCAGGCCAAGTGTATTACAGTAATTCAGTAATTTGGAATGAATAATGGAAGTGAGGTTTTTGTGTCTGAATACAGAAACATGCATTATTAGTATGGCAGTGTATGCATGAGCTCTGTGCATATATTTACATTTCTGGTGTAATGCCTTCTAATTGAAAAAAACAGTGCAGCAGCAGTCAATGGACTGTTATGKGGAAGTGGACAGGATTTACCTACCMAAATGTAATCAGTTTTTATATTACTTCAGCATTTTCCAGATGCAAGATGTGTAATAATCACTTCAGRTGTTATGCATAATTGAATTATTCAAATGTATTCCCCTTTCCAGGTTTCAAGGTGACAGTTATATATTGGATATTCCATTCCTTTTGTTACCATTGGGTAGTGTGGTCCACTTACAGAAGGAAACTTCTATTAGAACAAATGAATATGTAACCAGGTGAACTGAAGAAATAGTCATCTTAAATAATTACAAAGTAAAGCAGAGCCTGATGTGAACAAGCCTTTGCCCTTGTTTGCTTTATCCAGGATGGTTAAAGGTGTTTTAAATGCATTATTTGTGCTGTATCCTTATGACACTGTAATAGGGAAATTAGCTTTGTRAACCTCATTTTAAAAAAGCGATGCATTTTTAAAAAGAATAATATTCAAGTGAAACCAAATGTCACCTTGAGTAAGGCTGCTTAATGCAGCATATAGGTGAAGTGCTCATCTTATTCTCATTCTGACTAGCAACTTTTTTTTTTTTTATCCCTTGGAAAGGGGACAAAACTCACACTGTCTCATGACTGCAATGCTGAAAAGAGCTAAGTCACACAACTCTGCAGGATCCTTCATTTTCKTAGCTGTAGTTATGTTTATTGAGGTCATTTATTTCTGGGTAGGTCTGTATKGCACTTGGACAAACAAGTTTGATATAATCTCTTCTAAAAATCCAATCATCCTTGTAAATTAAGAAGTCTGCACTTACTGCTGTGCTGGTATCTCTTCAAATTTGCTAAWTTTGAATGTTAGTAAAGTCTCTTATAATATGGGGTATTTTGAGACAGATACTGATGGACATTAGAAATCAATGGTGATGGTGGCTGGAGGCACACAGTTATATTTATTAATCAGGCAGCATTGCTTAGGYACTAACAAGGTGTGACTGATGCACTGTGGTGCTTTACAGGAGATTTGRGCAGTCTGTGCTTTGATTATTGCTAATCAAAGATGAGTGTTTGTGTGCTGGTTCCCAGGACACTGAGGATGCCAGTCACACCCTGTCAGAGGATGCCTTACAGGAGAGGATTGAATWGTGATATTTAGAGGGAAAGTTACTGATTCACCACTCTGGGCAGTGCTGGTTCTTGACAGGCCAAGGGCAGGCTGCAGGCTTTCATCTCCTTGTTAATACTAAATAATTTGCTGCACCCTCCCCATCCAAGAACCATGAAAATAYATGTGTCTCTGTTAGAAATGCTTGTTCATATTCTCAGCCATAGAGAACTACAGCTTACTCTATACCCACAGTCCAGGCTTTAATTTTTGGACAGCTAGAKGGTGCTGCTTGAATAGCTACTGTATAATTATTTTTAAATTTTATTATCATAATGTTAAGTCAAAGTTCAAGATTCAGATCTATCCAAGAGGGAATGCAGATTTGCTGCATGTCCCAGGAGACTTAAAATGCAGCTAGAAGAGTAAATCTTTCCTGCACTTGACAAGCTGCTTTCTTCTGGTGAGGCTGATAAAAACCACAGCTGTAATATAAAATGAATTAAAGGGAAACCAGTGAGAGTTTTTCTGTGTACTCTGTGATGTTCTCACTTGTATGAAAGTGGTGATGGCAGAGATGTGGAGAGAGGTGCCAGGTAAAGTGAGGCAGAATGGGAGCCTGTGAGCAGTAGCAAAGCTGCTGGAGTATTTTCCTAAGAATCACAACAAATGAGGTTTATATGTGGGATGTAATAGCAGACAGTGAAAGAATAATAGCAGACAGTGAAAGAGCTTTTGGAGGTGTTCCTCCAGAGTAGGAGCAAGGTTTGGAGAAGTTAGAGAGGTCCTTGCTGAGCAGTGTAACTGTGGGTCAGTGCTGCCAGGAGGGCAGAGGAGATGGGAGGGTTTATTTTTCAGCAATAAATAAATGATAATAACTGGAATGAATCATGAAGGGCTGTGCTACTGAAGTCAGGTAGCCTGTGTGTTGGGGGCAGCTCTGAATGGCTGCCAGGTAGCTGGAGTTGCAGTCCAGGAAAGTAGAAATTGGTGAGAACATACATAAGCAACAAAGACACCACAAAACCTGAGTTGTGTCAGAAAATTCGGTGTAAAACGGAGTTTTCACTTTTTGTTTTGAGAATTATGAATTTAAATTACTGTTTCAGTTGAGGGAATAACAAATGCCCTATCTGTGCACCTTATTAAAAAGTGCTTTGCAGCTTCCTGAAGTTAATAGCARCTCCCTTTTGTGCAGAAGATTTTGAAGCATAAATATAAAAGGTAGTGCCATTGAAGGGAGGGAAGATGATGACCCAGGATTTGAGGTTATATCAAAAGCAGGCACAGCATATAGGGAGCTGCCTTGTGAAATAGGAAAATGGTGTTTCAGGCTGCACTGCCAGGACCGGAATGTTCTCAAGGAACTTGGTTTTATTTATGTGTAAGMGGTTGCTTTCATATGCACTTCTCATAGCTTCTCATGTCAAGCCATGCCTCAGCCATCTTAATGTTTATTATTTCACCTCCAAAGGCAGATGGGTGATTGATTAAAAAGAATCTCATCATTACCATTGGCATCACCTGGAGAATAACTGGTAGTGAATTCTTTCTCTTAATACATGAAAATAGCAGCCTTTCATTCTGGCATTCCTGTCTACAGGGCATGGAGTTTATGTCTGTAACATTTGTGCTTACTGCTTAGCTGTAAAAGTGGAGTAAGACACAATTCTATGCCATAGCTTGCTTTAAATTCCTGTGATTTGTGGAAGGCAGTTATCATACAAGTTTGTTGTAGTAATATTTAGGCAGATAATTTAAAATATATTTTTAGCATTAGGATATTTTAAAAATTCTCAGTGATATTAATAAATCTAAGGCTTCCTTTTATGTGTATGAATATTTTATATTCATTCAGCTACAARCATATCTATAAAATATTCACTAACATATTTGTAAAATAATAGATAAAACCTATGCATTTAAAGCAGAGCAACAGCTGAGCAGAATATTTGGGTGTTGTAAAGTGTCACAGCTTCAATGGATTTGACTGAATTTATACTGTCTGCATCCTACAGAGCTAATTGAGTCTCCTTGCACAGGCAAGCATTGACATGTGAGTATTTCAGATGGTAATTTGAGGGTTGCTAATGCATTGCTGGGAGCTCCCTTGACTTTSAAAGGTGCTTGCATGGATATGAGGGAGAAGAGAGAGTTTTTCACACTCATCTTTTGACCATGTTTCTGCAAAATGTARAATATCAAGAAACATTCTGTTACCATTAAAGGCTGTCCTGTTAATTAATTAGTTGGTATAGTCTAACTCTCTTGACTTAAAAAACCAAAGTCAATTATTTGAAAAGTGTTAGCAGTTTTCAGCTTTTGCACAGATCCATGTGTTGATTCTTTCAATTCAGCTTGTTGGGRATTATTTTTACAGTGGTTGTGTTTCCACCACACATTCTGATAATTAGGAGTTTAAAACTTTATTTCACATATTAGAATTACAAAGAGAACAATGAAGATGTAAAATAAGTCTGTGTTGACTGTATTAACATKAAATATGAAAAATGTGACATTTGCTGGGTTCTAATTTAAATGTCAAAACACAGGGATGAAAAAGAGGGCAAAAGCCTGTGGCATCCTTGAAATGATCATCCTRAGATGCATAGATGGCAATCTAGTATTGCTTCATGAGTGTCTCTTTCAATAGAAMGAAAAATCTCCAAGCAAAATGCTCCTTATTAATTCTGCTTTAAAATGTGAAACTTTTAAATTGGGAGTTCTTTCAAGAATAGAGTAAAAAGCAAACTTTCTCTTTAAAATGATATTTATTGCCCACTGTGGAAGACCTGTCACTTGTGAGAGGGAAGGTTCACTCCACCTTGAGCTGTGTGGCTCTAAGAAGTCTACAGTGTACACTCAGCTGTGGGACAGGTGTGATATTAATTCTGTGGTATTGGAAGTTAATTCTGGGAGTCAAAAGTAGTGAAATATTCTCCTTTTTCCTGCACCCCTCCAGACAGAATCTGTGCAGCATTGGAGAGCTTTTAACACATGACTTTTTTATATACTCAGCTCYTGGGTTGGGTATATTGTTGTAAAAACTCTTTTTCCTTCACATTTCTATTTATTGAGGACCTGAACACGTCAATATAATTCATGTCCAGAAACCTCTGTAGGAGTTCAGACATCTGAGGGGTCTGGCAGTAGCAGCTTGTTATTCATTCTTGTTGGGAAGTTCTGGAAGCCTGGGCTTGCAGAGCTGGGAAACTCCAAGGATGCAGCACAGTAGTATGAAAAACCTATTGCAAAAAGATAAGAGGGGAATAAACTGATATCTTGCAGTGCTTAGAAAAGCTGATTCATTGGAAGGGTTCTTTTTCCTCTTTGCTTGATTAGAGGCAGTGCAGTTTTGGTGTAGTGCAGCCCTGCATTGCAAAATGTTCCAGTGGAAAACCTGGAGCTCTGGGGGTGGCTTTGTGGTGGGATAGACCAGGTGGGAAGAACACAAATTTGGAAAGCTGGAAAACTGAGACCCAGGAGCTCAGGAGCTTTGTGGTGTGTATGTTCAGACTAGTTTTCTGAATGTCTTACTTTCATGATTTTAAGTTGACTTAAACCTAAGTACATGGAAGTTAGGCTGAACTTAGAAATGYCTAACAATTATGGGGATTCTGCTTGAATCACAAACAGGTGGGTTTTTTCCCTGCAGAGCCTGAAGGAGTCTCTTCTTTCATTATGCAGCTGAGATGTGAACATTATCCTATTCAAAACACTCATTTTCTTCATAATACTTATATTGATCTGTACCAATATATTCATGTCCTGCTCTCACAAGGACAGTGTATCAAAATATTAATGGCAGATTGATTGATGGCCATGATGCTGAGCACCTGAGGACAGTCCTCAGCCAMACTTTCTCACTGAGGTCCAGACAGTTTTCACTCCTGATTTCCATGGCTCTTCCCTGTCAAWGTCTCCAGAGGAGCAGTGCAGCAGGTTTCTTTTTCTCATTTTAAATATCTTTTTGTGGGGTGATTAACTGAAGTCGTTCCTGTGCTGGATTCAAAGAAAATGCACCTGAATGTCATGGACACTGTTTAACACTTCTGAACTGAAGGAAAAAATGGTGTGAAAAGTAATAGTTTCCAAGAATTGTAAAAGAGCAAGTGGCTGTTTTGATAGATGTTCAAACTTGCCAAAATGAAAGATGTTCAACCTGAGAATTAATACTTCACACTACAAGATAAGAAATAGTGTGTTTACATCAAGCTGTTTATTTTAAGCTTACCTTGTGTTTGGCATCTTCTCAGATATAATAATGAAATGCATCTGCAAAGAGAAAGGGCACAGTGCCCAATAAAATTATTGCTGCTCATTTATATTTTGATTAATGACTGCTTCAAAATGTGATTTTTAGTGTTTGGTGTCAAGTAAACTTGGAAGGTTTCTAATRAGGAAAATCTTAGACCTGACCTCTGTGGGTGTGTGGAGGGAAGCAAACATGAACAGAGGGAGAGCAGTTCAAGGTGAAAGGAAAAGATAATAAATGGCTGGAAAATGTCTGGGAATCCACCTGGCTTGGAGGATAAAGATTAATGAGAGGTGGAAAGTTAAGCAGCATCCCTCAGTGATTTGTCTCATCATCTCAGATGATACTGAGGGGTAATACTAAAACTTTTAAGAAGTTTTATAGCCCTTATATTTATTATTTTTGAAGTTAAATGKTTTTTTTCCTATGTCTCATTTGTAAGATGGCATGACTGGGTTCTCTCTGGCACAAGACTGTATTCATTTGTTCCCAGTGAAAGCTCACCTCACTGAACATCTCACACACTGCACTGATAGAAGTTCAGCAAGAGTTGGCTCAGGTTTCTATGCAGAACTGACACTTATTTTAGCCTGTTTAACTTGACATTCTGAATATAAACATRGTGAATGTTGCCTCTTAGTCAGGGCTGGCAAGATCTAGAAAGTCTGTTGTTTCTTACCATTTGAAACACAACTCTTCACTACCTGTAATGTGAGCATATAATCTAGAAATTCAGTTTTCTTTTCTAGAGTAAATMATCTACAAATCCATAAGCTAAGTGCTATAGTGTTGAATTAACCTTTCCCTGACATTTAAGTATWATCTTTTTCACTCCTTCCCAGTACATAATTTGGTAAAATGGAAATGAAGTGGCTTGGTGGGAAAAGATATCACTAAGCTCTCTTAAACTGAGCTGTTCAGCTGCTCAGAGATATCAGACATACTCTGTGAGCAGCTTCTCCCGTGTACCACAGGACAGTACAAAAGTTCTTTGCCACTCTGTAATAAAGCTATGTATTGAGATGAAATGCAGAATAGTTTTCATTGAAGTTTCTCTGAAGTAATTGTGCTTTAATGCTAGAGCGTTGCTTCATGGTATTTTGTAGTTAACAATTTCTACCTGCTGTGAAGATACATTTTAATTAGGTCCTAAAAGATGTGCAGGCTTGTTACTGTCACACTTCTCTAATATCCTCCAGCTCCAACCACAAAAAATCTCCAACCACACCCTTCCTGTCTGCGTAACCCCCATGGGGATCAGTATTTGGAGAGAAACTTTCCTGGAGCATCCGTCATATAATGTTATACCCACAGATGCTGGGTTAAATTGTCACTGTAGTGATGTATGACCTGTCAGACTTTGATTKTAGCTCTTGGAATAGGTCTCATTTTCTCTTCCTCGTGACTTCCTGTAACCACACTCTTCCTGCTTTCTCTGACTTCTGTTGGGCTCCATTATATTTGAGACTGGAACTCCTTTTATATAASTTTTTAAAGCATTTCCAGCCTCAAAACCACAGAAGCAAATAARAAGTGTGTTGGGGTTTTTTCTCCATCAAGGTGTATTAAGGTTCCTCCATCCTCACAYCAGCAGCTATAACATGAAGAGACTATTTCACTCCAAAATTGTATCAGCAGCCACTCCAGGGTGGCTGTGGTACTTCTGGGTTGCTTTCAGGCTTTTCAAAATCTGGGAGCTCCTTTTAGTCAGTAATGGGAGTAATGGTTCTCTTGATGTCCCTGTGCTCTCCCTGTTCCCTTGTGCTGCCTCAGGCAGGACTGAGTTGCTGTCTCTGCAGTCAKCTCTGGTTAAATTTTGATGCAGGAGGAAGGGAGCAGGGCTGCAGAAATCCCAGGAATCTGACAAAGTGCCAACTATTTACAAAAACAACTTACAAAGTGTGCAAGGAAGTGCAGAAAGGAATACTTAATCTGCCAATAAATATTTCAATGGCAAATCTTTCATTTCTCTCTTGAGGCTGTCACTTAATCTTTGTATCCTTGTGCTTATGATTCCTCCCTGCCTTCTATTCTCTCTGTCTTCTGAGGCTGGATCTTATTCATGGGGACTGTTTTCAGTTTCTGAGGAGCAAACACAGTACTGTGTTCTCTCTCCTTTCTGAAGAACTCCAGGAGATGAAGGCTTCTGCCCACACAAGAAAGGAATGCTGAATCATATTCCTATTAGACACATCTTCATGAGCATTTGTCAAACTGCTCATTTCATCTAGAGCCTGGAGCAATGRGAGTTTGTGAATGAAACTCCCAGGACCAGGATCTTCCCTGCCATATGTCACTGCTTCCCTGAAGAGAGATGGAGATTGATACATGAAAAGCTGTTTTTAAAACAAACTAATTCTTGGTGTAGCCAGCAATAGTGTAGGCTGAGTAAGCAACTATTTCTCCTGTTTAGGTGGGGCCTTTAGAATGAGTCTGTATAAAAAATGTATGCATACAGATACACATGAAAGTTATCARTAACTATCTTAAATGTAACAGGAAATTCATCTAGAAATTGGCTTGACAGAAATTTCTGAACTAAAGGAAACTTTTARATAGTGTTAATATAGTCAAGGCTTATCCATTTTGTTACCTCTCCATATTTTTCTTTTCATTTTTTACTCATCTTATTTTTGTATCTCTAAAAAACCTTTTAGATTGYTAAAAGTAGTTGATAATCATGGTAACTGTTGATATGTTACTTGGTAGAAGATTTGAATGGATTTATTTTCTGTTTTTACAAATGACAACCATTAAACCATGCTGAGTACTCCAGATTAGGAGCAAGATGAAAATTCCTGATCAGAACCTGAAAATGAGAACATCTTTCAGGTATTTCTAAGGATTGGCATTTAACATATTTTTTCTATTAGAACAGAGAAATTCAATTAGTAATATTACTTATGTGGATCAATTATCATGAGAGTCTTTGTGTGAGATGCATGTGTTCACACACACCCTGCCCTTTCATATTGTAAGTCATATGGARGAAGAAATTGAAAAAATAAAAAGGATAGATGCAGAAGCAGTGGTGCCCAAATCTCCCATTTTCTGTTTCAATATGCTATTTCTTATCTCTTGTCCTATGAATTCCTGAATTTCATCTTGGTAAGCAGAACAGTTTCTCTTCTAATTCAGCTATGAATCTAAATCTGTACTTCTGGAAGAGTTTGGTAGCARTAATAAATTATAATGAAATTCAGTGGTATTGTTCTAATGAGTTGAGTCCTTGAAACCTGAGGTAAATTGTGCATGGACCTATTTAAGAAATTATTTTCAGGTTTTCTGACTAACACATAATCAAACTGTGTTTTGACTGGCTAATCTACTGAGTRTTTCTGCAGCATGAAAGAAAGTTTATGTTGCATTTTCCATTCACAGGGTAACAGAGGAATATTTGGTTTGTGTGGATTTATCTCCTTCCTTAGTAGCAGTTTGGGGATAGTTCTCGAGGATTTGCATTTTTTCTCCTAGGCAAGCAATGACTTGCAACAGAGCTGTATGTGAATTAGCTTTTTCTAGCTCTGAGAGATGGAGAATAACTTGAAAATGGRTTGTATTGAGATATTTGTCTTGCATGCTGTTGCTATTACAGTAATGGACAACCCAGCTTCAATTTATGCACTAACAGCAGCTCTTCTGACAAGAAACACACTCAAGGCTAAAACAGGCACGACAGGAATGGAAATGGCTGGGCAGAAAGCACCACAATCAGTGGTGAATAATCTGTGCAGTGGCAGGGGCTGTGTTTTGGGTTTGTGCWGGGAACAGTGTTGGGAAGGCAGGGATGTTGCTGAGCAGGGCTCACACACAGCCAGGGCCTTTCTGCTCCTCACCCCCCTGGGCTGTGCTGGCCTGGGGCTGCACMAGGAGCTGGGAAGGGGATGCAGGAGGGAAAGCTGACCCCGAGTGAYCACAGGGATGCTCCAGCCATGGAATGGCAGCACATAAGCTGAGGGGGGGCAGGAGGAAGGGAGGGGTGTTCTGTTCATGGCATTTGTCTTGCCAAGTCASTGTTCCCTGTGATGGAGCCCTGATGTCCTGGGGGTGCTCAACACCTGCCTGCCCTTGGGAAGTGCTAAATGCATGTTTGGCTTGGCCTGTGTGTGCAGCTTTTGCTTTACCTGTAGAACCACCTTGATATCAATCCCTGAGTTTTCCCACTTTGGCTCCTCTGATTCTTTCTCCTGACCCTCTGGAGGGGACAGTGAGTGAGTGGCTGTGTGCAGTTGCTGCCTGGGGTTAAACCATGACMCAGKTGAGGTGAAAATTAATTTATTTGGGAGATCTGTCTGGATTCTGAGGCTATTTCCATGACAGCTGTAATATGCAGAGCAAATAGAGAGAGAGAATTTAAGGGAATAAATTAATTTTGAAGTGCAAATTCAGAGTACTTTCAATGAACTTCAAGACATTCAGAAAAATGTGAATACTAATCTAATCAATCCCAAATTCTGTGTATTTGGTTTATTTAAAACCAAGTAAAGATATCTTTGTGTCTTTCAAAATCTGTCAGCTCAGGAAGCCTATAGAGAAGACTTTCCAAAAAGGGAAGTTTTAAAAGCAAGCTTGTGCTGTGCAAGTTTGAGTTCAATTCCTGGTTGACTTCAAAGACACGGAATGTCAAGCTGCACTGGGAAAGCCTCCATACATAATTAGAGGCTCAGATTGGCTGGAAGGACTCAGTGGTGTCTTCTATTGCCAAAGAGAGTAATTTAATTACTGCCCATATACCCTGTTGTGTCAGACTGAAGCCCTGTGTTACTGGGATAAATGTGATTAGAGAAGTATTTCTGCAAAACCATCATCTTCACCTTCCTCAACCACTCATGGAAGGGCCTTTTTCTCCATCTCCTGCTTTTTGTTTTGGCAGTTATGTACCACAAAGAGGCTTCTGAATAGTTTTGTTGAGCCAGTAATGACACAATAAATCAAAACTTACTTTTAATGATTCATTTGGTATCACAGCTTTTTCAAAGCTTTTTTTTTTTTTTTGTTGTAGCTGTTAAAAGTTTCTCGTGTAACTTAATCTCATAAAATATTTCTGTCTATATTGAGTGATAGAGATTTTCAGCCAACATTCAGATGTTTCCCTTCTCAAACTGTTGACTGTGTTGTTTGTTGTTATTCCTGTTATACAGGTAGGGAATTGAGGCTCAGAAAACCACAATTTGTGTGAAGTCACAGGAAAGAATGAGGTGAGGGCTCTGAGAGATGATCACAAACCTGTCCCTCTTGTGTCTCCCAGAATCATTGCACACTCTCTGGAAGCATTCGCTTCTTTAGGTTGTAATTTTTMTTTCTTAATCCTCAATTCAGGTTTGTTCATTATTCTCAGTCAGTGGGTAGCAGCTTTCAGTGAGCAGTCAGTGCTGTAGGGGTGGTCAGGGAGCAAATGGAGTGCTCAAAGGGCAGGGAGGCTGTGGCCCCAAACCAGCCCTGCTGAGCTTGTATACCCTGTGTACCCTGAATAAAGGTAAAATGGAAATGAATTAGGACTGTTAGTGTTTATCTGTTGATCATTTATCTTMATATTTAAGTTTATACTTTGGCACTGGAATATGAACTGTGGAGCTGTCCCTCCCCACAAAGCTCAAGCCTTACCTTTATTATAAGCCAGGAGTTACCTAAGAGCTGAAGTTATGTGAGACTCCAGTGAAGTTCAAATGTCCAGTTCCATTCAAACTGGATGTTTTATCTTTGCWCTTATTCCTTGCAGGTACTAATAATTGGTCTCAGGTTAATTATTTAATTTGAATAATTTAATTTTTATGTACTTCTAAATTCATCTATTTTAAAAAGAAATGTAAACAGAAGTAATCAAAAATCTTTTTATACTTTGTACAGCATAACATTTGAAACTCTCTTTGGCAATCTTGTGAACAGATCTTTCAAGCACTATTAGCTGTGCAGAAAATAGAAATTTTGGCAGGCAGGGAACATAAAAAAAAAGCTGTAACAGATCCAGTGGCATTTTCAAAGTGATCTTTGATGAAGAGGTTAATGGAATTTATGAACTGTACTGCTTTAAATTCTTGTAACAATTCCCATCATAATTACAACAAATGTATCACAAAAGGTTCAGGGATTAATTTAGTTTGTGTGAGTATCCAAAAGTTTACAAGCTTATTCAGGGCATGCAYGCATTTTGAAATGGCAGACTTGGACTTCAAGTCTTAGAAATGTTTCTCTTGAGGATTCTGGCTCTTCTAGTTTGGGTCAATATTTCTGTCACACTACAGCTGTACCCTCCTGCTCCTGCCTGGGGYACAAAGAAGGGTATGTGGAGATTTAAAAAAAAGTAAATTGAAACAGAAAACCAAAACCCAGCAAAATAAAATAACTTGAAATGCCTGGGAAAAAAAAAAAAACAGCTTCAGAACTCTAAATAAAAGTAATTTAGTTTTGTCTTGAGGAGGAACTTCATCATGCACAAACAGCTCTCCTTTACCCTCATGGGTAATGCAGCACTTGTGCATAGGTAGATATAAAACACACTGTAGCTGCATTCTGCAGCTTTCCATGGCAGTGTTTAACTCTGGAGTGGGTGATGCTCCTGTGTGATTTATCTCCCATGCAGCCCTGGCTCCAAGTGCACGTGAGATGGAGTTCCAGGCAAATCATTCATAGTCTGCCTTCCTGCTAATGGAATTGTGCAGAAGCTGGGTGACAGCTTGTCATGCAGAACTCCTCCTCCCTCCTCTGAAGCACTTCATAAAATGCAAACAGATGGAGCAGGCWCTGAGAATTGATTGGCTCTGCTGTGCTCCAGGGGGGCAGGGGAAGATTGCTTACTGTTGTGGAAAAAGTTAACTTTTATTCAGAGAAGATCCCAGGTATTGATCATGGCTTGTTACCCTGTGAGAGAAGTGAGTGGTTTGAACTGGGAACAGCAGGTCGGGGCAGTCAGACAGGGCTCTAATAAACAGCTTTCAGAAAYGGTGCTAGAAAAAATGATTTTGAGTTTCTATAAATGATTCCTTTCATGTCCAGACTAGCAGGAAATTATACTTTTACATTCTCACATGTGTTTTGAAGGCATAAAAGCTAATGGCATCAAAAAAGAAGAATAAAAATTCATACTTTTATTGGCCATGATGTGTGCTCTTGCTAAGAAAAAGTAGATTGTGTTTATCTGCTTCTTCTGTTGTTATGGAATATCAGATCACAGAGTGGCTTGGGTTGGAAGGGACTTTAAAGGTCATCTAATTCCATCTCCTGCCATTGGCAGGGACACCTTCCTCTAGACCASGGAGGAAGCCTCATCCAGGCTGGCCTTGGACACCTCCAGGGAGTGTTTTCTCCATAAGCTGCTTGCAATATGGACACCTCAGTGCTCAGAACTGTAATTCTCTCTGTAAGGAGATATTTCAGAAATGCAGTACATCAACAGCTTCAGGGTATTGATCACATTTTGGGATAYTGTACTTCCAGAAGGGGTGGTTGGTTTTGTTGTGGATATTAGAAGATGTTCAGATGTGAGAATAATTTCATTTTAAAAGAAAATTGTGCCTGGGGGAATAAGGGAGAAGGGTGCTGCTCAGAAGGTGGCTCTCAGATGGTGATAGAACTCAGGGAAGGGACATGCACAATACAGGTAAAATACCTCTCTCTTCTAAGAGTGAATTCACTCGAAGGTGAATTGCAAATTTTGGAGTCTGCGTAGAAATTAGSTGGAAATGAACAAAGGAGCAAACCTTTATTGTTGGGTTTTCAGCGCAAACTACTAAAGCATGATCATCCATCTCCAAAGTGAATATCTTTTCTGCAACAATTGCTTTCTCTAACATTTATATCTTGCTCAAGGCTAATCAGGGGAGGCTTATAAATTGTTGAAATCACTTTATAGCACATTTAGAGCTCATTTCACAGCAGTTTAAGGGGTTGCAATGAAGCTAATAGCCTTCTCCATTTCTTAACTGTTTGTGATTTAAAAAATGATATAACATTTATAGCACTTTAGAGTTATTTCCAAAAGTAACATGGTAAATCTAATCATTGTATAATCAGTACATGATAAAAATCCCAGTGCTGTGAAGGCCTATTTTCAAGTGTTTTTCATCATGTTGTCCAATGTTTCACACATTTGGCAGGGTGATTCTTGCAAAATAAAGGACATGAGAAACACAACAGACCAGAACGTTTGTCAGGCCTAAAATCCTGATCAGGGGAGAAAGAACTTTACAGGTTTCTGACCATAGGCCTTTTTTTTTTTTTTTTCCATTTTGTGAAGCTGATAAATTGGAAGAGGTTATAGATGATTCTGTCTTGCAGGAGCAATTAACCTGAAGAGACTGCTCCTTGCTCTGTAGCCATGTTTAATATCACTTGCAATAGCTTCCTGTATTGAACCATCAGAACCAGTTAGAAACAAGAGGTGCTGTTCACTGCAGTAATCAATTCACTTATAAAACACTCACAGAGTGGGAGGAGATGGAAATCTACTGGGCTTAGTTCTTTCCTCATAGAATTTATTTTCAAACTCCCGTTGGTAAAACTGAGAGGAAAATCTYATTTACTGGTGTAAAACATTTTTATTGGAGAAGCAGGAGTTGAATGTGTGGTATTATTGATGTACTGACAGATATCAACCATTTATCCAGTTGTCAAGGGCATGATCACTGAGTGTCATGACTTCAATAACAGGAATGTCAGTGAACCAATCCTCTCATCTTTTTGCTTTGTGCAGGAGAAAAACAAGGAACCTGTAGGTTCAGTGATGCTTCAGAAAATCCCTTTGGGCTTTTATGGTTTGGGCTAATCACTTTTAACCTTGATTGACCTATAAGTGCTTAAAACCCTTGCTAATTCAGCTTTACTGAGATCTGGCTGATTGCCACAACTTCCCAATTCAGAACCTCAGAYCCTGAAGTTCTTGATGACAAAACTGTGTCTCTGACATTCTCTGTGATTACCAAGTCAGTCACTGCAGTTATGTATTTTAGTTAGCCACAAGGTGCTGGGAGGATTCTCAGGATGTAAACAGGGAGAGCCTTTTAATAACATCCAACAGCATCCTGCCAGCCTGATTGTCTGCTGTGCCTCTTCAGTCACCTTGGAAATGTAGAGGCTGCTAATTTCTGGATTGTGATTGTTGTTGCTGCACTTTTTCCTGYCATGTGTTTGTGTATGCTGCCTTTGTCTTGAGGACAGGAATTAGCAGTTGATTGTGAGATGTTTRTAATTATACATTACAGTATTTTAGGCTTTTGTCTGTCAAAGGCTCTGAAATATCTGCATTTTCAGTGCTGCTTGTGTAGTCATACTTGAGAACTATGGACCTACACTGTAGGAACCTTTAGCATACCAAGGTATAAATCAAGACTGGTAGCTACTGGCCACTGAGTCAAGATATTTAACATAAATATTGGCCTGATAATCTTGTGTATAAGCCTGGACTTAATTATATCTGTACCTGCATTTTGTATTTTTACCATTTTAATTGATGTGAGAATTGGAATAAGTTTGTGGTCTCACTGATTTTTTTAAATCATGTTAAATGGCAATGGGCCTAATAGGTAGTGCTCTGATTTATTGAATGACTAGACTGAAAAATACTTGGGTAGTAAATACTACAGTTCTCCATGTCTGCATRTTYCCATTCTGCTGTAGAGYCTRTTTTCTAATTAGATGCATGTCATAAACKRTGCATGGGAATGGTGCATCCTAAGAAAACCATTGAGATTGAGAGTATTTAAAACACCTTTTGTCTTCATCAGTGTTCCCATTTCAGTGGGTCCACTGTAACCAGTATCAAACTGTTACTAAAATTGCACAAATTATTCCACGTACAGGCAGACATCTGTTAGTTCACTGCTTGCAGTTTATTAGACTAATATGTGTAAACTGCTTTGAGCTATAAATTACAAGATTAGGGCTTTTAATGGTTAGGGATATCATTAGGCATTGTATGCTGGAGGTAGATTTGACAAATGCTCTTTGCTAATGGAGTATATTTAAAGGAAAATCTGCATGAATTAATTTTAATTACTGGCATATTAAAGGGTATAAAACTAACTAATGTCAAAGGTGTACCAGTGCTGTTGATTCAGAGTGTTATCACGTGGGTATAATTAGAGAGCCCTGTTTGCATAAATATTTCTTCAAATAAACACACACACAGACTTTCCTTTGAAATTGCAACCATGTCATGGCCTAAATTTTTCAGATGTATCTTTTCAGCTAAAGTTCATTACTGAAGTATTTAAACATGAAGAAGCAACCAGTAGTGAKCACTGAAGCTGCTGGGTGATAAATAGAGGAAGAACTCACAGGCTGAAGGTCCAACAAATCCATGTGTWACCTGTGTTTGGGAAGGGAAAATGTTTTGTCTGGCTTTTTGTTTTTAAAAATTCAAGTTTTAGCATGGCACAAGCAGCTGTGTCTCAGGGTCTGTTTGCCAAGGACAAGACTGTTCTTGATTTTGTTTTCTAATTAATCCCCAAGGTGTCCATGTTCAGTAAGATGAAGAGAAGGAAATGAGTGAGCTTCAGACAGCCCTTCTTGCATGAACACTGTTAGCTGCTAACTTTGCAGATATGGAAGGAAAATAATGGCAGTGGAATAGTGCAGGTTAGTTTGGACTTGGTGCAACCCAAAGAAGTTCTGATGAGCTAATACATAACAACCAGAACAACTTCCTGGCAACAACTTGTCTTTCCAAAGGACCAGCAGGAAGGAAAACTGTGATCCATGCAACTCTTTAACAGACTGCAATCCATAATGGGGAACTCTGATCTCTGTCTTGAGAAGCTGAATACAGGAACCATTTCTTTTACCAGCAAATACCAGTTTGCTGTACAAATAAGGGGTTTTATTTGTTAACTTCCTCTTTTAGAAGTTTCTGTGAAGGAGCCTTGGTTAAGCTGTGTGTGCTGTAGTTAGCTTCTCTCTCTGGAGTTAGAGAAAAGAATAAAAAAGAAGTGTTCCCTTTATCTTACAGAACAGCAGGCTCTCCATGGCTTAATGAGCCAGCAGAGCAGAGAGCTTCAGCAMGGGCCATGGCAGCCAGTGGCTCAGGAGGAATTGGTGAGTGACAGCTCACACCAGGCACACTGTGGAGCAGAAACTCCTCCAACACTGGGTGCTGCTTCCCCTCCTGTGGGCCATGGCTGCTGCTGCCCCAGTGCTGCTGCTCTGCTGGGCTCTGCAGCAGGTGGCAGCACAGAACCGACTGCTTCCGTCTGCTGTCCTTTTGTTGTGTTTAAGTGTTTGTTTTGCCATCCTCTGTGTTTTGAAAGGTGCCTTGACTGCTGTGGGGAATGTATAATGGGATTGTGTCTGTGCTTATGAGGTGCAGTGCATGAATATGAGCTCCATGGAAATGTCTTCAAATGGATTTTAGCCTTCCTCTTTCTTTTTTTCTATTTTATTTTGGGGGGGAGGGGGGGAGAATTTGTGTTTGTTTGGTTTTTCGTTTTTTTCAGCTATCTAACTTACTTATTTCTAAACTCACTTTTCTGTCTGTTCTGTGTCCCTGAAGCTGGAAAATGTCTGGAATCTGATGCATACCAATGGGCATTAGCAAATGTCTGGCTCTGAAATCTCCAGCATCCACCGAGCAGGAAAAGCTCCAGCTCTGCTGTATTAACTGTTATACATGAATAGTTCCATCACAGGGTGTCTGGGAATGGTGACACATACACAAAAACTATTATAGCCCATCATTCATTTTCCAGTAGAATAATTCATAAACATTCATAAAAATTTTGCTGTGCCAAGTGGCAAATGYCCCATCCTGCAGCCCAGAAAAGCCTAAGATTTTTCATTTTCCATTGTAAACATTTTATTATGACATTTTCTGATTAGAATCACATAAATCTCTCAGCAGTGAATTCATTGCATATATTTCTTGCTGAGATTGTAGGTACAAGTAAGCATCCTCTGGTATTCTTTATATGTGGTTTACTTAGAAAAGGTAGCAGAATAACAATAACACCTCAGAAGTATTGGATCAAAAATTATACAGAGAGGAGTATTTTCAAGGGGAAAGAGAGCATAACACAAAAGGAGCAAATAAAGTCTTATTTGCTGTGTGTTGTTTGCAAAATGTTTGGAACATTTTATTGAATGTATCTTCCTTGTGAATTATGCATGCTCTCCAGTGCCTTGGGAAGATGTAAAACTTGATATATTACGAATGGAATACATGACCTCCTGATGTTTCCCAGATATTGCTTTAAGTCGAAAACTGAACAATCTCATATCCACCAAGGGTTATTTTATTCCCTTTCGAGATGGTTAAGCARGAATATTGTGGTGAAGGGAGGATTTGTGAATGTGTCCTCTCACTGGAGCCTGCTGCCTGCCATTGCAGGAGCATTCTGTATATTGGTGCACTGAAATGGAGATTCTGTAGGCTAAAAGTCCATCTTTCCAATAAGGTGCAACTGAAAATAGTGTGTTCTAATTCCTTTAATAATTCCAGTGAGGTCTCATCACTTCTTTAATCTTTCTGTGCCCAGCACCTGACTGGTGTTGGGTCCAAGCTGCAGATCCTCCTGCTGGGTCAGTAGGACTTGTCCTTTAGAGACAAGCACTTGCCTTGCTGTGTGAGGAGGGTTGTTTGGGAGGTGGCTTTTCAAACGTGGTGGTTTCACTGCTGTGCTCAATGCATTTTCCATCACCTTCCATCACCTTTTCAGCATTAGGCCTGAGTCTGAGACCTAGGTATCAACAACACACATTTTACTCTTGCTTTCAAGAATATGTTTCAGTTTCTAMATGTATTCTCAGCTAAAGCTTCTTAGTTAGAGATTCACCCACTCAGTGAACCTTTACAAGATACTTCAAAGTACCAAATAGTCTCTTTTGGAGTATCTTTTAAGAAAAAATATGATGTAAGCACATATTTTGCTTTGTTATTTATGTGAATTCTAAAAATTGAAATGCTTGAGAAAAACTGCATCAACAAATCACTGAAAATTAAGTGARTTCTGTGGAATGGAAATTAGGAGTACAATGAGAAGTGGCATCAGCTAAAGCACATTGTAATATGGAATTCAGGATATGAACAATTGGAATTCCCTCTCTCACTGCTGGCATCAGAACATTAAACTGAAGCAGTAATTATTATTAGTCAGTTTTATGTATAAATGTCCTGAGTCTTTCTGTTGACAGCATTGTTCTGTCACATGATTCACCTTACCAAGAAAAAAATCCATACTGTTTAGTTGGGATTTCATTAATTAGATTCTAGCTCTGGACTTCTCCAGAGATGATAATTGCTCTGTCTTATAGAAAAACTTTCTTTTGTTGGGATATAAAGCTCAACTCTTGAACTTGAGCCATGTTAATACATGGTTAAAAGTAGAACAAAGGGGAAAGGGAAACCACCTCCATCCCCAAAAAGAGAAAACAAAGCAAAATCCCCAAAAGCAACAAAATCCAACACAAAAAAACCCCACCACCACCAGGCAAAAAACCCCCAAACAAACAAACACCCAGAAAACCAGCTGAGCCTGGGGCTCTGAAAGACTCCCTTGCACTGAAGGCACCTTTTCTAAGAGGAGGGGATCCAGCTGGTGGTAATGGATTGGGTGCCTGCCAGCACAGCTGGCAGAGGGAGCACAAAGGGTAAAAATGATCTGTGCTTTGATTTAGCCCATGGCAGAAAACCTGGTGTGGTCAGCGTTGCTGTTTTTGTCCTGGGACGTGCAGGATGAATTTGCTGGGGAGGAGTTTCTGTGTGTGAAGCAAAGCTGTAGTCAAAACAGTCAGAATGGAGGAGGAGTGGGAGGTTAAAACAGGCACAAGCCACCTCCTGTTTTTGGGACTGAATATGGGGGTGTAATTGTGATGGAAGGAGAGAGGTGTATATGGATACAAGGATGGGGGTAGCTGTTCCTCAGGAGAGTGTAAAACGTTAAAAAAGGAGCAAATTCCTGGAACTCTGTTTACAAATTGCCTCTGTTTTGCTGGCAAGAGCAGTTTCCTGAAACTTAGCTCCTGATTGTTCAACGAGCAACACAGAGTAAGGAAGTAAATGTAGAGACAAGAGCAAAAGGCTGAACTCATTTTTCTGAGGCTGTTCTGTTGTGGTTGTTCCTCTGCAGGTGCACTACCCAAAAAAATCCGAAGCAATTCTTGCTTCCTTACCATCCTCTGRAGACACACAGCTTGATTTTTGTGCTGGTCATGTTCATGATCTTGCATCCTTGAGTAAACAGCTTTCAGAGGGTGCTTTGTTTTTCATCTGTTCTCCTGGCCTTTTGTTAGGGCAAAGTTTGTCTTCTGTAGTTCTTTGAAAAGTCTTGTTCTTCTGGGGCTTTAGCTTATGTGAGGATCTACAATCAACAATTTGATCTACAATCAAATCTACAATTAATAATAATMATAAKMAKAATAATGCCAGGTCTTGAGRCTTAACAGGGTTTGTTYCTTASATACTCATTTAACAGGTCTGTATAWRAAARGAAAGTTAYAGAAGAYRATACATCTGCTCTTTAGAAAGTGACTGCATGGTAAAAAGTGAAAAGAAATGTCTGGATGGTAAATATATAATACAACCTGAATTATTTTGCAAGTSGAAAATATTGGTTTTGTCATTCATCTCTCTTCAGGAGCCTGTTCAACTTAATTTAAGAAGATGGACAGGCCTCTGAGATACATTACATGATGAGTCAGCCASAGACTTAGAGAAGTAGTGCAAAGGAAAAAAAAAAAAAATTCCTGTGGGATCCAGATCAGAAAATTGGGYTGTTATTATTATGCAGTAGTTGGAAAAGGTAAGCAAAACTGAGTGTTCCTGCTGTCTGTGTACTGCATAGAATATATTTGGTTCAAAATGTTCAGCATCACCACAAAATCAGTCTTTCATGTCCTGAACTCAGTTTTTCTCCTAAACTTTTGAAAGGTCAGATAGGGACCAGACTAACCAAAGGACCATTTTTCCTCCAGGAAGAGCAACAATAATAAAAAACCAGTCAGCTGTGAAAGCAGACAAGTTCTTGCATTCAGACACCATTTGGATGAGGGAGTTATGAATCATGTGTTGTTTGTGGCTTGTGCCTGGCAATGAAGGAAARTTTGAAGCAACACTTGCAGGTAATCAAGAATCATTTTGGCATATTATTGAGCCAGATCTTCCAGCCTTTGTAATGGAGTTTACAGTATAAAGAAAATATTGAAAAATAAACCCTAACTAAATGTGTCTTACCCACCACAAAGGCATATCTGKGTATTTTGCATGTAGCATGCAGTATTTTCTTTTGTAAACTGTTCTACCTTGTTTTGTTTCCCCAAAATGGCCTTGTCCTTCCTGGCTTATTAAACTCATTGTCCAATCCAGTGCTGATTGAATAATTTTGCACTGAAAGTGGCAAATAAAGTGGGTGCTGTATCTGTGCTGCCCCTTCTTGGTTTTTCTAGGAATACTCAAGATATCTAGAGTATGCACCAGAAGCAGCATTCTGACATTGATACAGACAAAGTTTATATCATGTGGCATTTGGAAAATACCTTTGTATAAATGTAACTGAATTCAGTTCTTACGTGCTTTTAGTACACATTACTCTTAAGTATCCCTGTTTAATGTGGCTGGTTGGTTATTTGACTTTCACATGAAAAAAAAAATCACTGATTATTTCAGGGTCATGGAACAGCTGTKGCAGGAGGATTTTTAAGTGCTGYRGAAACARTARGCTAATAATAAATGTATTTTRTATAAATATAWAAAARTATTTGCTTTGCAGCACTTGTCACAAGAATTGATACATTGCATCCTAACTTCCTTCTCTGATGGTTACTCTGGTGACTCTGGACCTCTGAAAGAACCCACTCCACTGCAGGASTTCAGAAAAAACTGATGTACAGATCCTGAAAGCTGAACCCAAGTGCCAGCCTTTGCCTTATTGTTATGTTTGTCTTTCCACTGAAGCAGTGGAATCAAAACAGATTTTGTCTTTGGATTGAATTGGATTCTCACTTTCATCTATACTTACATTAAATGGTTCAGTCTTTCCATTTTGGCAGAGAGCTTTAACTTGTGCTAAACAGTGTTAATTTTCWTTTCTCCATATACTAAACTCATCTTAAAGTCTTAGGATGAATTAAGTTCCTTACAGTTATCTATAATAATAATAAGTGTTAGTTAACACTCTGGCAGTGTTTTAAATAAAAATGGTCAATCCTGTGTAATCCTCATTTTCTCTCCTGTACAGGCTGGTAATTTCCTCTCTTCTACTCATCCCCCCAGTAAATCCTACCTTGTATTTAATTGGATATTTTCTTAATTTTATGCTTTCTCATTTGTTTATAGGTAGAATTTTTAATGTTCAAACAGGAAATGTCCTTGTTAAAGGGCAGGCTGCTTGGGGTGATWACAGAGGTGACTCGTGGCTGTATTGAGCTCTGTCCCCCAGTGGTGAGKWTGGGATTTTTGCCCTAATTTGTGRACACTTTGGATATGAACTACTTTATATTTTCATTGATGTTGYCTCTGTTATTGTTCTCCCAATGTAACACTCTATCAGTAGGGCTATTAAATGTGGTTTTGATTCAATGCTTTCAAAATGAAAAGCTTTACTCATCTTTTCAGGGCGTTTTCAACTGATTCATCTTCCTCATTCTGCTCACTTTTATTCTCTGTCTCTTTTCATTGCTTTGTGCCTTTTAAAAGTTTATGTGAACTAAAAAGGAAATCAAAACCCAAAACATTCTTTTCCTCTCTATTTTGTTTTTTTCAACACCTTGAAATCCAAATCAATCTGAGTCCACATATAAATGTAATTTGCTTTCATCTCACTCTAAATTAGGAATTCTGGTAATGTAGATTTAAAGGATGGCACTTTGGAAGCTGTGCTGGTGTACCTTAACATGTGGAACCCTTTTTAAGGTAACTGTAATTCCCTTTTACAAGAGTCAGCTCTAACTGCTTCTCTTTAAATAGCCCATTAGAGTTCCCTAATAGGAAAATTTATAGCTCTCAGCTGCTTCTGCATATGCATAATGCATACAGAAATYAGATATCTCATGTGCCCTGTGGCTCAGAGACATTTCCATTCAATTAATAAGCAGTGAAGTAGATGACAAGATTATTAAACAAGTTTATAATAGAGGAAAGATTTTATAGACTTGTGACGTGGACTGTTGACAGAGCTAAGCATTCTTCTGAAATAATGTGTCTTTGTTATTTAGTGAGAGGAARAAAGAATATTTTCTGTTGCATCCAGAGCTCCCACAGTCAGATTCTTGCAGGTTTGCATATACAGGTGCAAATTTAAGAAAGTGTGGATTTTTGCTTCTTCTTTAAATGAGAAGCTGTTGATGGGCACCCTGACTGCAGGCCTCCACCATCAGCTGTGTGACACAGTGCTGGATCTGGAGTTTGCCTCCATGGCTCAGTTTGGACTTGCAGCTTGTTATTTTGGGCTGTCTGGTGGAGTTATTAATCCATGGGAGGCAGACAGCAAGGACAGRCTTCTGAGTGCTGTTCTCATATGGCCAAAATAGGAGTCAGATGTTTAGTCACAGTTCAATAGTGACTCTCCAATGCAGTGAGGGAAACA
Organism: Alauda arvensis; assembly: GCA_902810485.1. Taxonomy (NCBI): domain Eukaryota; kingdom Metazoa; phylum Chordata; class Aves; order Passeriformes; family Alaudidae; genus Alauda; species Alauda arvensis. The sequence goes on from CADDXX010000084.1 coordinate 120,022, forward strand.
AAGCTGTTTTTAATGAAATGAAAATTTAGGAAGTCTTACACATGATGGGACTACAGTCAAGGCCCATTTTCTGTTTAATGTGTAAACACAGGTTTTCAAGAATGTGTGTGTTTTTTAGTGTGAGACTAATTGCTGCTCATGCCATAAGGCCAAGGATAAGGTCTTAATACCCACCTCTTCTAAAATTCTGTAGTGGTGACTGACTAAGAAAAAAAGCCAGGAAAACAGGAATTAGGTGAAAAGCCTAGAAGTTGATATAAATGTCAAGGAAGCATGTGAAATGAACTGGAGAACAGGAACAGTTCTCTGACTGCTTTAGGACATTCAGCTCTAACTTCTGTGAGCTTAATACAACTCTGTCTGAGAATCTGTGGTACTGGGTGGACATTTTAGAAAAAAAATCATTTTACTAGAAGTGTTCTTCCAGTAAAAAGCATCTAATATGTGCTGCTTGGCTGAAAATTTCTAATTGATGATCTTGCAAGGAAGTTGTCAGCAGGATTAATTTATMTCATCCAGTGAAATAAAAAGCAATCAATAACAAAAAGCCAAATAAATGACTAGTAATAGGTGTATCTGATTGTTTAAATGAAGCATACCATATGCATTATTATGCCTAACAGCATGTGAAATACACTTCAGATATGACATTGGTGCTAGTTTACTAAATTACAAAGCATAGCAGAGTGAACAAGGCAACATTAGTGGACAACATTATTTAATCTAGGRATCTCTTTTAAAAAAACCTAAATTACATTTGTTGTTTCATGGTAATTGGGACTGTAGATTTCATAATTTTTAAATKATCTTTTTCCCATCAGAGGGCTTGTTGAGCTGCTGCTGACTAAAGCTGTGTTCACAGCACAGTGACAAAGCCAGGACTATTGMTCCCTGTGCTTGAGCCTGAGGGTGCTACCCTGAATTTAGTTTGGAAGTCACAAGAATATCCAGTTCCTGTTGATTCTTATCCAGGAAATAGTATTTACAAGACAGGAACTGATCTTTAATGTCTTCTCCTTAATCTKTCCTGCCTGACCATTGGGTTTATTGGTTTCCCGTGCCTGTCTGGAATGCCCACTATTATTACACACTTTAAGGAGGAAATGATATCCTGCTAGAAGCTAATAATAACATGGCAATATAAAGAGGAGTGAGAACCTGCCTAGATAATTCTCTTCAAACAAAGACTAGAGATTAAAACAAGTGTAAAGGGATTAGGTCAAGTGATCAGTCAGAAACAGAAATGACCCACGGTGTGAGGATCCCAGCTGGGTCCTACCAAGGGGTTCCAATTCCTTGAAAAACTGGGGCTTCTTATCTAGTCTAGAATGTTTCCTCAGTTCAGCACCCTTATTGAAGTCCTGCCAAACTCAGATTTGAGGARGAGAATTCTCTTCTCAGGAAGAGAATGTCCTGTGTCAGCTGTTCTTGTGACAAATAGAGATCAACTTGTTTTAGTTTCTGTCTGGTGCCTCTTCTTGCTCTGCTGGCTTTTACTTGTGATCCTTCTTTGCTCCAGTCCTTGCTCTGGACCTATACATGGCCAGGTTTCCACAGAGAACTTTGCTTCAGACTRCATGGAACTCCTGTACCTAGAAAATCTCTCTTAGAAACCTTAATTCAGTTGTGTAAGGAAGGACAGAATTTGAGAGTTGCTSTCTTCTCAGAAACAGAGCCACTTCACCTCCACTGCTCTTGCAGAGCATGTGCTTGTCAAAAAAAAAATTATCTCTTAAAAGAGAAGAAGTTGCCAGAAGCAGCTTGAAAAAGAATGCTGGCAATATTCTCCTCTGCTAGAATAAAGCACACAAAATCATTTTCACTCTTGGGTAATCTTACTTTGAACACAAATGTGGAATAGTTCTAAAACCTTTTTGTTACATTTCATGAAATAGAATTTCATGGGCTGTTTAGATTCTAGTTCTGTGTCTCACGGTTGAGAACCTTCCATATTCTCAACCAGGAAGAGATTTGGGTTTCTTTGCATTTTTTTCCCATTTTTTGGCTGCATATTTTGGCTGGTGTAGTGTTTTGTCAGTACATTAAAACAAACAAACAAAAGGCAGTATCTTTTTGAGTGCTGCTTGCATTTCAGCAAAATTGGCCAAATCATCCAGAATGAAAAGTAAAACTGAAACTTCAAGTGCTTTAAAGAGCCTTCTAAGATGCCCATTTTTCATGTTGAATCTTGTTCCATATAGAGCTCAGAATGTGCTCACTGATGTCTATTGAGAATGTTGTAATAATGGGGAATTTGCCTACCAAAAGGGATGTTCCGGTGTTTGGGGCTTTTTTGATTGTGTTTTTCACAAGTGACTTAGTCTGAGGAAAGAACATGTTTGGAGAATAAACAGTCCATCTTAAAAAAATGTGGATAGACTTTTTATTGATGAGCTTTTCAGTTCCTAAACAGTCACTAAGCTGAAACTAGGGGTGTTCTAGTTGGGGTTCTTGGATGTGGATCCCTAAACTACCACTTATTCCTGTGAACCATTAGATGACAGTTCCTTCTCTTTTTGTTCTTCAACATGGTCATGAATATTTATCTTCCCACCCCAGTGAAATACTCTTCAGATACCCAAAGAGATTTGACCTCAGCTGTGACTTTATTATTACCAATGTAAATTATTTGCATATGAGCAGTACCCATGAGCTATAGGCATGACCCATATTTTAAACAGAATTAGAACTAGAAAAGGAGACATTTAATATAGGCTTTAGATTGAAAAAGATGAGGAGAGTCAGCAGGTGGACAAAGGAAGRTGAAGAAATGAGAGTCTGGTGACATTTTCTCAGTATGCTAAATGGGATTTTCAGGCACCACCTGTCAGCCTGGTGTGTGTATTGTTTGTGGGGAGGCTGGAACAAAAAGTAGATTTCCAAAGGGACATGTGACAAAAGCAGCCTGTCAGGTGTTTGCAGGCAACTCTTTCAAGCATAAAATACAGGAAAAGACCATTCCATCCCAAATTAGTCCTTCTGAAAATTTAATGAGTAGGAGATGGGAGTTGGTGCCATTGGCTGCTCTGAGTCAGCACCTTGGCAGTGAGTCAGTTCATTAACCTCATCCAGTTAAAGGCAAAGGGCTTTCTGCCCTTCATGTAGAAGTGAATCTTTGTCACACTGGCAGAGGGCTTGGTCACAGTAGTTTTACACTGAAGGTACCACCTTGAATTCCACAACATTGGTCAAGAACAGGGTGAGAAGAAAATCTGGTTGTTAGACACTGAAGTGACTTTATTATGAAAGCCTGATGTACACAAATAAATTCTTCTCAAATAAATTCTTCTAACTTCATTTGAAGACCATATGGTTTTATACAATGTAAATTTGTCAGCATCCTGCTATTTGCAGATTTGGAAGACAACATAAGCCTCMATATCCTTAGTGCTTTAATTACCTAAGGAAGCATCATGCTTAGTGGCATTTCTGGTTAAAGTCCTAATTAATCTTCTCTATCTAATGAGAATGTGAAGATTTGGCTTGTGGCTTATTATCCTACTCATTATTATGAATGATAGGGCAACTGTTTAAAGCCTCCAGTTTTACACTGCGACATAATTATTTATGAAAAGGCCTTGCCCCAGAAATGGAAATAATGATAATTACATTTAATCTTTTCATGGTTTATTCAAATTTTTTTCAATGAAACAGATCTCTATAGGACACTAATTGCTGAGAGAGGAAATGCAAGAAACTACCAGACAGACTTACTGGAAATGCATGAAGTTACATTTTTCAATATCTTTGGTATTTTTCTTGTTCATGTGTGTACTTGTAATGGGCTTGACTTCCTGTCATGTGTGTATTTTATAAGCTAACAATTCTATTTAGTGCTCTGTTTTATCAGCTTACAAAGATGGACATGAGGACCACAAAAAGCTGCTCGTTTCAGCACCTCCAGATGTGGCTGCTGTGATAAGGGCACAGGGAGTGCTCGATGCCAGGTGCCTCAGAAGGGGGAGTTTAGGGTTAGCACCAGGGGAACTGGTGGCTTTGTACCAGTGAGAGCCATCCTCAGTGCTCTGACACATTCCATGTCCCCACTGGGTGACTCTGCTCTCCTTGTGCTCTGGCAATGTGGTGTCCTTAGCAGGCATCAGATGGGAGTTGTSTTTTGTATTTGCATCATCAGCTGATGAATCTATTGTTGAAGTGGACTTGAAAAAGTAAAACTGTTTAATGAAGACATATTTTTTCCTTTTGGAAAAAACTGTTTGTGGACAACTTCCTGATTTTTTAAAGTTTTACTAAAGCCTTAACAAGCATGATGGACATAATTATTGTGCTCTTGACAGGAAGAGTGGTGAAATGGCCTTGTTTTAAGCTGGAGAGCTGACTGGTTTTACAGCATTTCTGTGTTCAGTGTTCAAGTGTGGATGGTGTTTGCAGCATTCTGAAATCTGAGCGTCACTGCTGATGGCTTCTTTCTGTGCACAGGCAGTGCCCCTGTGCTCTGGGAGGCTGCCAGGAGCAGCCACGGTGTGTGAATGAGATCAGTGGCTCTGCTCTGTTCCCAGAGAGGCAGTGGCCTTGTCTCATCAATGTCTCCTGGGTTTGTGGTTAAGAAAGAAATGTAGGTTTTACTCTGGAAGTATTTGAGTGATAGCTGGCTACATGCATTTGGAAATGGATGAATAATGCAGCATGGCTAGGATTGCATGGTTTCTCTTGTCAGCTGCCATCCTGTGGTTTAATATTTTGATAAGTGATTTTTATTTTGATGTCTGTATACATCTTTATGTCTATCTAACTGCACTGCTGGCAAGACAAGGAGGTAGCTGAGAAATGGATGAGAAACTGTTCTGATTTAGTCTTAGGTAACTCTTAGTTCACTTCACCATTTTAGATCAGTGCTGATGAATCACTCTACACTGGGAGTATGTAGATAATAAAATAGAGAGCAAAAGACCAAGAGCAGAGAACAAAAATATGCAGATTAAAATGTTGTTACCATATGCCACTATTTTTGTTGTTGGCACTTAGCTTTTCTAAGGAAATAGAGCAGAACTTAATGAAGGGAATCATTCTCCCAGTTGCTCTGGTTGCTCAAAAAGGGACCTTGGCAGCACAAGGCAAAATTGTCTCTCTGAGACTTTGAGCTGCTCTTATGTGAAATGCATTTGAAAGTATTAAATCAGATCTAGTGTATATTGTAGCATGGAAATGTAATTTTAGCACAGATGTCACAAGGAATTACACTGTCCCTGAGCAGTGGTTTTTTGATCATTCCCTTTAGGATAACATCTTGTACCTTTATTACTGCTGCCCGCTGTCCTGATGCTCAGATAATCACAGCTCTCTTGTTTTCGGGCAGTCACCCCAAGTGATGCATGCAGCAAGCTCATGCTTCTTTTTGCCATAGTGCTCCACAGTATTCAAAATCTTCTACAAAGTCTGCCTTCAGCTGCTGAATGCAGCCCAATGTCACTTTGGTCACCAGAGTTACACTTTTCATTTTCAACAGTTTTAAAAATTAGATGCAGAAAGGAGTTAATGAAAGAGATTATTGGACTTTTTATTTCTCAATAAACCTGAGTCACAGTAAAAGGAATGCTTTGGATATAACATTTTTATCCTTATCCATTAACAGTGTCACTAGTAGTGTTTTAAATCCTGGTTTTTATGAGTGGAGTATTATGGAGGAGAATGACTTCTTAAGTAAAGAAATCGACTTCATTATTTATGATCTTTTCCCTCACACTTCTCATTTGTGGTTTTCTTTTTTCAATTGGCTTTTTTATATGTTCTGAATGTACTAGCTTAGTTCAGCAGTTCTTTATAGCAAGACAGGGTACTAGGGAAGATGCTGAATGTGGGTACATTTGTCATGGAAAAAAGCCCACTCACATCAAAATGGATCTGTGCTTACTAGTCTGGAAACCTTAAATAGGTAACATTTAGTGAGTATGGATACCATTTCTTCAGTGTTCTGACAAAAATAGAAACTTCTAATGTCTTGTGGTTTGTTGTTATTTTTCTTGCTACTAATTGGTATATTTGGTTTTGTTAGTATTAACAAAATAGAAGACTCAGTGGAAAAGGAAATGAGTTGGATTTTTTTTTTTTTGAGCCTTAGCTAGTTGAAAGTAGTTGCACTGATAATTCCTGGCTTTCTATCTGAAGGTGCATAAGGTTGAATCAAATATTTATTAGAGTGCTCGCAGCCCAAGTTTGATCCTCAGCTGTTCAGAGCTACAAAAATGAGAAAAAAAAAAAAGGATTTGAGCTGCATGGTGTTAGAACTGTGCAGAATTCAACTGTCCTTCTTGGATGATGTTTCTAGGTGGTTACAGTGGGTCARAGTGTGTGCTGAAACATGTCACTGAACCCATATGCTGTGGAATACTCCATGAAAGCACTATATGAACTTGCAGCAACTTCCTTGAACACAGCTATGCAGTTTTCTACTGCTGACTACATGAACTGAATAAAAATGGAATTCTTTTGTACTCTCCCAACCCTGTGTCAATTGTTGAAGATGGTAGTATATATTTTATTTGCAAGATCTTTACATGAGTTTTTTAAAACTAGGTATAATCTTTGTATTAATATATTAGAAATTGCAAATTGAGCACAAGAACAACACAGCTCAGGAGGCAATTTTTTTTTCTTTAGGATGAATTCAGATCTGTATGGCATAATCAATTTGTGTGGTTGCAGTCAGAATTCTGATGAAATCACTGGAAATAGATGTATTTGTGATATAAAGGAGATGAGAATACACATTCAGAGTCTGTATCATTACATGAGTATTATGATGTAGGTTTTAATTGATTCTTATACTGAAAGATGTAAAGATGTGCAGAGCTGCTGTTAAGGCAATTATGGTTTTCCAGAAAATTAGTCATCTTTCTGTGTTATTTATTTGTATGGAAAACTTACCTGTTTATTACCTCTATTTCTGATCCATTTCTGTGGCCCTTGTTTGAGTTTGCATGAATATRCAAGTACAYACACAAARTTTCAACTCCTTCCCCAAGTTGCTAAACTTTTTAAGATTTCAAAAACTCCTTTATGGTGTTTCTGTGTACTTGGCTGAAAACAAATCTATTTTTATTGTGTTTCAGTTAAGAATTACCTATGGTTAAGCTTCTTCCAAATATGTTGTATATAATCACATAATCTCCTAGAGAAACAGAAAGATATGATGTTAAATTTTTCTACTGTCATCACCATCTGGATAGRAAGATAATGATTTTTCTCATTTCTCTGTAAAACAAAGAACAAATGCATCCTTTGAACAGACATGAAATAAGTGACATCTATAGCTAGCACACTCAGTAATGAGAGTGCAGATGTCTTTTTCTCTGCTTTTCCTGTTAACTTGGTTCTGTTCTGTAGAAGATAATAAGATAGGAGATTTCCTGGGAATTAAAACAGTTCAGGCATGATAATGTGTGTAGGACTGGACAAACAAAGGAAAAAGGATAATTAATAGTCTCAGTTCACCCAGATCTGAAGAGCAGGAACACACAACAAAGATGAAAAGTTTGTCCTGTGTGGGGTTTATCCAGCCTCAGGTTTATTGGTTCCAGTACCATGTCTGTGACAGTGAGCAACCCCAAATATCTGTGGCACAGGATGGGAATGGAGCACTCCGCAGCTCAGAGGAAGCTGGGGTGGCTGTACAGTTTGAAGTTTGATGTATTTGCCTTCATTCATTGACTCTGTCTCCTCTGGGCCTGTGTGAATTCCTGGGGAGCTGTGGCAGGAGGTTTCACACACCAAGTGCTSTGTACAAAGCACCCAGCACCTTCCTGTCCTGTGCCACCTGCCTTGTSCTGGCCTCACTCCGTGGCAGCAGTGGCACAGCAGAATGATTCTCACTCAGGGGAATCCTGGCTTACACATCTCTCTGTGGCTCTCCCTGTTTGTTTGGGCTCACTGTCCTTTTCCATGTCATACCCTGGAGCTATGCAATGGCACAAGATGTCTTGTTTTTGTATTCCTTCCTAATCTTTCCCTGCCCACTGAGTTTTCTGGGCAGTCAGATAATGCTTTTGTCAGCTGATCTCTTTGTGATCAAAAATTCAGAACTCTTGTTCRTGCAAGAGTATGGACAGTCTGGATCATTAAACATATGAAATTTGGAGGTTTTTTTTTTTTTTTTTTAATCTCTTTTAATTACCAGTGAATTAAATCAGTATTCCCCAAACTGAGTGGTATTTTGGCAGTGGTTAAGTGACCTCCCTGCCTTTGTTTTGCCCACAAGCTTCTTCATTCTTGCTCCCTSTGTCCCATTGAGGAGGGGCAGTGACAAGTGGCCAGGGCCAGCTGGCCAGAGCCACCCCCTACTTACCAGTGTACAGAAACAGTGTGGTTTTAATTTAACTTCACTGGTGACTTCTTTGTACTGCAAAAACTGTTTACTTCTGTTTCCAATCTGTGTGTACATATYCCAGGTTAAATACCTTGTGTCATATCAGGGCTGCTTAATATCCTGCAGAGCTGTGGTGCAGACACTTGCATCTCCCTTCTTTGTTCATTCCTGTTGGTTTTTTTTTGAAGAACTTTAAGTTTCGTGAGATAGGCTTTTCCCTTGTCACTTCACAAAGGCATTTGGCTGTGTCTCCAGTGTACTCTTGGTCTGTGTGTCTGTGCCTCCTCGATGTTTATCTGGATTGTRTCAAACTGTGCAGCTGATGAGTTTTCCCAGCCCTCCTTCCTTCAGAGCACCAGCTTTGCTTTCTCCTGTATTCCTGGTGATTGATTAGCAGAGGAAACCAATTTTCTTTGGTGTTTTTGGGCTCTATCAAATGCCAATGAATTCCAATATTATTAGAGAGAGAGGAGAGTGGAAATGGAATCATAAAGGCCTTGTTTTTGTTTGAAATATGAACAAAAACAAGAGCACTGTCATGTAACACTGATTTTTTTTTTCCTTTCTTAGATAAGCTTTTCCTGGCAGTAGACAGTTCTGTGGGTTTTGTATCAAGCCAATGCAATGAACAGCTCTGATGTAACACATTGCAAAAGTTGATGACCACTTGTGTTTATCCAGTTTGCTGACAATTATGCATTTCTTCAGAAAAAAAAAAAAGGTTATAATAGGAAGTATCTATGACCTATTAATTATGTAAGATGAAACAAAAAAGGGTCACAAACAGAATAAGGGTACCTATAYTAAAAAAAAAAGTCAAGGAAAAAACCTCCCCAGAATGTGTGAAAAGGGCAGTGTTATATGGAGAGATGGCTGCTTTTAACTGAGAGTTACGTGTCTGAGTATGGGATTGTTGTTTTGTGTATTTTGCCTGGTGAACTTGACTAGCATGTCCAAACAAATGAGTTAAAGGCAATTAAAATCACTGCATTTAATCTTCCTAAAAAATGCCAAYTGATCCACAGATTTCCTAGAGTGGGGGAGAAACAGGAAGRAAATCTCTATATGGATGAGAAATTTTGTGTGACTTGTTTTTACACATATGAAAACCAGGTTGTAGATACTTGTTTAAGAAAYCCCAAACAAAACCAAAACAACYAACAATCAAACAACTACAAATAAGTTGAAAATCCTTCCATAAGGATTAATGACTGCTTGCCTACAGTTTTATGTCTTGCAACCTCCCTTAAAATCTGTCTGGCCTCTCACTAACCCCCTCAATGGTTTCCTTTGTGCTTTTGGCTGTCAGYGAGCAGCACATGCTGTGGTAGCATGGAACTGCTCATGGCTGRCTGATCATCTGATTATTGCCCTTTAGCTGATGGGTGAAATGAGCAGGGCAGCTCAAATTTGAATTCTCCCTGCTCTCCTCTGTCAGGGCAGATGAGATAATTGGATGCAGTTCTCTAGTCAGTCATTAGAGTGCACAAAGTTGAAAGTTAAATTTGCGAAACCTTAACCTCATCAAATTCGGTTGAAATGGTCCAGTGAATTGAAAAGTGATTGCRGGGAGAATGAAGGGCTGGCAAATGAAGATGGACAAACAGGGAGTGTGAGAGATACTGTTTGCTTGTTTAGGAAAATGAGGAAAAGCAAAGATAAAACATAGATACTTTCTAATCTGTTACGTCATCACTGAAATAGCTTAACTGTAATGGAAATAATGATCTTAAAATTGGATGTTGGTTTGAAATATTCAAATCCTTGTGTTTTTAACTATACAGTTACCATTTGTTCTTTTGGGCCACTTTTTGAGTCTCATTAAATTGAATTTAGAACAGTGATCTTGAGCAGGATACACCTGAAACAGTTAAAGTTTATCTTACTGCTGTAGTTTTGTGCCTTAAACAACAATATTTGTTTTGGGAGTACAACCTGTCTGCATCTCTCCTGCTGAGTATATTGAAACTGCATGGAAGTTGCTTGGAAAACACTGCAGATCTTAAAGTTTAATGCAAATATAATACCTAATATGTAAAACACACACAGTTTGGGTTTTTGAAAGTTACTTAAGCTGAGATCTTGAGACTTCAGAGAAATCCTATCTGACTAACAAACTCCTTCCATACAACTGGAAAATATCATCAAAATCTAGTGGATGAGAAAGAAATGCAGCTTTTGAGAGTTTAATTTGAATGTTATGTTTAAATGAATGAATGTTTACTTTGGTGACAAATGGAGGTTAAATATACATGTCACTAATGCTTGGAAGAGACAGCATGGGCATGGTGATGGGATTGTACAGCTGGAAATTACTGTCCCTCACAACTTTCCTTATGGGTAAATATGGGGAATTCTGGGACAAACCTTTGGTATATGTGCTGTTTCTGACATTTCTGTGGTATAAATAAGGATGAACTCATCCAAAATCAATAGCCTTACACCAGGAAAGTTTGGAAGTGAACTGGGTGATTTTTTTCCTGTGCCTGCATTTTCCAACAGATTTTCATCACTAGACAGTCTCTTTACAGATAGAAAAATACATATTTAATAAGTAGGAGTGTGCATTGTAAGTATCTTGCACTTAATTTCCATTAGAGAGCCTCAAAGAGCTTTCAAGGTATTAAAGCCCAAGATCCTAAGCATTCAGACAATAAATACAGCTAAATTGAATTTCTTTCTCTGGTGTAAATAAAGTTGAGCAGGGACTAGAACAAAATGACCTCCAGTGGTCCAGTCAAATCTAAATTATCCTGTGATTCTGATATTGAACTTTAATGAAATCTACTTTCTCTTTATCTCTGAGTTTGTTGATAGAAGCAAAATGGCTCTATGCTGGGAGAGATGTTTGTGGCATTTGAATGATGAAATGCAGGATAACTAGGAGTACCTGAAACCTTGGAAATCATTAGGAAAAATCATGATCAAGGCATTTGGGACTTCCTAAGAGAAGAAGAAAAGCTGACCTGGTGTATTATGGTGGCTCAAGTGATTTTTTTTAATATTGCAAAATGTAAATAGTTCTACAGACAGAAGTTTTCTTACGTGGCCATGGAGTGCTGTRGGTCAGAATAAGCCAGTGCTGGGCACAGGGCTGAATGAGGCAGTGTGAGGACTTAGGCAAACCAGTTCTCCTGGGCTTTGGTCATAAATACCAAAGGCACAACAATTTCAAACAGTGAAACTGTAAAAGGTGAAATATCTGCAAAAACCAAAGCATGTTAACCAGTTGGTTAAATTGCTGCAGTGAGCACAGATCAGTGAAACTGAGGTGATGATAATTGGAGTGCTGAAGAATGTTTACTGTAGTATTCACTCTGCCAAACACCAAAGTGCTTGATTTACATCCTCTGCATACAGAATGTTTTTAAAAGTACCTAAAGAAGAATGAATAAATGCTGCAGTTTGAGGGTATGAAAGTTAGGAAGGTAGAAGACTGTAGAAAATGTTTTTGTAACATTTTCAAACAGGGGTTAGTGATAGATGGCAGGTGGACTTGAACTCCAGGTGCAATGCTGGAAGGAGGCAGGTGAGTGTGTTATCAGGGAATATTGGTGTAAGCACAYGTGCAAGGGACATTGGGGACTTCTAAACTCTCAGAATTTTAGTATTGGTTCGCCRTTGAGAGAAGACAACTGAATGCAGCAGGAGTCAGAGATCCATGACATGGGAAAGGAGACCATTAGGCTTGAGTTCATACTCAGTTATCAACCCAGTTCAACATCTCTGACGTAAGGCAGATACTAACTGAACTGCTGACTTAGTATTTAACTATTAAGTAGTAATCAATTGCTGGTGTGTCATTAACATATGCAGGGAATAGCTGATTTTACATTTAGAAGGCCAAAAGATGAACAATGCAATAATCCTGTACTTAAGGCAGAGTGAGGGTGAAGGGGCTGGTTCTCTCTGGGTTGGTTTTAGGGGGGCAGRTTCCAGGTAGGATAACTGCAGGAACTGAGTCATGTTTGGGTTGGGTTTGGAACYGGCTCTGCAGGGATGAAGAACAAATCTGTCTACACAAGTAGCACAAGAGAGCACAACTCCCAGAAACCYTGGGATATACAAAGTTAACATTTACAAGTGTGACCTGCAAGAGATGCTGCAACACTGATGGTCCTCTCACCTGAGCATGGAGAAGGGCAACATCACTGTGGGCAACCCAGATGTGCCAGATGTGCAACCCCTGTGCTGTGAGTATGGATTGCATGGACAGACAGAGGAGTCTTAACCCTTGTGAGCTCGGGGAAGTCAGGGCTTCAGGATCATCTGTCATGAGTGGAATGCTTTGTCAGTCACCAATGTTATACCTGTGTACTGCCCAGTTTATCTTGGTCATGCAAAGCTGGGCTTAGACAAACACAACTGGCAGATGGGATAGGTGTGAGTGAGCACAGTTACCTGGTGTAGTTACCTGCAGCTCTGCTGCATGAGGCACTCACAGCCTCTGTCCTTACAGGGTAATGCTGCTCRCATTTTTGCTTTCCCACTAATGGCACAGAAAGTAATTAGGAGGGATTCAGGAGAAGCAATTGAAAAAATAACTGACTTGTGAAAGATTTAATGAACTGCATTTGTTTGCATATCCAARTGAAAATGAATTTTAGTTAAGGATAACACAGACAAGGGGAATAATATTCTAGTAGTTGATGGCTTTGCAATCTAGTTGAAAAAATGATCATAAAATGTTCTGGCAATCAATGTGACAACAGACATACTGGGAATGAAATCCAGGAACACATTCATAGCTCTGTCTGCAGTTAACTTAGCCATGGGAACAGCCTACTTAAGGATGTGGTGAGCAATTTGCCAGTATCCAAAATCAGGGGGAAAAAAATCTAATTTAATCCTGCATTTTTAAAATGGATCCTGAAAAATATTGGGGTCAAGGCCATGCAGGAAGTGAATAAAAAACATTTCAAAGTAAAATGTAGTTGTGATACACGTGGGTTACTGCTTGCCTCTGAAGTACAGTRGTATTGCATGTTTTTTATTTTCCCCTGGAGTCAGCTCAGTTAATAATTATTGTTGCTAAATCTGACATGTATTCTACATTACTAGGGAAAATGGAAAGATTTTGTAGAATAGTGATGAATACTGTACTTGTCAGATTTTTCTTTTTCTTCTGATAAGTGGTTTATATTTCATCTTATCTGTTTTTGGGACTGCACTTAGTAGATTGCTCCTCAGTTCAAGAAAAGAGGGTCCTGTCCACCATTTTATMATGTCACTAGATAACATAGACAAGACAGAGCAAGTGTGATGAGATGAGATTAGATCCTGGTTTGTGCTTTCCAAAAAGGACAGTGCTTGCTTCTAATTTTATCTTTGTCTAGACTGTGCTTCCAATGGCAACAGCTCAGCACTGAGCCCTCTGCAGCAGGTGCTGGGATGGAATTGCTTTCAGGAGTGGGGTTACCAAACACAGTGCATTTTTATGGCCCACAAAGAGAGGAAAAGTCTGGCAGGTGTTTTCTTGGGATCCTCACTGAAACTGGCAGTTGCAAGTTTACTGTCCTAGGATAAAAATGTCTCAGATTGTAAAAATTCAGACTTTTAAAATGCCCTTCTTTCCCCCAGCAGTTCACCTTGACTTGTTTTGGAATGTGCACTTGTGTTAGGTGAAAATACAAATTTTGAAGGGGTTTGTGCAAAACATTGCTAAAGAAAGGTTTAGTTGCTTCACTGTTTCCCTCTTGATTTTTCTCTTGGCTAGAGAGCTCAGGCAAAATTCTTATTTCATAGGACARGCCCAATTTCTTGTGTCATCCACATTGCCAGTTTTTACAAGAAAAGAAAMATAGATAATCTGTGACACTGCAGATGGCACAGAGGCAGTAACCAGTRCAGCTGCTGAGAGACATCACCAGAGGTGCTGGGGATGGGACTTCTGCTTGAGCAGTGCAATATCTGAACAGAACTTGTGTTCTCAGCACATCCCTCTGCATGCCAGGCAGAACTACTGGTGCTGTATTCCAGCAATATCTAAAGAGCAGATCACTTCTTGATGGAAACTTCTMAAATTCCAGAACACAGAAGGAAGGAAATGCCAGACATAACAAAGCCAGGGCCACAGAACCTGAGATCAGTGTTTTCTCTAGAGCTTTTCAAGAACCCTCTTTTTACAAGAATCATTGTAGATGATAATTTAAGCAGAAAATATTAAACAAAGGATTTCTGCAGGAGAAGAGATGAAAGTTTTGTCAGTGTGGGTACAATAAAAACCTGGAAACTGAGGGACAAAAGGATTGTCCTGGCTGGATGAACCTAGGACACAGTGTGAAATAATACTAGTATTTTCTGGAGGTCCTATCAGAAATTAGTTTCCTGATTTTTATTCTTTTAAAGGTTTAATTAATTTACATTATCTATGTATATGGCCTTCCCTTTTTATTACTTTCAGGAGTATAAACCTATATTTCTGCAGATGCCAAATAGATTATTAGTTTGTATGTACAATGTAGACAAAGGAGCAGTTCAAGATCTACAAAAGGCTTCTAGAGAAGTAGGACAAACTAAGCTTCACTCCCATTACCTGAAATCAGGTGATGTTACTAAAATTAAACATGCTTTTGGGCAGGTTTGACCCACTGCTGCAGTAAGACAAAAKCTGGATATCCAGCATGAAAGAATGTGTGCCCTTTGCACGCTGTAAAAACGCTTCCCCCTCATTTCACTGCTCCATTAATGAAGCAGAAGCAGTAAAATGACAGTTCCACATCTGGGATGTGAGTGTGATAACTTTTCCCATATCTTCACACACACTTTAGATTGTGTATGCTATTGTAGGATGCCTCCTTTTCTTAGGGGATTTTCTTTTAAATRTAAGTTTTTTTAGCTAATCCTTCTTTATCAAAAGAAAGCAACCTTTGATCACAACTCATTTAAGCTTTCATCTTTCAAGATGCTCTGAAATACACAAAATCAATATGTAATATGTGGAAGATCTGCCTGTGGTGAAAGGTCAAGAAAAAGAATTTTTCTCCTAGCTATTGACATAAACACTTGGAGGTGAAATATTTTTCAAGGTATTTTGTGTCACACTTGAAGTCACATTGTGTGATATGATAATCAATAAAGACCACGATGATGATAATTCCATTCTGTCTGTATCAATGTTTATGAAGAGTTTATGAACTGAGAAATCTCCCTTTGGCTGCTACAGGGTTGGTTAGCCATTGTTAGGAAACAGRATGATTTATTCTGCAAGCATTTTCTTTTTCAATCTAAAATTATAATCATGAAAGCAGTTCTTAATTTAAAGTAGAAAGAGGAAGATATAATGCATTTGTTCCAACTGATAAGACAGTGCAGAAATATGGAAGCTGCAAAGTTTGCTCTAAGCAGAAATAATCTCACAGGTATTTTTTTTTCACCTGTGAGAAAGCTGATGTCAAATATTCACAGTGCTTGAGAAACTTTGCTTCTCTGAAGTACCTGATGAGATCAGAGATACATACTAATTGTGGAATTAATCTTTGAGGGTTACTGAGTGTAGAGAACTCCAGTGAGCTTTGAAAAGGAGTGAGGGTTTTAGAAGTGCTGGTGGGTGAATGTAGTGGCAAAGGATTCACAGTTGTAGAGACACTGAGGGAGTCTGCAAAGGCTTTGCTGAGTTCAGCAGAAAAGGATCTCAAAAAATACCCCCCAGTCTTATGGTATGATGACTTCATTCTGAGACTTGCATGCATGTTACATACTGGAAATCAAACTGTTATGATATTTATTTCCTAAAAACTACAGGAAACTGTCCAGTGCTCTGCACTGCAAGAGTTAATAGGACACTGTTAGTCTGATGTTGGCTCTTAAAGCCAAAAAAATCAGGTTGTTGTCCTTTGAGTATAACAAAGTACCTGCATCAGGAATTGACTTGATGTTGTTTCYTTATTGAAAATCATGTAATGAAAAATTACTGATGAAGAGTGCACTGAGAAAGACTGTGTTTTTTCTTCATAAAATCTTGAGCTTTTTAATGTCATTGAATTTAATCTTCTACTTTCAGATGTCATTTCTGTAAAGCAATTTATCTTTACAAACCATTGAAGGCAGTTGTCATAGAATCTTACAATAATTTGGATTGGAAAGGACCTTTGAAAGTCACCTCTAAACTGGAAAAGAATAAGCCAAGATATAAATCTAGGGGRAAATTATGTTTGGAAAATTATGTTTAAATGTACAATTTTAATGCAAAAAGCATTATAAATATTTTACTCATATATTTTGGTATCTGCATCATAGGAAATGAGGTTATTTTATTGTGCTTTATTTTGTAGMTATTTCTGAAAACCAGGCTGAGGACTAAGCTCATGGTGCTGCCTGCAGCCATTTTGCTAAGGATTGAAAGGACCACTGGAAACCCGCTTGGAAAGTCTTGGCCAGTCAAGGTAAGAACTGAAGTGATGGTTGATTTTTTCAAGAATCGTTTTTATATGTTGAGTGCTAAAGAATAAAAGCATGATGGGATAAAGGCCACAGACACCCCACAGGAGAAGGGTGGTACAGTCTCACTCAGTGGTGATTTGCAGAGATTGTCAGTGGTGTAACCCAAATTTGGCCTTTGTTGCACCAGCAGCAGTTCACACTTTTACATGCAGATAGGTCTGGAGAGCCAGGCAATGGCCCAGCTCTAACACAGGGGGTTTGTTTGTGTTCATGACTTAAATTGAGAGGAAAATCTCTGTTTTATTTAGGGCTGAAATGGGACTTGAACCTCCCTCAGTGCACTCTTACAGGAGGCAGCATGGATTCACTGAAATAGCAAGCTTTTTATTTAGRCTTTTATGCAGTTCTGTATAAAATCATTGTGCCTGCCTGAAGCCCATTAAATAACCAAACCATTAAAATATTCCTACCTTTAACCAGATGAACCTTTTTGTGACAAATTTATTGTAASAGTCAGTGAATGACCACATGGGAGTTATTCTAAAACATTAAGGGTTTTTTTTTTTGAATATGGACTGCAATTTTGTGAGCAAATGGTAGGCAGGGTACTGGAAGAGATGATTTTATGAAATATAAAGCATAAGGTAACTTTCCAATAAATCTGGGGKTTTTTACTGTGTTTCCATAACAGCATCAGAAATATCTATTTGAAACTAGACATTAGTGAGTTATAAYGACATCAATTCATTAAAAATGAAAGGAACACCATATTATGTCACATTAGATTGCTGTAAACCTATTACATTTTACCCTTCTCTTTTCTGTTGCAAAATACACATTAGAAATAGCTATTTAATGGTAGCAAAAATCAATCATTGTGATGTATGAAGTCAGACAGAGCTTCAGCCCTCCTTTTTCTTCTTGTAGATTTTATTTACATAATAAAAGATCTATGTTTTTACATGGACCTGTAAATAGAGATGTTGGAAGAAAGCACACTATGCAATAAGGATTATATGAAGATCTCAGACAATATCACAGGAGAAATATTTTTCCTTTTCAGTTTAATGCACAAYTTGGAGAGTTGCCTGTAAATGCAGATTAGCAAATCAGGGCCATGAACTGCATATATATGTAGAAATAGGGAAGGAAAATTAAAATGTGGGAAAAACTCTAACAGAGAATCTCAGGAAGTTGGATTCCCCAAGAGCAAGTAGTCAGTTCTGCTATAGGCTGAGTGACTGCTGCTTTTCTGGCCCTGGAGGCTGCTCCCATGACGTGMCACATTTCAGCACTGCACACCTGAAGGCTCAGCTGCACGTTGAAGCACAGAGATGAAATTCCCAGGGTGTGCAGAAGGCACAGCTCAGCACAGAGCATAGGAGGCTGCACTTCAGTCCTCCAGCCCCTCAGAGCAGTGAAATAATGGGYCAAAATTCAGTGCTGAGGACTGCTGGGAGCTTGAGTGCAAGGTGAATATTGCTTCTTATCTACAGGCTGAGATTCAATCTCCTCCATCTTCAGACTTCTGCAATACARATRTCTTAGCTAGATTTCTTTTGAAYTTGATGAAGAGAAAGGGGCTCTCCTAGAGTGATTCATCAGAACTATTTTGTGGGTTTTTTAAGGAAAAGATTAGGTAACTTTTGTAACATTCTGAGCTGGGTGAAATGACAGATTTTGCTCCCTAGGAAGTACAGATATTTCATGCTGTTTCCTGTGGGAATTGTTTGATGAACAAGTTGAGTTAAAGCGACCTGCTGCTCTCTTGTTGTTTGAACTAGAACTTCCCAGGYGGGCTAACTGTTGGAATCTGTAGTGTTAGCTTTAATGAATAACTCATATTGGAGTATTTCTGGTTAAAATTTATGAGCATGAAATTCTTTGATACCATATTTCTTTCTATGGGTGCATTGGAACAATCCAAGGTAATATCTTTGGGTATTTTTTCTTTATATTTGGATATGACTTCAGTATAAGTYCTGAATTATTCACTTCAGCAAATTTTGTACGATAGCTTATGGAGTAAAAAGTTATCAAGAACAATGTATCAATTGCAATTTAGTGTATTGCTAATTATTTTTTAAAGATAATAGGATTGGACAAAAAGCAGTGGCATGAATATATCCATAATATCCCTAAAGGAATACCTGGAAACATTTTGTGAGCTTCAAAACACATTGGCATATGAAACAAGAAGTCCCATAAATGATCAAAGATGATTCTGTCTTGTCCTGCTGTGGCAGTGGTAACTCATGCACACTCMTGCAGCACTGCAGCTTCCCTCCAGGCTCCCAGGTCTGAGTGCCAGACACCTGGACCAAGGTGAAGCTGCTGCAGGAAGGAGCATCAGGGGTTCCTGAGTGTCCTTCACAGCCACAGCCCCACTCAGCATCCCCTGCTCTGAGTCTGAGCTGGGGCAGCACTGCTCAGGGCAGTGCACAGCTGAGCTATTCCTGCTCACTCTGTGTCCATCCCTGCAGGGGAGAAGCCACTGAAATTTTATGAAAGACACCCTTAAATCCCCCAGTCTGCTCTTGCAATTATCAGCTCTCGTTTTTGTTCACCCTCAGCTTTTCCCCCCCACTTTGTTTACATGCTATCTCATTGCTCATATTTGTCTATTTTGGCCATGGCTCAAGGCCAGAATTGAGGCTCACTTTTGCCTCTCYGCAGTATGTTGGATAAATATATGCTATATAAACATCAGTTGGGATAACACTGTGATCTCCTTAGGATTTTTCTTTTTCCCCAGCTGAATATATTAGGAAAGAATCACCAAATGTTCCTGTATCAGACTAATTCCTGGCTCTTTTGGGAGGTGTGAGAGCCAGAGAGCTCTTTCTTGGTGAGCAGAGCACCAAATACAGAGGAGAGAGGAGTTCAATTAACTGGTGTGGAGAAACTGCAGGAGGAGAAAATGTATCTTGTGGTAGATAGAAAGTGAGCAAGATCGATTTGTTTGTACTGGCAGTGTTGCCCACAGAGCATCACTGCTAACAGGGAAAAGGGCCTCACTCAGACCCATAAGGGAGGCCAGAAGKCATGGATAGCACAAAGAACACTGTTCACTGAGGGCTGAGATGTTTYTGTGACCTTTAACAACATCTCAAGACATTCTGAGATTTTTATATCCCRGGTGATTGTTCTAGGATGGTTAAAAAAACAAKAGGAGCAAAAGCACCAAAAAAACCCCCAAGAATAGAATGTCTTGTTCATGTGAAAATTTATAAAATCACTAAAAAAGAAGGTGCTGGGAAGTCTAAGTCAAAAAAAAAATGAACAATACTGTGCTAAATAAATTCAGGAAAAAAGGTAATGTTTATCATTTTACAAAGTGATGCTGTGCTGTACAATTCAGCTGCTTAAGTAATTTTTTGATAAGAGAGTTAGTTCTGTTTATCAGTATTCTTGTAAAATGTGCAACGGAGACTTTGATCCAGTGCAAAGTTGCAGTGTTCCTGGGCTTTTTTCCAGTTTCTGGTAGTTCTGGAGCAGAGCCTTTCTTTACTCACTGGCATTAATGTTAAAGATCTGAAACATATTAAGCTGTCTATGTTGGTGCTTTTAAGTAGGTAGATAATTGGTTAAAATTTGACCAGAGAAGGCTTTTATTTGGGGAACTTACTGAGCTGTTCTCCATTCCCTGTTCAATAGCTAAACTCTGACTGGTAATAAGAGTCGCAGTTTAAATAWTTTGAGGAAAGGGAGAAGAATCCAAAACATTTTTAGCACTTTCAGCCAGTTCCTAGCAGCCAGTAGATGTCATTCTATGTCTATTTTAATGCCACTTGCTACTGTGCTCATTATATTTTCCGAAATAACGAATTGTAGACAGGAATGGGGGGGAACATTTATGTTTAACTTTTTTCTGATTAATGCACAAGTCTGTATCTTTCTTTTCAGTAATGTAAGGTGTCAGAGTGTGAAATTGGTACTTGATGCCACTGAGGCTGATAAGCTTTTGTCTTTCTGTCACTYATCCATTAGTAATATTTAATTTATTTATATGTTTGTACAAGGGATTTGKCAGCTTTGCACTGTGCACGGTTTTTCTTTCTTTTCTTTCTTTTTTCTTTACAAATTCCTTCTCCTTTCTGAGCAGGTTTGCTTGATGCTGTTCCTGTAGCTTTTCTCCTATCACTTCGCAAGATGTGAAGGCCAAATACAAGAAGAGTTTTGTAACCCTGGGGGGACACACAGACTGCTGCCCAGAGTCACACAAAAGACAAGTCTGAGACCAAATGGGAAGAGARGTTTGGTATTTCTTTCCTGAATAACCTTATTGTTAACTAAAACCCAAATGCAGAGCCCTGCTGGTGATTGCAGCAAACAAACAGACTTCCATCTACAATAAGGGCTTTGCAGTCTTGCTAAGATAAGCAGTTTGTAATTAGTCATTTCATTTCTGTCCRAAGATCCAGAGTGACTGTGTTGGGAATAGTGTGGGCAGAGGGCCAACAGGAGGAGGCTGAATTGCAGGTACTGCCTCTGTGATGCTCACAGCAGCGAGTGCTGGTGAGGGTAGGAGGAAGCTGSATGGTTCATTCKGTGCCTGGAASAGCTCAGGTGCCACGACTGTCAAGCTGACAGTTTTTAAAATACTGAATTGTTATTTTTGCTTTCTGGCATCCGTTGTTTCACCTGGTCCTGCTCTGTCACATCAGGGACCTCATGTGTTTTGTTACCACTGAGCTRAGGCAGATGCTCTCCAGGGCACATTTACTGCTCCAGCACAGAATTTGCCATCCATGGTCCTCGAGGAGCCCTTGCTGTGTCAGAGCAAAAATGCCCCATTTTCTGCAGAATCTATTACAAACACAGGAACACAGGAAAGACAGGCCTAACGTGAATTTTAAGATGGGAGAACCTTACCTGGCTTTGCAAAAGTAAGGTTTCAGTGAGACAGGAAGAATAAAAAAGGGGTTACAAAATTACATTCTATAAAGCCTTTCTGTGATGCCTCTTCTTCAAGGGTTTACAATATACATTACCTTTGAACCCAGAAGGGTTGGGCTGAATGGCAAACTCAGTATCTTGGTCTGGGTCTTACCAGTGCCATTGCAGTTTCTCTCCTTGCAGTCACTGAAGTGTAATCAGGTGGTGATAGAGGCATAAACTGCTCTTCAGATGCTCAAAAGGAATCTGATCCTCTGTGTGTGTGCTGGGTAATACAAACAGGGAATTAGTGACAAACTGCTGGTCAGGGTCTGGCTGTTCCTTTTGCACTTGGGGCTGTGTGACATCTCCTGCTTCTTTCCCACAYAACCACACCAATATCACACCAGTGCCACTGSTACTGGAAAGAATTTGACATGGGAGCATTGCATTTCCTCAGGATCTTGGGGTTGTGATCTTAGATAATTATTTACCATAGAGAGCTACCATCTCAAGCAAATCAGGAATTAAAGCTAATAGGAATAGTTACACAAAGTGTTCATGGTACCCTGTGTCTTATTAGGAAATTAATATTCATGGCAACAAATCACAGTAAAGAGCTACTGCAGTCATAGAAGGAAAAAGAGTAACAAATCCATCATCAGTAAGTGATACAAAAACAAGGAGGAAGACTGAAAGTGTCTTTGTAGATACTGACTGACAAAATGTCTGTSTGCTGAAGAATATCACAATCTTGGTACTGTTTGCAAAGCTGAGGAAATCAGTTCTAGGAGMAAGCAAAACAACCACTACTGCCTGTGTAAAGAGGAAAAATCAAATAAAGGAAATAAGTGTGATGGGGAGTTAAAAGAACTGAAGAACATAAAGACACTATGAATAGAGAGGATCAAGTGCTAGTCAGTTTAAATGTCTTGTACCACTGCAAGGAAAAGCATGGAAACAAATCACTCTCAACTGGACAAGGAAATAAGAAAAAGGCTCAGGAAATGAGTTGTGGCAGAGGGTCTGAAAGACCAAAGATGTTAAAGCTTGGTTGGTTGGACAGAGGACAAAGCTTTTGTTGACTTGCAGTGTGCATCTGAATACCTTTTGCTGAATCCTGCGCATTTTCACTCACAGCACCAAAAATAATGAAATTGCATTCTACCTTTTAAGCTGTGAGTCACTTTGCTGAAGGGTCAATGCCCAGACAGTCTGAATGTGCCCAGCAGACAGAGAATACCAAAAAGGAGTTGGAATTTACATCATGTCTGTCGTGACAAAGGAAAATGTAAAGATAGCAACTTCTCAGGGGGYTGTTATTAGGATCCTTTCAATCTGTGCCAAAAGAACATTATTCAGAATTCATACTGGGATGTGACTTGTGACTGACAAAGTCTTYAGTCCTGAGTGTGTCTACTCATCATCTGGAAGAAGCTGTTTCCCAATGCTGCATGCCTTTATAACAAGGCTGAAAGAGGAAAAAGTTGAGAAGAGCATGGAAAGGTCTTCAAGGTGCAAAGGAAAGAAGGGAGGCCTCTGATAATTTCCACACTTCTTCCTGTTTTCACCCACGTGAATTATGCCATGCAGTGCTGAGTCTGTGTGCACTCAGGGGGAAGGGAAGGGAGGACATGCAGGAATTTCTGCTTTAATCTGTCACCTAGCTYCATTAAAAAGGCAGGATAAATTGCCTTCAGAAATTGGCACAGTCTGACTGGGATGGCATSAGAGCAGTGAAAAATAATGATTGTAGAGAGGTGAAAAATAGGCGCTTTGACTGTTCAGCTGCTTTCCCATGAAATTGTGAGTTTGGCAGCACAGCAGGCCTCATCCTTCTCACATTAAACCTCTTGCATTCCCCTGTTTGTGTAAGGACCATCAGGAATCAGCGTTAAAGGTGTGTCTGCTCCTTATACCTGTGGGTCAGCTCAGTCTCAACCACTCCAAAGAGAGAAAGCCCTGCAGCTGGTTTCTTCAGAAAGCTGCTTCCCTGCAGAATCTGATCCACAGGAGTTGTTTTGCTCCTCAGAACAGGCCACAGCTGGAGGGAGGATGACTAGAGGAACAGCAGTCCTCTAGTCTGTTCTAGGAGAGGAACTGCTGTTCCTCTTCCCCTTTTCTTTGCATTTTYATTGAGCTTACACTGCAATGGACTTCACAAGTTTTCAGATCTGCCCAATTTGTTCTCTTCTGTACCTGTGGGWGAGTATGCAATGTATTATCACCCAGAGAAGATAACARCCTATTAATGTATCCCACTATGTACTTCAGTAATTGTATCCAGTCATCCTGCCAAAGGAAAAAATTGAGTTAGTGCCTTCATTTGTGCTGTGAATATGATCCATCTTTTCTCCTGTGTCCAKGGCTCCCAACTGCAATAATTAGTTGGCACAGGCCATTTGCAAATTTGAAATGACTGTGTTATGTGATTCTTTCTTTGCTTTATCTTTCTGGGTATTTAGACAGGAAAATTATGTCATCAGCTGTGGATGCAACTTTTACAAAGAGACGATGACTCTGTCTTTCTGTGCACTGTGGTGCAGAGGTATCTCAGTTACAGGWGCTTTGTGGTTTGCAGGGCCTACTCTTCCAAAWCTGGTGCTTTCTAAAAGCAGAGAATTAACCTTTGCTTATCACTGTTCCCTTTCTGGCTGTGGTGTGTATATATAAATGCCTTGACATAGGAATGTAATTATTTCATGTACATCATGAAGTCAAAGCAAGCCTTCCATTGAGCTCAACTTCTTCCTTTCCACTTCTCTATTTTTTGGAAAACAACTGATGTGATCAGGCTTATGTTGTAGAAACATTAAAGTGATCTTGTTCTTTTTAAGCATTTGTTTTCAGTTCCAGATAGAAGTGAGATGTTGTGCTTCTTCATGTGAGAATTTCTTGTTCASATCAGTAAGCCTGAATCCCTGGTGGATGTCTCCAGTGGTACACTGATATTCATTACTGCTGGACTGGATTTTTTCTTTCTTTCTCTCTTTTGCTTTTCCATTCAAAGGTGATGTTTTTGGAATTAGTGTCTGCCCRATGCCAGCTGGTCTGATGCAGCTCTTTCCCAAATACATATAATCAAAACAAGGATCAACTAATATTTTAATATTTGACTACTTACATTATTATTCATTCTCAGTAGTCAAGGAAATGATATAGGCTTTCCTTTGTTGTTTTTTTAGCTTTTTATGATGTAGTAGAATTATAATTTTAATAGGCAGAAGTTATATTATTTTGGGGGGAAATAGTTTACCATTATTTTAAGTAGAGTTTAAAAGTTTTGAAATAAAGAATTTTGGAATACTTCTAAAATTGTACTTCATTTATTAGAAATAAATTAAGAATAAGCATTTGAGACTCTAATTTCATTCGTTTCCTAAATTTCAAAGCAAAATGGCTGTCTATTAGTTATACTGTACAGAATTTATACCTAAAATGTCAGTTGTAATAATTAGGCTTTGTTTTCCCCATTTCTTTTATGGGGAGAAATAGAGCAGCCTTTAGAGGTTCTTGAATTTTTAGCTGTTTCTTTTTACTGTGTATAAGTAACCTGAAGAAATTACACTGTTTACATGCTCAGTTAAAAAAATACAAATAAATTACCTTTAAATTTATCTCTCTTCTAGCTTTGGTCACAGGCTAGTTGAAGAATATTCTGCATATACTGAAATACCTGGAAAGTACCAGCAGCTATTCAAAATGACTCTGCCTGAAATAAGCAACATAAAGGTCACACCTAAGATAATAAATATTCATGTAATTAGGTTATATGTAGCTACACAGAATACAATAGCACCAATCATTACAAGTGATTGAAATACYTTCATCAAATTCAGTGTGACTGAGAATGAAGAACACTGCCAAGTGGAACATGTTCTTGGAATACTCCATGGTAGTTAAGAGTTCAACTGTTCAAACTGCTGGGATCATTTAAATGTCTTTGCCAAACCCCTGCTTTTTTCTCTTTTGTATGATGCAGTGTTCCTTGGCACAGTCTGGGTCAAGTTGCTCCCATTCAGCAGCTTTTTGCATCCTTTTTGTGTTAGAAAAATGATCTGTACATGACACAATGAAATTCAGAACTATTCTGCTCTTACAGTTTTCATTACAGAAACAAGACACAAATCAGTCACAACTTTCCTTGTCCTCAGTGACCCCACCTGTGTTCCTCCCTTTCCCTTTTTGCAAAAGTTACAGCATTAGTGTGATTATCTTTTCTAAGTTCCTTTTAACATTATTACTTCCTGCTTCTGAAATTCGAGCAGGATTCAGCACCCATCACCTCCAGTCTTAAACCATTTYGCCTTGTGTAACAGTTTACAGCAACATCTGTCCAAAATCTCTGGTTTGTAGCAGTGCTTGTTCCTAACCCACAAGTGACAAAACACAACATTATTATWCCCCACATGCCCTCATTTGTCCTGCCCTGCACTGCAGCAGTCAGAGCTGCAGGCACAGCCCTGCACAGGGCACCGTGCAGGGAGAGGGACAATCCCATGGGGTTCTGCCTGCATTTGCATGGAGGGAGGGCCTGATGTTCAGCACTTGGAGTAACTCCAGTTTTGCCTAACCCAGCTCATTTGCTTACCAGCTCGCAGTGCAAAATCACTAGATAGTGTTTTAGGGAAGAACAAATTCTCAGCAAGAACGAGTTGGGCTCTCAGTGGGGTGTGCTGCCCTGCCCTCTGGAAGTGGCCTTACCCAGGCAGCTGAAGGCTGCTTCCAGTGCTCCAACAGATAAAAAATCCTCCAGGGTTTGGATGGCACAAAGGAAGTTTATATATGGCTTTTCAGACACATTACAACTGAGACATGGCACTTTTCCCACAAAGCACAGGGTGCTGAGATGATCCCAGCAGCAGAGTGCAGGAATTGGTAAGAGACTGCAGTGGTGAAGCTCCTGTGCTGCTCAGGCAGAGCTGCCATCACTGCAGGGAGCAGGGGCATCACATGGAACCTTGGAAAGGCTCACAGAGAGCAGGTCTGGGACTGGTTGTGATTGTCTTAACATATGGCATTAATTAAAAAAAAAAAAAAGGTTTTGTTATATTGGACATTAATAAGCTCAATTTAATGGGTTTCTCATCGGAGACAATGAAAAACATTGAGATAGAAAATGTTCATATTTACCCACCTGGTTACTATAATGTCTTTCAATTTCATTTTTCAACAGTGTTGGAAGGTGAAAAAATTCCAGCTTGTGTTTCAAGGTGAGAGACTGATGACTTGGATGAAACGTATTCTTACATATTTCTTATAGAGAAATGTCCATATGTAACTGTGTTAAATTTCAGTTTATAGGTAATTTCATTATTTTCTGCTTTCCAAAGTGTTACCAGTGATTATTTCTTCTTGTCTAATCCTTGTTTAGTTTCTTAAAAGCAAAACAAAATAAGAAACCATGCAGTACATCAATGTGTATATTTAATTCAAAGACTGCTCCTGCTTGGCCAAAGCTACTAGAGCACAAAACATACTAAGAAAAGATGTCTTTCTGTATTGTTCTTATGTTGAATCTTCATTAAGATTTCATCAAAAATCCATTAGACTCTTGCTTGCTTAGTAACTGCAACAAGARCTGTTCTTCCAGGGGCCCAGAAAGTCTGAGGTTCTTGAGGAGCTCAAATTCAACCTACTAAGAAGAAGCTGATCTGTTTTTACTCTCTTTTTTTCCCCCTGTTTTTCTTGAATGACCTGACAAGTTACTTCTGTTCCATTTTAGCTTGTACTTTGTTTCCAGGGTATATGTGCAATTATTTTTTTCAGCTCTCTTGAAAATGAGGAAACTTGAGGTCTCAGGCAAGGAATTTGATTTTGTGATGGGAACCTGACCATCAGTTTTTACTTGATGATGTTTTGTACTTATGGAATGCAGTTAACAGAGAAAAGCAGGAGGTTGAGTGTTGGAAATATTTCTTCTATTATAGATGGTAACCTTTACAGTAGTATGTGGAGTTAGTAAACCCAGCAAGACATGTGCAGTGAGTACCATGAAATTTGGTTAGATGATGAATAAAACACAAATAATTAAGGTGAATATATTGTGCATTTTCATCTCCATGGCAGGTATGAAATAAATGTCTTTCCAAAGCTGGAAAAAAAAGTAGATGTATTTGAGAACTGAAAATATGGTGTGGTTGAGATTTCAGGTTCTTTATCTTTCTGTGTTGTGCTATCCCAAGATTCTGCTCTCAAACTGGAGGTCTGAGGATAAGAAGTTTGGGYCTTTAATCCAGCAGCTAAAATATTGGCTGATAGTGAGAGCTGTTAGTAATCCTCTGGGCTATTTTGAAGCTGTATTCTTTATGCCAGTTTGCAAATTGTTCATCTGTATCTAACTTACCTCACTTGTCTGCCAGGCTGTCACGATGTCTTAATATAGAGCAATAATTTAAAATTCACATAGGTGGATGACAGCAGTGTGTAAGCAAGCAAGATTTCACGTTGTTAAGACAGGACAGTGTTGTTGGACACAATAAAATGATGTCAAATGGAAAGAAGAGGATGTTTGTCCATGAGTAGAGAAATCTTTCAGCACTGTTTGTGACAATATATGGGCATCTCTTTCAGAAGGAATTAAATTATAATTTACTGTTTTTAATGCACTGTTTGTTTTCTAAAGAAAATATAGAGAAAGCAAACATTTACAGAGATAAAAACATATTTTACCTCTACCACAAGGAAGAAGAGTTTGTGATCTGAAGAGGAATGTTTAGTTCAGACAGAAGGCACCAGCTAATAGCAGAACTAATTAAAGAATATTCTCTTGTAGGTGTTCAGTTAACCAGTCTTTCTGAATGTGTCTTTAAGTAGATCTCTGCTTTGCTGAAAACTTKGAGAGCTTTTGATTTTTGATGGTGGTGGTGTGCTAATGAGAGCTAGCTGCAGGGAAGTGTTCTGAGGGAAGGAAGGGTRTTGGGGAACACAGTTTGTACTGTGTGCAGCAATTAAAATTGCTTTAGTCCAGGGGTTAATAAGAAGGAAAAATCCCCCAAAACCTTCAACTTGCCATCATATTTCAGGGGRCCCAAGAGAAAAAAAGGCTCCTCCTATTTCACATGAAGGTTCTACATCCAGTCCTTAGGGGTTTGAACAGTYTGAGCTCTTATGAAGTCAAAACCCAATGCTTTTACTGCAGAAGAGGTAAACAATATTGGGACAGATATTAATATCCTGTGACTCGAGTGCTAAATGACTTCTGGTTTTGGCATGTTTAGATACAGCAGACACATTTAAGAAATAAGCACTGCCAAGGTCTAATTATTGCAAACTAATTACAGCTGTTGAAGTTGAAGCTCAGGAAGTGTGAAGTGCCTTCAAGAATTGCAGTTCCCTGGAGATGTGATTAGCTCACAATCACCACCCTGGTAGTTCTGTCTGGAGCCTTCTGGTGTAAGACAAGCAGACAGGATTGACAGGTAAACCTTGGTTTTATCTGAGTTTCAGATTTTCACAGGCTGATTCACATGAGTAGAAAACTGACAAACCAGTACAAGAATAGGGTCTTGTAGAGAAAATTTAGCTATTTACCTGGAAAGTGGGATACAGTGTTCTGCAGTGCTGTACACAGAAATGGACATCAGTGATTGTGTTCACTCCTTGGCTGATAGAACACAAGGGCAGGAGCCTTTTAATGCAAGCCTGTGCTTCTGCCTGTGTGAACCAAGTATTGACCTGTCTCTTTGTGCAGAATACTCTTCTATAGACGCTTATTATGCCTGTGGACTGGTGCAAGTACTTGCCTTGGGTTTTATATTTGTGTGGGGTTTTTTGGTCTGGTTTTTAAGTTGCAGTCTTTTAGCACACAGTAAAAGAGCATTCAGGGTGAGGACAGAGTAGAACTGTGCTATTTAASCTGTCAAACTCACTCTTCAGACTCTTGCAGAGACAGGAAGCTGAAGGCCTCCTCACATGGGGCACTGATTGCATGCTTGAATTACTGATCATAAAGCCTCTGCATACTGATAAGAGTTTACCCCAGCACAGTTACCAAGCATGTGCACACTCTTCTAATCTTCTGCCTAGGAGAAGGAGATCTTTGCAATGAAACTTAATTACTAGTATTCCATATAGAAGGAATAAAAATGAAGCATGAGAGGAAGCTAGGGGATTTCAGAGATGATAGGAGACTCGAATCTCACTTTGAGTCATTGCACTAGGAGCTCACTGATTTTTTTCTCCTTGTTGCCAGCCTTGCAACAGGTGGGATTTAACACGAGCTTAGAAAAGCTTGAAAAAATTCTGTTACTGTAGGAGAAGGGAATGCAGGTGACCTGGCCCCTGATCAGTAACAGCTGTGTTAATTASTCAGTACAGCCTGGCCTGATGAKTAACAGCTGTACCCAATAAAGGTAAGAGATAAAAGGGAGTGGTSAGGCRGTGAGGGGGAAKCGTGAKKGAGGAGGAGCCTTGAGGAAGGGGGATCCTGAGGAGAGAGAATCACTGCTGTGAGCTCAGTCTGGGTCTGCAGTCACAGTCCAGCCAGGTAAAGCCTGCATTCAGAGCCTGCAAACCAATCCCTGCAGTGAGAGTTCAGCAGGAAATCACCAGCAGTGAGAGGCTGCAAGGGGAGCCTACAGCAGGAGCTGCTGCAGCCAGGGTCAGGGAATGGTTGGAGTCAGGGTGGCTGAGCTGTACAGGGGAATAAACCAGGACCCTTTCCATGCTGTGTTTGAGGAGAAGTCTGTGTTGGCTCGTTCCTACCCTCTTAACAAGAGGGCTGCTGCAACATTTTAACTTCCTGGACTTTAGAATCCTGGRTTCTGGTGGCTGAGTTGGAAGACACTGTGTGGGAACAGAATGGGTCCATGGTTAGAGAAAGAGTACTGTGGCAGGGATAAAGATAACCATCTCCTTATCTGGCTTTTCATTTTTTCAAGTTGTTTTCTATCGGTTAAGCAAGACAATCTATCAGACTTCAAAGCTTATTAGAAAAATCCCTCRGGGCTTTTTGCTTGCTGCATAGTGCTAATGTGTTTTAGAGCTGTTAACTGCCTTGGTTTTGAGTTACACTGAAGCTCCTGTAGTAGCCTGTATTC
This sequence comes from Alauda arvensis, assembly GCA_902810485.1. Lineage (NCBI taxonomy): Eukaryota > Metazoa > Chordata > Aves > Passeriformes > Alaudidae > Alauda > Alauda arvensis. The sequence continues at coordinate 150,646 of CADDXX010000084.1, forward strand.
CCTAGGTGCAAGATGGTAAATAAGCCCTTGTGTAAATCAAGAGTTTATAAATAAGGTGACTCAGGATTATGTTCTACCCTAAGCTTTCTGTTCTGGGTGAGCATTAGAGCAAAGCACCCCATGAAAGCTGGTAGTGAGGGATGTCTCTGGCCATTTAGCTGAATACGAAAATGAAAACACAGAGATTGTCCTAATACCATGAGCTGAATCAAGGTTTGWCTGCTCTTTTAACTATGAGGATAAAAATAGGACTAATTGCTGGAAATACTAGTTTGCTAACACAGGCTCAGCCCTTTTTGAGTCTACAGAAACGCCATCTGAGTACAGAAAATAACGATATCCATAATGTTCTGTAAATAGTATCTAAAATCTAGTCTAGTCTAAAAAGGTTACTTTAGGCTTGCTGAGCTCAATAAAACATATATTAAACAAAATACTGACTGTTATCTGAATATGTTAGAGAAAACTGGACTATCAATCTATTTTTCTGTGTTGTTTTTTGAGTTTAATTAGGTGRTAGAGGACAGAACCCAGCAGCTGCAGCAATGTTTGATTTATATTGGCAGTGTGATTTCTGCATGAAAGAAGTGGCTGTTTTCTCTAGGGACTGAGATGCTGTGTTTGTGATCCAATAGCTCCATGCTAGGTATTGAGCTTCTTAGCTCTGTGTCTGTGCTTCTGGACAAAGCATGTTAAGAAACAAGGAGTGGGAAAAGCTTTGCGGATCAACCAGTCATTCTAGTATTGCTGTTTCATCAGCTTCAAACTTGACATTAGTTAGGATTTTTGTCTTAGCTGCTGTACTTGGAAAATTATTCAGGAATGTCATTGTTCTGAAGGCTTGAAACCTACTTTCCAGTCTGAAAGAAATCAGTTTATATGYATTTCTTCATCTACCTACTTTAACCTTTAGCTTAAATTATTCTTTTAAATACCTAATCTTTACTCTGAAGTGCATTTATAGAGAACAGTCATACCCTCTGATGAGCTGTTCTTTCATGTAATAGCCTCTTAATTCTTCTGCCAGTAGCTCTTTTACTTTTGCATGTTTCTGCCTCACTTAACTTTTAAAAGTATGAATAACATAATAATGACAGAGATTGATGTTTTTCAGTCTCTCCTGGAAATGCCTGTTTTGATACTCTCTAGCTGCTCATTTACTTTTTTTGCACTTTTATCCCATTGCTGGCTCATCCTGTGACTGGTGACTAATAKGCCCGGGTTTCTTTGTGACATCTGCAATTGATGAGCTTACAGCTTCCAGCAAAATTCCCTGGTGTTAGTCCTCTGCTGAGCTGAAACATCGAGGGCTGAATGTGCAAGAGTTAGCCCTGTCATGTTAGTGACCTGGATAATGCTCCTCATTTTGCTTGCAGCAACTTTGTAGGACTTCTCAGGCACTTTATTTATCAGTCTGGGCTGAAGAGAAGGATGGCAGTTGTGTTTTCTTAGCTTTGGATGAGGTTACTGAACTGCATTGTAAASAAGTAAACCACAAAGTCAGGACCTCCAGAGCTGCAGCATCTTTAAAGTGAATTACTGCAGCAGTGTCAGACCTCCATGTGCCTGATGRTTTGTGTGAGGTGTGTGGCTCATGAGAACCTTGGAGGTGCTACAAGGAGGAATTGAAGGCACCTGAGGCCTCCCACCAGGGTGGCCACTTCCACTCTCTTTTATGACCAGGTCTGAGCATCTTCTAAGCTTCAAGGAAATTCAAAGTATTGCATTACCACAGTTTATGGAGATTTGTCACTGAGGGCGAAGTATWATTAATTTTGTGTCTATCTTCCAGTGAAACATGAAGAAAGAGTTCTTAGTTCTGGTTATAGCCCTCAGTTGGTTGTTCCAAGACTCTCTGAGCTTGTGAAGAACAGGAGAAAATGTGAACTGATGAATATTAATGAGTTTGGCCTATGTTCCTCTTGAATACTGGGAGGCACAGCAACTGGAGTAGGAAAAAGAGGCAGCTGATGGGCAAAAAAATGATCAAGGCATTGAAAAAATGAGATCTGTGGCAAGGTCCCTGTGTATTTAAGTTAGTTCTYCAGTGATGTATTAGCAGATCCTTACCTGTGTAACCTTCAGCAGTGCAAATTCAGTCGTGTTTCCACAAACTTCACCTAAGGCCTTTGTGGATTTTTATTAGCTGATAATCCCCTGTGCTGTGCTGCACTAATGACTGGATCTGCCCTATAACTTAGGAACTCAAGGGACATCAGTGATTGAACACTGTTTGTCTAACTTATTATTGGTGGCTACCTTAATTCCCCAGAACATTACATCCCACTGCTTAGCAGGCATTTGTGCACTGCTGTATATTTAACAGACCTTCAGGTTATAATTTCAACAATAATGTGCACAGCTGGGTGGCAGAGRGAAGGAAGTGATTGCCAACCCGAGTATGATTCAAGTGTTTATTGGTTTGGTTTTTAATAAAATATTCAAGGTCAGAACCATTTTATTTTTTAAAAGAGTAGCAGAGTATCTAARGACACCAGGTTCTGTAGGGATGAAGATGTAGAAGAGGAAGATGAGGCATTTCTGAAGACTGAACCTGGTGAAGTTAACCATTTCTTGTGCTAATGCCACCTGTCTCAGTTTAGAGACAGGTTTAGGAGAAGCACACTCTGGAATGAGTGTTTCCTCTAACAAAAATATGGGGGTTCCAACAATCCCTTTCTGCCAGTGAGAAAATGATTATTGGTGGATGAAAGTGAAAAAGCCCAACTGTTTATTGACAAAGTGCCCAAAGAGCACAGGAAAAAAAAAATAATAAATGCTAGGTAGTGAATTGTCAGAATCTTACACCCCCTGGGGCCAGGATGGAGCAGCCATTGGCTCCCCACTGGTCCCCTCTTCTCCCATCAATAGTCCTCTCTGGCCTCAGACTGAACCAAACCAAACAGTTCAGGAAAAAACCAAAGGCCTCAGAGGATTGTTACCACTGTCTCTAAGGCCAGGCAAAGGGAAAAATATTTCTTTCCTAAGCTAGCCAAACACCAGTSTAGCTAACAGAGCCCAGTGCAGCCAGCACTGTGGGCACCAGGGAGTGGGGTTTGAAAAAGCCCACACAGGAGCCTGGAGGTTGTCCCCACCCTGACCCCACCTTAAAGCTACTGCAGCCATCTCTGGGCATAGAGCAGACCRTGAGGGAATAGAAAAGCACCCCAAGACACCATCTTCTGTGTCCCTTGATGTATCCACACCCTGGCAAACTTCTAACTGCCCTGGTGCCTTGGGTCTGGCAGGAGATTGCTTTGCTTACAAGTTTTAATAGGTGTTCTAGAAATGCTTCCCTTCATTTCTGCAATGTAGCCAACCCTCAAGCTAATGAAGTTGCAGTTCAAAGTTTGATGTTTGAGAGTAATATTTCTAGTAAGTTGTTTACTTTGCTCAAGATTAGCACAATTAAACTCCGGTTGCAAGAAAACCCATCACAAAAACATTTTTCCAGCTCTTTTATTTGCTTTCAGAATTTTGCATATAAAACAGCTACTCCAGTTTGTGTCAGCTGAGCCACTGAATTTTTTCCATTTTATATGCGTGTTTGAAATTGAACAACAGGAGCAGTGTTTTGGGAGGTTTTGGTACACTCAGACAACAGAATTCTTTATTCCTTTGCTGAGCACAATACCATGGAGAAGTTCTTGGCAATATGGATGGGGTTTTCCCTCTTCTGTGTGAAATAGGCACAAATWGGGAAGCCCAATTTTTCCAGTGCTGTGGACAGATGCTAGTTTTGGATAACCTCCAGTAAACCACTCTCAGGAGTCACACATGTAATTCTTGAAACAGACAATTACAGCAAGTAAGCCACAGTCTATCAATTAATACTTGAAGAGTTGTTCAAGAAAGCCCTTTGTACAGAATGTTCTTTTGGTTGTTAACTGAAAGGATAACTTTTCTGTGTTAATTAGTCAAATACATGAGTTACTCTAGAAATAATGCTAAGTATAATTTATTTTCCTTTCTAACTTTAATTATAGTGTGTACAGAAGCTTATTAAAAATATGTGATAAATGTTTCCCTTTCCCTGCTCTCAGGTCCTAAGAACAGAGGAAAATAGTAGATACTTCAAATGAACTGGGTCAGATTCACATCTTGAAGAAACCCTCATAGCTATTAATACATAAATAGACTTACATAAATTTGCTCTAAGAAAAGGAAAAAAAGGATGGAGCAGTATGTAGGTGTTCCTCAGAGACCCCCAGAAGTGCTCCCCACACTCATTCCTGAGGCGCTGTCCCACGGCACTGCRTGTGATGCCAGAGACCCAGAGTCTGTTGTAAGGGACACTTGTCAAGTCCCTCCCCCCAGAAAGGCACCTGGGCATTCCCACCTGGCCTGAGCTCATATTAACCCTTCAGATCCCAGGCTTTTTGGGGGCACCTTCACTACCTAGAAGACAAGCTGGAGAGGATCAATAGGGCATTGTTGGGCTGCATGGAGTCCCCCCACCTCTTTTCTATTTTTCTCTTTCTTGCTTGCTCTCTCTCCCTCTCTCTCTCTCTCTCATAAGTACATCAGATAAAATCCATACTGTTGTCACTGGTGTGTAGTCTCATTTACACCTTAATTCAGGCAGAGGCATTTCTGAGAACCTCATTAACCTGATCATGACAGAAGTGTATGAGATACAAAACAGGGAATGTTATGTGCTTACAGGTCTGTGCACAACCTCTGAAAGAGTCCACTACAGGAATTCTTGTGGAGTTATTTCCTTGTAGTAGATTGCTCAGWGATGAGGCCTTGTGATTCTGGTTCCTGATATTTATTTGAAATTATACTGTCCTAAGGTGTGGGATGGCACTTTTGGATTGAGAGGGGAGCCTTGGTTAGGTCCGTCTGTACAACAGGATAATAGAATAAAATAAGTTGGAAAGGATACTTTTCTTTGCATCCATCTGAATTAACTCAAGATACCTACTTAAATTGTTTTATTTACTTAATTTGACTTGAGGCAGATTAGTATCACTGACTACCTTTGAGCAGAGCTAACGGAGACTTGCAGGAGGACCACACTTGGTGGGAATAGGAGCTTTTACTCATTGCTGTTCCTCCTCAAGTTTGTCACCAAAGTCCTCAAGAACAGTTCAAATGTAGAGGCCTCTGCCCTGCTATTGGGAAAATGCCACAGCAGCTGTCACTGCACCAGAGACTGTTTGTGTGATTAGAAGTTAGCTTATTGTTTCATGGCACACATCATGGATAAAATAAAAAAGGAATACACAAGTTTTGTTAAAATGGACAGGTGTTTAAAAAAATTTTAGCTTTAGAAGAGCTGTCTGTTCTTTACTGAATTTAGAGGAAGGCTTCCATTAGTTTGCACTATATATGCACCTTGGTAAGAAAAGCCAAAAGAGCTTTTATTTATCAGCAAAGCCAAATATTCCATTCCCTTGCTGAGCTCTGTGAAGTCAGGCTGTGAGAAATTCTTAAACATCGATACATTCAGAAGATCCTGCATATCTACAGGGAGTTATGCTCACCCTTTRTATTCCCATCCCTCTACCTCATCATACCTGTCTTATGGCTCAAGGCAGAGTCCACTGACCAGAGCTTCTCTTGCTATACGCCTTCATTGATGTCTTTGGCCAAGTTTAAGCATTATTTATGATTTAAAATACACCCTCCACACTGYATTTGTAGGATTTGGGAGTGATATTAAGAGTCATGAACACTCTGCTTTGTTAGTCACTAAGAGATTTTAGGATTATGCACTTTAATAATCTTTGCACAGTAGATTTTGACAAACTGTAAAGCCTCTTTCTTCAAGAGCTGCCTATGTAATAGATTATTTACAGGTCACCGYTTTTTCATGCTCTGTGTTTTTCTGCTTGCCTCAACAATTGAGTGTAATTAATTCAGTCAACTCTTCATAGAAACAGAATAGAAAATACTTGAAAACATTCCTCCTGCCTTCTCCAGATACCTCTCTTTACACAGAGCATGGTTTCTATTGGTATGTGTTAATCAGTACAGACTGTAAATCTAAATGGAGGTTACACAAGATGTTGCACACGATTGCTGAAGTCTCTTATGCATGTGGTGTTTTAAAAACTAGGATTCATCTTTCTGTCAACAATCTCTGTTTTGATGGGGAGACCCTTTTTTTTCCATGTATAACTTAGAAGTTGTGCATGTGTTCATTTCAGTGGTTGAAAATGATCCAGTGTTAAGTGAATGGGAAATGATGGAAGTGTCTCTTCCAGTGATCAGTTATATATGTGAGCAGGAGGTATTTCAAGTTTTATATGGTTAAAACTATGTTTTCAGATTATGTTTTCTACTGCAGTCCTGGTATGTGAACTGTGGGAAATGCTGCAATGATTTCCACATGTGTGAAAACCAAGTAAAAGAGAAATGTCTGGGAATATGCATCAAAACCAATCTGACCTGGAAATGGGTACTTGACCACTTCCATAATTTAATGTAAGTCTTGCAGGCTTTCTGGATTTACTGGTAAGGTGATTTCATCATCCTGTTCATCAGTCTCACCTGTCTGTGGATGTTGTGTTAACTTCAGGGGTCCTTTAGCAGGAAGGGAGGCTGCTATGAGAATTGTTTAATGTGCCATCTCATGGGAATGGAGCAGGATTCCATTAGTCCTGCATTACATCTGTGGAGGCAGTGTGTGCACTGGCAGTGCCTCACTTTATGGCCTAAGATCAGAATTAAATCACAGTGGAAGACTTTTTTGTTAGATAATTATTAAGTGGCTGTCACAATTTCAGCAACATGAGATTCTGTAAACTGTGTTGTAAAGGCCAGTGATGTTTAAGCCAAAAAAAAAGAGGAGAAATCAGTTTGAATCCCATTTTGTTTTTTCTGACCCCAGAGGAAATTGGCATACAACTAATATGAAATCCTTATTACCTTTGTTTGCTTAATTATAATTTTAGGAAAATGGATACTTATTTCTGTTAAGCCACAAAATTTAAACTCTGTTCTTAAAAAAAAATGCATAAAAATGAAATCTAGTCACGGGGCAAAGAGAGAGCAAAAATTTCTGCAAAGACAGGAGGGTTGTTGGTTTTGGTGGGGTTTTTTTATAATTGAGAAAGAAGATAATTGTATTTGCAGTTGACTAAGTGCAAATATTTTAGATTTGCAGAACACACCTTTGAGTTGCAGTGTAGCTGGATGGACTCTTCCATCTCATTAGTATTCTGGGTTTGGGCTGTGCCAGCTAAATGCAGCYATCCTATGGGAGCTGGTTGTAGCCATGGCAACTGGGCTGCAGTTTCGCAGAGCTGTGCAGGTCTGGCATGTCTGCAGCACGAGGTGCTCTCATTAATCAGTGTGCTGTTAGAGCCAGGGATCCTTCAGGGAGCAGCTGAGGASGCTCAGCCATGGGCTGCAGTCACTTTGGTCTGTTGGTGAATTTGCTGGAGGTTCTGAGAGGCCAAGTGTGGCCTCGTGTGGTGCCTCCCAAGCTGGAGCAGGTCCTGGCAGCTGCAGCTCAGGGTGGGATGTGCAGAGGTGCTGCAGAGCCCTGCCAGCCCAGCACATGAGAGGCACAGCACTGAGCACTGCTGKGACACCTTCTCCAGCCTCTCACGATGGACTGAAATCCCTGCAGATCTTTCCAGGTCATCTCAAWGTCATCTGGGCGAGGCTCAGAGTACAGAGAGTGATAACACATTGTGGTGACAAGAGAGTCATAAAACTGAGTCATMTTTGAGTACCTAATTCCTTTGAATTTGCCTGCAAGTCCCAGCTGAAATGCAGTTCATTTTCTCATTGCTTCTGATGAAGTCCAAAATTTAATCAAAAGTAGCTCACTGAATTAGCTATGTAGGATTTTCACTCTCAATTGGATGTCAACAGCAGTGCTTATGAAGAGAGAAAAATGAAAAAGACAAAATGGTTATGGCCTACCAAAGAAAGATGGATGAAGAATTAGAATCATCATGAAAAATCTTAATCTCTTAGTAAAAAATGTCTTGTATCAGTGAAGGTCAGTATGTGTCATAAGTCTATACTGATACAAAGACAAAGCCATAAAAATAATTTGCATTTCGTGAAATGATGTGAACAAAGTATTCTGGAAGCTCAAAAAATATCTCAAGTAATAATGACAAATTTGCCAAATAAAGGTAGTATGATGAAAAAAAGGATAAATAATGCCAAAGTCAGCTATGACAAATGCACAGCTGGTTAAAAATTRAAGGAAAATCTGTAAAGTGTATTTCATACAAACATTTATTTTGATGTGAAAACTTCAGGTATTCTGAAAAATGTGATGGAGAACATTGACATTTTGAATATTTTGTTTTTCTAGGCCAAATATTCTTTCTTAAAAATCCAAATCACTGAAAAAGTTGTATTTATAGAGATAGATAAGATTATTTGCATGTTTTATATGTATATATGTACTTGTGGCCCTGCCTCTGTTTGAGGCTTACCCTTKAAATCTGGTAGAGTTGTTGTCAATTATCTTGACTCCAATTAGGCAGAAACTGTGGTCTGCAGAAAGAATTGAAAAATGAACTACAGAGTGGAAAACACATTTGCTATCAACACATTTTCTATCCCCTCCCCCMAAAGACAACAATGTATTTTCCTTAGATATTTGCAAGACATTTAAATAAGARGATTAATTTAATTCTGAAGAATTTGTCCTTCTCTGCAAAACAATTTGTACTGCCCTTCCTAAGGCTCTGCTCAAGAAAAAATATACCAATTTATACCAGGTTTAAATCACAGAAGCATCATTAAAACAAGCATGCAAATCTGAGAACTTTATTCTTTTTGTTGGCATAATATGACTGGCTGATTTTGGGGAGATCTGTGGAAGTTCCAAGAGCTGTATCAGAAAGTTTTTCATTGAATTGGAGATTSAGTGTCCCCTAGACCAGGCCAGAATGATTCCCAGCAATAGTGGGGCTTTGCAGCCCMGTTTCTCCCAGTGTCTCCCTGCAAACTGTAAGGCTGCATTTCAATCTGATTTAATCTGGTGTGGTCCACCTTGTGTCTTTCTCCTGGGGCTTAAAGCTGACTTACTGGAAGTCTTATACCAGATTGCATTGGAAGTGGTGTCATGTTACTCATTCCAAAACTTGGTGTAATAAATTATGTTGGCATTTTAAAAGTATCTCTATTTTCACTAAAATTGGTTTTCTAATAAACTATCCTAATTACCTTTTCTATCTTTCTTTTTAATATGGTGTGTTGAGAAAGCTGAAGTGTCATTTCTAACAGCTGTTAAGGGTTTATTTCATTAGAATGTAAGGCCTGCACTATTTTACTGAAACCACAGTGAAATGAAGATCAATTAAGTTGAAATCACATTTTTTATTTGAGTTTGATTAGATAAAGTAGACAATATTGTAAATAATTTGGTTTTGACTTTATTTCTGAAGGCAGATGCATTTTGTTGTTTTCAATATGGTTATTTCAGTTCCTGAGACAGATGTTGTGTGGGCACAGAAAGCTACACTTGCCATTCCAATGTCAGCATAATTATCCTTCAAGAAGACATTGTAGTTTTTTTAACATAATTTCCATATATCTGCAGTAATCTGCAGAACCTCCCCTGGCCTTCAGATTTGTAAGACTAATCTTCTTTCAAGTAAATCTTCTTGCTTATCTTTCTTTGGGTGAGGGTTTTGTTTTTTTTTTTTTTTTTTATAGGAGATTGCTTTTCTGAAGCAATTTTGAATTAATGATCTGCTTTTAAGTTAGTTCTGTTCTGCAACTTTGGATGTTTTCATGTGTAGTAGATGTCTGAGACTTCTGGAACACAATTGTTTCAAAATTCCAGGTCTGAAACTGAGTTTAGTCAGTGCTGTACTGAATCCTAACAGGCATTTCAAAACACCAGCAATGGTGTTTGGATGCTGGTAAAAAACCCTTCAGGGACAAGGTCATCTCTAAAAACCCCTTCTTCAGGATGTGGAGGCTCGAGGCATCCATAGAAATGATCTGGAGGCCTTGAGTCAGAAAATCCCTGAATAGAAACCTCAGTCTACCCCAGTGACTTGAATTGCATCCTCTGAGCTCAAGTGAAGCAAATCCTTTGCATTYATCCCAGGAAAATTTGACAGCACTTAGTTTTATACCATGATTGATCAGTAAATGCTTTACCATTTGTTCTRCCTCCTCATTGGTGTAAGCAACAACAAAACTCCTCCTTCATCCCCATCTCCACACAAGACAAATCAGTTAAACAAACCTGCACAGTGCAAGGTTTTATCTGATTTACACATGAAGGTGATTTCTGAGGATGGCAGCTGAATGAGAGCAGACACTGTTGCTGATGTTGTCAGCAGCCAGACAATTTGAATTAAATCTGAGTTATCAGTAGTGCTATATCCCAACTCTTACTCACTGAATTAATACTTGGGTAGGATACATGTTAATCACATTTTTCCCACGAGATATGTCCTGGGAACCCCATTTTCAGTTTTCATCACAATCATAGTGCCTGTATTCAATAAAAAAAAACAAGCATGTTTATTACAAAAATCTGTGCAATATTAGGTAATTTTTACTAGACAAATTTTTTTTTTGCACATAAATAAGAAAACTAAAAAAAACAAAACAAAAAACAACCTTAAAAGAAAACCCTGCAGAAAAGGCTTGGTACTATAAATCCTTATGTTAAACAAGAAAAGTAAAAATACATAAATTAAAAAAAATGTAGTGCTATCTTGTGTTTTAAGACTATTAGTCCTGTTATTTCATTATAATAGCCATCAGGTTAAATTACCAGAATATTGCCTTTGCTATTTGAAAGTCCCACAGATATTAGATTACCCTCAGAGAGGAGTGTCATATTTCCTTAACTTCCAATAGAAATTAAACAGTTACAAAATAATGTTTTGGATTCTCAATGAGTTTCTTCTTTCTGGTTTTGCTTGCTGATTTATGCTTGCAGTTGCACTATTTTTTTTCTGAGGAGTCGTAATCTAAACTGAATTCTGACATTCTTTCACTAGCATAGACGTGTTTACAATTGTTGCCTAATGAAATCTAGGACAAAATATGAAGAAAATTAATTATCCACTAATGTGAACTATCTGCAGCTAATTCAAATTATTTCTTTCATCCATTCCCTTCTAGACCTTCTACAGAACAAATACTAATTTTTCTAGACATCAGGTGTCTAGCACAAAAGGCTTTCTAATTAATTAGTCTTTTCTTTAATGTTTACATCTGAGATAATTAAAGAATAATGTCATAAAGAATATCCAGGAAGATGAAGGGCTTTTTTAAGCATTATTTTTGCAGACAGTAACATAAATTGAAGAGTTTTCTGCACACGTTTGCTTGAAATGATGCCCTTTTATTTTTGTGTAGAGGAACTCACAGCCGTGAGGTGTTAAAATGCTGATCAGAGGTGTGTCATTATGGTAAACAAAGCCTTTCTCTTTTGTGTTAATGTTGTAGGATGTATTCAAATTCTTTTATTTATAACTTCAGCTGCTGTTGGAGCAGCATTTCTGCTGGGAACACAACACTCCTTACCTGGGCCAGAACACCATGAGGGGCTCCAGTGGCTGGTGCTGCCTCCTGAGAAAGGGCCAGCGAGCACAGACTGGTGCTGCCAGGCTGCCAGGGCTGCTGTGCCTGTCCCCAGGAGCTCTGTGTGCAGGGATGGAGGATGGCTGGGCAGGGACAAGCTGCARTGAGGACATTTTGCCATATTTCCACAAGGCCAGAGCCCTGAGAACATCCGTGCTGTCACAGTGCTGCTGCAGCACATCAGAACTGCCCCATGGCTGTGTCCTGTTCAAAGGCATGGCCTGCTCTGTGTCACTGACAGGGACAGCAGTGGATATGCTTTGGGAGGTAAATAATAATATAACTAAGGAAGAACAAAATGTTTAAGAACCCAGAGATGTGAAGAGTCATAAAAAAGTACTTCTGCTGAAGGGAAATTTACTTCTAGAAGAATTGTGGGAGAGTGGATTGTAAAAGAACAGAGATGGTGCTGCAGGCAGGCAATCCTGATAAGGTGTAGCAGTGTAAGACAGGTGATCAGCATTGAAGGAAAAAGAAGCTTGGCATGTTGATGTGTATTGACCAAAAAAAGGGTAAAAGGGCACACAGGTGTTGTGCATGTGAGAAGGGTATAAAAGGTTGCACTGGGGAATAATTYTTGGTGTCCATCGTGAGTCCTCTGTCAAAGAAAAATCTAAAAAATCATAATCAACTCTTATGGCTGAAGCTAATGAAACCACTAAAAGGTAATCACTGTCTAGGGAGGCAAAGTTATGCTGTGTGAAATCAAACAAGGGTGTTCCTAATTGTCTTTGTGTTGCATGCCTGCATAAATGATATAATTTCTATATTATATGAATAACCATTATAAAATTTTAGATAAAAATGTAAAGCATGTAGTTTTAAGTTCTGATTATATATGTGGTGAAAAGAGATGCCCAATTAATTAAAATGCTTCTTTGAGTGATATGTATTGTAAAATAGCCTTCTTTCTGCTGGCTGTAGCTATTTACAGCATATGTAGATGACAGCATGTTTGTAAGATTAATCAGTAAGGAGTTACTTTGAAAACTCCCTCAAGTTTCTACTGTTGCTGTCATCACAGTATGAAATATGAAAAAAAATCATCCTGTAATATCTTTACAATGTTTTTAGTGCTACAGAAGAAGGGAATTTTACTTTGTTTAGTATTTTCCTAGAAGATGTCCTATGTCTTAGTTATATTTAAAAGTTTATCTCAGGACTGCAGAACCATTCCTTCAAGACTCCCATTAATTTTCTGACTTAGACTGTGAAACAGAGAATCTCTAGATAAAATTATGTTTGTTTTCCTATTTGAATCTGTCTACCTTCTCCTTTAAAAAGCCATTTTAAAGAATTAGGGAGGTTTTATCTGTATTCACTTAATGCTTTCCATGTGTAGAATTACTCTAGGAAAGTTCTATAGTATAGGATTTTTGGTGGATTGACATTTGCTGTTCCCATACTGCCACTGGTCTGGCACTGCCATGAGTTGTTCTCTTCATCATTTACATCACTTWAATAATAGAGGAGCCTTGTTTGAAGTAATGAGGGGTTTGGGGTTAGTTTGTTTTTGTTTTTATCTGCTTTGTTGCCCAGTGATGATATTTTGGAGTTTGGATTGAAATCATATCACTTGGGAAAAGACTGCATTAAACCTCAAAGGAGCTTATGCCTTTAAAAGCAGTGCTGAACTTTGCAGTTTGGCAAAATATGCTTACTCACACAATTCAGTTAGAAAAGATAGCTAAAAATAGTTAATACAATCAGAATATGCATTAAATAACTTTAGGGTGTCAAGCTATCATCTCTGTTGGATGAGAGCTGAAATGGAAGCTAAAWATGTTAAAGGTCAGACTGTGGCACTCCTAATTATGTAAGGTACATAGGTAAGGAGTTTTTGAATTTGGGATTTGTCCCACCTATATCAAAGTTACTGTGTGAAGTCCAAGAAAATTGGCCAAACTCTGGGCATACCAACTGAGATGTTTGCCTCATCCCAAAGGATTCAAATGAATGCAGAAAGCTGCATAAAGTCAGGTAGGAAAGAACCACAGCCTGAATAATTTTAACTGTGGAAAAATTCATTAACTACAAGAATGTGCACAAAATTMATATCTGTCTCTTGTCTGTTGGATGTGGAAATTTCCTGTAGGGAAGCAAATGGGACAACACCTGAGGTTCCCAGTGCAGTGGTAATTGAGGAGTTGGAGCACCTGTGTCAGATGAGATGATTGGCATTCAAGTCAGGGACCAAAGCTCTTGTTAAACATTTACTTGTCTAGGTAGGAGCACARACTTGGTACCAGAACACTTTTATCTTGTGTACCTTATCTGTTAAATTAATGACTATTCTGGATGGCAGAATCTTGGAAAAAGGAATCAGGAAGACCCTCAAGGCAGAATAAATTACAGGTGCATCCCTCCTGACAAATGTTTGTGTAATTGTTTAAAAATCCTCCAGTGATAGCTATGCCATGGCTAACCCAGGCAATTAATTTCACTGTTTCTTCCTTAGTACCAGAGATTTTTCTGAGTCTCTAAACTGGTGTGTTAGTGTAGTTTATGCCCTTTGGTCTTTCACTTATCTGCTGTAACTATCAAATTGAAGCATTCCCTGCTCTTTGGCTCTTTCTTTTGTTATGCTCCCTAAATCTCTGATTATCTACCTCAGTTTGTCCATGTCTTTGCTAAAGCACAGTTGACAGCTTCATTTGTTTCACAGAGGCAGCACTTGCTGAAGCCTTGCCCAAGGTGACAAGAGAACCATTGTGGCAAGGATTTTTCTAGTTATTTATTGGGTGTGTGCATGTTTGTGTGCATGTGMACTGTGGTTGGTATGTTTTTATGTTATATATGTTTACTAAATGGGCACAAACATTTTTAACATCAATTTTGTTATATGTTTGTAATGGTGTGACATTTCTACTTTGTGCTTCATTTAGGAAGGAATTTAAGCCTGTTTTTAATCTTTACCAGTTTAGTGTCAGATTTTTTTTTTCCAGTTTGTCAAGTCCACTGTGAATTCTAGATCTCTCCCTCAATGTACTTGGGGCATCTCTTATTTAGGTGGGAGGTGCATATTTAATAAATGTGCTCTCTCTTCCTTTAGGTTAATACTGAAAGTACTGAATAGAACACAGCTATGAATCAGCCTCCTGACCTTTGGTGAGTAGCTTTTACCATTTCATAGTAAACCACTAGTAATAATTCCATAAGCCCTGTTATCCCAAACATTTTTGTACCTATTCTTCATTACTTGTCTGATGATTGTACTTCCCTGGTTCACCTAATAGAATATGTGGTGTCAAAAGCTCTACAACAATTGATGCACAATTATTTCTTCCTCCTTGAAATGACCTGTTGCCCTGTTGGAGAAGAATTTAGAAAGTTAGTTTGACATGATCTGTCCTGGACTGAGACATAGCAGCTCTTGGGCATATTTGTGACCAGTTTGGGGGTGAAGAGAAATTAATAATTCRTATATGCTTCCAAACCTGTGGTTTATTGTTCCTATAGCCTCTTTAATGACAGCTACTGCAAATTACATTTTTTTGCTTTGTTGTTCCTCACCTGATGAGTTTTAGTATGTCTGATTTGTTGCAGCCAGTTCAGTGAGTTCATCACTCAGTATCAGTAGCTTGTTTTAATCTGTTTTTCTTTATTCCAGACCCTTTTCTCTGGTGTTGATTGTTCTACCCAMCTGCTTGCAGTTACTGTTTTAAAACAAGAATACCATTGAGCATGTGAGCTGTCCTGGCATTCTCATRGCTTTCCTTCTACAGTCAGTACTAGACTGCCACATAATTCTCTTACTCCTAACATCTGCAATGGTTTCTTGTTGTCTTTGAATTCTTTGTTGRTTTTTTTCCATCTTATGCTTTGACATTTCTAATTTTCTTTTGCATACTCCTCCTATATTTTTAGTATAACCTATTTCCACTTTCTCAGTGCTTTCTGCTTTGGCTTGGCACTGATCATGAGCTTCTGATGTAGTTGTTTTCAACTTCTGTATTGGGATAGGTGATTTTTGTGGAACTGCCATTCTTGAACTGCCATTCATTGCTTGATTTCCAAAAGGATTTGCTCAATCTATTGAAATTGCTTTTTTAAAGGCTATCTGTTCCTATTCTGCTATCCAGCCCCCTTTCTTTCCCAAGTTTCACTAGCTCTTACCATACTGTGGTAATTTTCATCCAAGCTGTGTTTCTCTTCCTTTCTTGCTGATTAAATATCCAACAGTCTTTGCACAGATGTTTTTCTGCCTTCTGTATGTGCATGTGCATCTCTAAAACTTGTCAGCACCATATTTAGCAGGTTAATCCATGCCGTACTGTAGTCAGTCTGGTTTTAAAGCTTTTCTGGGTAATGTMAATTAATTCCTTGTGTTGTGCCTTGGTAGTTGTGGTATTTGTTCAGAAAAGTTCTTTCCACTGCATTTTCATGATTTAGTCATCTGCAGKGGGCATCAACACTTTTCCAGACTTTCAGCAAGGGTAATTTCCCAAATTTGGATCTCAAGTGTCATGCATGAACAGGGTGGCCTTTTCTAATGCAGTAACGTGTCTAATTTACTAAGGTTCTAGTACTGCTAGTCATTAAATAGTCATTTTAAAATATTCCTCTTCAGCATCTCCTGTTTATTCCTCACACTTCTTGCATTAATGCATAGGTTTCTCAAGCATTGGGTAGGTTGAGCCATCATTTGACTCATTTCTTTCATACATCATGTCCAAGCTGTTAGATTTTATACTTATAAGTGTTTTTCTCTTCATTACTACAGTCTAGAACTGGTAATCAAATATGATTTGAGAAACTTGCTATTCAGGTCTCTGTAAGAAGTTACTGATCCCAATGTAAATAATATTGTCGTAAATCTTCTGTTTGCTGTCTTGAGTTCAGACTTCACTAGCAAAGGACAGTGTTCAGGAGCTTGTTCAGTATTTATTGAAGCAAAAAAGAGGGAGAGACTGTTCATGCCTAACAGTATTACATGATGAGAGAGTACACCTTGTATTGACTGAATTTAAGAGGTAGTGGTGGGAAGGAAGAGGAAGCTCTTAGTCATGGTTTTTGACTGCTGTGTCAAGTTTGTTCCTGCCTCCTTGGTGTTCCAGAACAGCACTGGTTTCAGTGCTGTTTTTAGTTACATTGTGTTGTCATTGAAAGGGGATGTTTCAAAAGGAAACGAAAAACATCCCCAGACTCTACACAGTGCTCGATTTATCTTTACAGATGCATACATGAATTTTGATTTTGTCCATAATTTCCATTTACTGTATGTGCAAGCTTATTTAATCACCAGTTATACTATGCGTTGTCATAAAGAGGCCTCTATTAATATGTTTTTTATCTTGCAAATATGTGCTTTTCTTTTCTGTTTTAGTTCAGAAAAAGTAGTCATCTTAGCACTTCCTGCAGTGAACATCATTGATTTAAAATAGTGCGTGGCAGTGTGACAAATGCAACAGTGCTTGACTTTAAAAAGGACATTCTGCATCTTAGGAAATATAGGGAATGAACAGCAATGCAAATTCTGTGATTTTGAAGATACAGGGTAAACCTCAACTGAGCTATGTCCCTAAACATTTATGCTCCAAGKAAGTATGAGAGCCAAAAGGCTGGCTGGAGTTACAAAGATTGGAAAAACACTTAGGAACATGGAATCCAAGAGGGCTGAGTTTGGCAGGGACCCCTGAAGATGATCTTGTTGAGATCCCTGCTCAAAGCAGGATCAATCAAACAGGTTGCCCATGACTCTGTCCAGTTGGGTTGGGAACATAACCAGTGGCAGGGAAGCCACAGCCTCTCTGGGCAGCCTGTTCTATGTACAGCTGTTTGTGGTATCTGATCAGTTTTATAGTATGATACTTCCTTATGTTTAAGTAGATTTTTTGCATTTCCATTTGTGTGCTTTTTCTGTTGTCCTATCATTGTGTACTGATATAGCAAATTTTTAATAATGAAGATGGCAGAACACTGGAACAGGAGGACCAGATGGGTGGTGGRTGCCCCATCCCTGGAAACACTGAAGACCAGGTTGGGTGGGGCTCTGAGAACCTGATGTGGATAAGAACCCTTTTTTGCAGGGGAATTGGACTAGTGGGCCTTCAGAGGTCCTTCCCACTCAAATTATTCTATGATTCCTGTTGGAAATTCCATTAACTGCTTCTCAGTAGGTAGCTATGCATTCTGCATTGTTTCTAGTGCTGATCATTCTTAGCATGGGATGTGAGATGTCCAGCACAACACCATGATCCTGGYTATGATGCTGCTGGGGGTTGATTGTCAGCATTTCTGCTTTATTGCCATTTAATTCTCATTCAGGAGAGACTGTGATGATCCCTGGTAATTTCAGTGCACAGCTTTGGTCTTGGTCTGTACTGTGAACTCAGCAGGCAGTGTTAGAGTCCTGTGGAGTTCCACTCATGGAGCACAGAGAGGCTCTTTCCAGGTAACAACTGCTGTGACTGGTGTAAGTGAAATAAGAGAGAAAGGGGGAAAGGGTRTTCCAAAAGTGAGGGCTCTTTGTCATAAACTTAAATTGAGAAATTAATTTATTTTCTTTGGAAATTAAAACCAGAAAAATCCAGGTAAACAAGTTGATACGATTTGTAGATTACAAAGAGCCTTTCCTTCTATCATGTTTAAGCACTGAACACATCTAAGTAGTACTGAGAAAACAGAGTTAGAGTGTGCCCACAGTATTTACCCACTGTGATGATTGCGCTTCTGCTTAAATGGGATATTTAGCTGACAGAAATAATTCTCCCATTTATTCACATGTGCACAAAGAAAAAGACATRCAGAATTAAATCTGAAGGAAAACCCATGAGCTCCTGTCTTGAGACTTGAACTTCATTGAGAGTCCTGGCCTGTCTGAATTCCTTGACTGCTTATGGTCTTGGTTTATTCTGACCATTAAAGCAGGAGAATTCTTTGTGGCTTTCCATGATAAAGCAAGAAATAAAAGCCTTGGCAACTCAGACTTAGGATTGTGTTTTGTTTTGTTTTAGATGAGCAATATTTTTATTTGCATTAGATTTTTGACAGCTGCTTTAGCAGCAACCCTTTGACATGTGCTTTAAATAAAATGAAGACTTGAAATAACAGCTGTAAAGCATGMAGGTTTTATAATTTTTAAGGACATATAGCAGACAAAGTTGTCATTATCTAACAATTAAGTTGCATGAATAATTAATTTTTAATAAAAAAATCAGCTACTTGCTCTCTAATTAGCTCTGTAATCAAGATTTTTCCAGTATATGATTGTATCTCTTAAGATTTCAATTCCTAACTGGGTTTCAATTGGCATCATATTAAAATGATTTTTTCTCTGGAATGTATAATTAAGAAATATGCAGGTTATTATTGTGATTGTTTTACATTAGCTGAAAGAGTATGCCAAGGTGTATGGACAGCTGATTTTGTTACATGTTTAAATATGYGGAGCTGTCTCCAGTGTTCACTGAAAACCAGACCCTGATCATGCTTTAGCCCCATTGGTAAGCAGGAGCTGCTGTGGAACTTTGAAGAAATTTATCCCTTGGCCAAGACATGATTAAGTTCTCCCCTGGGATTTCTTTAGAAGAGCAGCCTTGCACGAATCTTGGCAGAGGGATTTTTCCACAGAGCTTGTTGGACTTAATCCTCTAAAGCCCAGTGARTGTCAAGTGAGTACAATGGATGCAAATTGCACAGGTGTTTTTGGGAACTTTCTCAAATTAACTCTAAATAAAACAAAAGTAATAAAAAACCTGGGGTGAATCTACAGATTCATGTTCACTTTGATTCTTTCCCATTTCCAAACTCCACTCTGCTGGCCCATGGTCTACACAATCCATGTGTGTCAGCTAAGGGCTTAGGGTTTTTGGTACATTCTGGCTTTACACTTGGTACCCCACTCCTCTGTTTCATTGCACAGGTTACCTAATAAAAGGATGTAGTATTTCCCACAGTGAGGTATTTTCCAGTKATTTCTGTAGGTTACTAAATTGAAGTTTTTTAATATAACTGTTGGTGCCTCTTTCAGCGAGGTTAAAATACAAGTTTCTCTTTTGATTAATTTTTTTTTTGCTTAAGATTTGTACATAGCACAATGTTAATATTTGTACCACAGTGTAGACTAATTGCAGAAGAATTATCATTCTTGTTCCTCTCTTCTACAGTTTGTGAATCAGTGTCAGTAAAAAAATAAAGAAGCAAAGAAGTAAACAGATACATAGATGTTTATCTGTCTCTATCTCTAAATACTTTGACACCAATGGTTGCTGCATGGTGCTTTGGTTTCTCCCACCAGAGCTGCACTTTGCATGTCTGTTGATCTGTACTTCCTGTAATTAGGATTTCCTCTGGGTGACCACTCTGTTTCAGTRGTGACATAGATAACCAGAAATAAACTCCATATGGATGTTTTCTGTTTTCCTTGGAAGCTCAGCTTGAAATCACTAATGCTTGAAGAAAGATTGTGTTGGCAGTACCATGCTAATTTGTTTGTGAAACATGKAGCCCCAGAACCAACTGAAAATGTTATATCATCAGGATTCTGAGTGAAAGAGCATTCTCTTTTGCCTGTATTCATAGATCATACAAAAATATTAAGAACTACTTGAAAATGTAAAAGTATATGAAATGACTCTTTATTCTTTCTCATTTTAAAGTTTAAATTGCACTTTAAATAAGCCCATTCTCATTTAAGAATTTGGGACTAGACCTTTCACTAAAAAATGGGTGAATCAATTTTTAATCAGCTCCAGTAAATTCATATTGTGGTGTAATTAAAAAGTAAAATTAGTGAAGACAATTTAAAATTCATTAACATTCAGTGCAAAGAAGTCAATATAATCACAAGCAAAATTGGTCTTTGTGGAGTTGTGTAAAATGGAAAACACTCTGCTGGTTGATATGGAGAAGATAATAAATAAATCTTTGCATGCCCTCTTACTGCAGTGTTGATGAATCAGTGTTAGCATTAATTCCTATGCTTGAATAYTTTCAATCCATGAGAAAAAAAAATTATATAAATCGTGTTTTGCATAAAACCAAATTGTTTTGGTGGACTTTGTGTTTGCACCATTGTCCTGGTGTTACCATCAGTGCACATTGTGTATTCCTCTAGGTAGTTAGACTTGTGAAGATTAGAAAGTTCAATTCTAAAGTGTAGTACTCATGCTTTTTACTTCAGGTCTTGAGATTTCATAGTATAAGTCAATCTATTCCATAATTGGCTATCTCAGTCTCTGTGCAATGGATGGAGTTGACAATGAAACATGTAAAACTCCTATTATGTCCTAGCAAAAAGTGTGTTCAGACAGCCCAAACTTTAGCAGGACTTTGTTAGTTTAGTGTTAACAAGTTAGAAAGCTATCAGAAGCTAAGAGATGAAATACTGGTACATTTTCTGGCTACTTTTCCTTTTTGATAGAAAAAAACAAACCGAACCATAGGGGTGAATGCATATGCTAAGATTTCTCCAGGGTCTATGTGAAAAGGACATTTTTTTTTAGGGAAGTGATGCTAAGAAACAGACTAGGCATTCTTATTCTTGGATAATGCTAGTTAGGTGAGATTTAACACATCTCTCAGAAATACAAAAAGTCTTCCTTTACTCTGCTTTTATGATTAACTCTGAGATTTTAATCTTGCTAGTGGCTGCTCTTCYATAAATTCATGTTCTCTTTTGCTTTGAACTTTTTAACATCTTTGTCACTAACAGGGTGAGAAGCTTCCTCAAAGTTCTTTAGCAGTCAGAACTTTCTGACCTTTTCACCTAAGATGAGTCAGTGCTAAAGGAAAGCAGCACAAAGCAGTAAGCTGACACGGTAACTCATGCTTTATCTCAGGTTTTGATTGACTATGTTAATTCAAGGTCAATACAAACTATTAGTGCTTTCAAGTCAATGAAATTTGACCTGTTCAACATGTACATAAATGATTTTCCATTATACTGAAAATTCAAAGTGTCTGGATGAATCAGTGGTTTGTAGCAGCTTTTGAACAGAAGATGGTACCAATTCAACCCRCACTGACACTGATCTAACCATGAAAATTAGTTGGAGTGGAATTTTTCAAGTCTCAGGGAATTCACATGAGTAAACTGAGTGTTTATTGGTAACTATTTTGAAGATATTCAGTCACCAATACCACATTCCAAAGACACTTAAAGCTCTCCTAAGACTGAGTACCTCTAGGAGATGTTTCATGTGTTCACCTGTGCATGTTCTGTGAGTAACTCTAGTGACAAGTGCTAAAGGACTGTTCAGGTTCCAAATTCCAATACCTTCCCATGGGAAGCAGTCAGTGCAGTTTATTCCATGTGTATCTATATGAGGACCCCACCATATGGTACTAAACCTGTGGTATCAATGAACTAGTAAAAATGAAAGCTCCAACCCTTTGGTGCTCATGTACATCTTCCTTTAATTTGTTCTTTCTGTCAGCTCTCTTTTGTACTCTGAGAAGATTCTCTCTCCCACTGTGGATTATTCCCCAGTCTCTGGAGCTGTGCTCTTCACTTGGACTCTCATTATCTCCTAGAATTTGGATGCAGCAAGTCCACTTAGATTAAGGCAGGGCTCTGTGAACACAAGGGTACCAACTATCTTGGAAAGAATGGATGATCCTCTTAATAGAAGGGTCAAGACAACACAGAGCAAKTAAAAGGACATAGTCATTATATGAGTCATTGAGAATGTAATGAACTGCAAAGTCATGGTGCCTTGGAAGAGAAATTTCTCAAATTCATGTTGGGTAATTAGAGAACAAGTTCTTTCTTCTGTTATTATTACCAGGCAGCATTTCTGATTCCACRAGATCTTTTCACAGTGCTTAAATTCCCTGAGTAATACTCAAAACTCACACCAGATTAGCATTCTGTGTTTTGTTCTGCATAACRTTTGTCTCAGCAGGGTAACAAATAACCAGAATCATTAGTGAATCCTTTTGCCTTTGCAGTAAAAGCAGCACGATCTCTGCCTGTGTGCAAAGAACATCCATCAAAAGGAATGCAACAGCCTTGACAGGAAGAAAGGCCAACTGCAGCCTGGCATGTCCAGCCTTCCTGCCCGTGTCAGCTGCATACCAGAGTGAGTATTTCTGCAAAAGATCCACAGGAGAGAGAACTGTGGCTCCCCAGCCCTCAGGTACAGGGTAAGGCCTTGTGRAAGGGGTGTCTGGGCTCCCCAGGGTGGCACAGCTGATGCTGGTCACTGGGTGGGACAGGGACCCACATAAACACATCTGCAGAACAAGGATCTGTCTCTGAAGCATTTGCAAATGAGAAAACATAGTGGCCTAAGTGTGTTAGATGGTGATATGTAAGGAGTAATTCCTATGTTAAAGCAGGATCTAAAAAACAGATGGGAAAATAAAACCCCAAGCCTGAGGCTGTTCTATCAGAATTTTTTTTTTTCACAAGAATGTCCATTCTGGAGCAGACCAATCAAAGAATCTAACTGATATAAATGAAGTACAAGATAAAGTACCATTGGGCAGTAATCTATGATAAGATTAATACTTAATGGGAGGTGTGTTAGGATTAATGCTTAGAAATTGGGAGAGCTGCYTGGATCATTTGGCAAATTTGGAATGCCTCATTTTGTGGAAGTGTATGACAAGATAAATTTAAAGAGAGTTCAAGTGACAGGTTGCTTAATTCTCATTATGGCATTCTTTTTGTATTAGTATCTTCCTTTGTAATATTTAAGCTAGTATTTATGCATTTTGGAACAAATCTGATGGTTTGATTAATTAGCAGTTAGTGCTAGGGTGAGAAGTTCTTGGCTTGGTAAGACACTTTCAAGTTCTTCTAGTTTCAAGGAAGAGTCTAATACTCTGTGTCCACCTGGCCCAGTTTTGTTTTTGTATTATTAATAGCTGAATATCAGATTACTTGAAAAGCTGTAAAACTTGCTCTGGAARGACCTGTTTTCTCCCTACAGTTTGGTTTGGGCTTTTTTGGGGGATTATTCTTTCATTGCATCCCTTCAAGGTCATTCTTTTGGGAATCTGTGTACCAGAAAATGAAAGCCTTCATGGAAGGCTGCTAAGAAGAGAAATAGAGACAGATGTTCTGCAGTATGAGATCTGGGAAGGAAATACAGGTGAACAGGCAGGCCATATTATACCCCATGCAGATGTCTCCTTAGTGGAGAGCTGTTTTATTGGGATATGAATAATTTGAGATATAGATTAATTCAGTGGCTAATGAAAATATTCCTCTCTTGAACTGCTGGATTAGTGGGCCACTGCCTCTGAAACAGTGCTCTAAAACCTTTTGGGTCTGAAAAGATGTGCTTATTATCTGTGCCTATCAGGTGGAAGAGGATTCTCCATGACTACTGCCAATGTATTCATGCATTATTTCATTCACTRCTGCTCCTGCCATATTGTCCTTCTGTCCATGAGTTCTTGCCTGTTCACTCAGGGGTGGGCTGGCAACCAAACATCTGTGTATGTGTATGTGTCTCTCAAAGCCTTTGGCTCAGGTGTGGCAGAAATCAATATTATTATGCCTGAGTATCACTGCAGTTCGTATGTAGAGGTCCTGAAAGAAAACCTGGCAGACAAAGCAGCAYTTTGGACAAAGTGCAGTTGAGTGGCTCAAGTATTTTCAGTCTCAATGGTGACAGATGTGTGTAACATCTCTTATTGAGGCAGGGTGTAATGGGAACAGYCAAACAGGACCTAACCTGTTTGAAAAGGGTCTGAAAGACAGTGGTGGCTAAAATCAAGTGAACACATCATTATGTTTCARTGGTGCTTCTGGGATATTCCTTGTGCTGAGGTGGGTCGGTTGGAAGGTTCCTTATACCTTTGGCATAAACTTGAGGTTTGTTGTAGTGGTGTTCTTGTCCTGAAGCTGAGCAGTGTCTGCAGCAGTGGGAGGCACAGGGATGAATGGCTGTAAGGACTGCTGGCTCCAGCCCTCTGACTCAGGTGCTCTGTGGAACTGGTGGCTCAAAAGGTGGCAGTCCTTCACTTCTTTTTATCATAAATGTATCTAGAAATCTTTATTCAAGCAACAGGTAACAGAATTTTTGAGAAGCAGTTATGACTTCTGATAGGAGACGTGTTCATCTGAGTAAATAAATGGCAGATTCCAGAGAAATGGGCTCAGAGTTTGCAGAGTACAACAGGACAGTAACCAGACTTCCTGAGAATGTATAGAGAAATGAATGGGAGCCACCACGTCTGCAGCAGGAAGTTTGTTTCTTTTAACAGTGAAAATACTTTTAATTGACAGTTCCTTTAATAACAGTTTTTATCTCCTTTGTGGTTTATTTATATGCTTACATTTCTAAACTGATAAATCTATGTTTTTTTCTTTTGTGATTCTCTCTGACTACAAATATGCTGTATATGGTACCTATTTCAGACTGGTAAAAAGCAGGGTTGGCACTGTGTAAAAGGTGCAAACATTTGCTTAGGAGTATCATCAAGTGTGAGAAAGAGTCTCCAATAGGAAAAATAATACCTATGAAACACATGTTTGTGCTTGATAAGTAAAAAGGAATTGTTWCTTCAGTGAGTCACTCTTCTTCACAAGCATGTGGGTGACAGAAGTTTCACAGTTATGATGTGAAATCCAGAAGCTTTTGTACTGTTTTGCTACAAAAGAGGAAATTCTGCAATTCTGTTACTTTTTTTTCCCAGGGTAGTTATCAGCAGCACACAGCCCAATTATCATGGGCACTATATAAAACAATTACTTTCTTGGAGCTATTTTGAGTACAAATGTAATAATTCCTCTGGAAAGAAATGACACATTCTCAGGATCAAATAATTCCATTTTCTGAACGAGAAGCAACTTGAGAAGTAAAAACACCTCTGAAAGAGCTGGTTTCAAATCTCTTCATGGGGCTTGGTCCAACCCCTGGTGAAGKCAGTGAGAAGTGTCTGGTTSAGMCTCTCACAGAACTGGATACAACAAYGTACATCTCARCTTAGTGTGAAGAAAAAGGAGAATGGCTACTAYAGAAGGAAGACAATGAGTTGATAAAGAGCACAATGTAATAAGAGAATGAAATACAAAAACAATTCCAGCATTTCAGACCAGTGGAGCAGGACACTGCATSCTGTCTATTCCTTTCAGACTGCTTGGCCTTACCTAATCATGTGTTCCATTTAACTTGGTGGCACATGGCATTAGCTCTCTTGTAATTTGGTCACTTTGTCTGTTTCACARTATCCAAACAGTTTTTCTGAAGGGTTGATGGGATAATTTGGAGGAGTTGAGCCCAGCACAACGTGGCTGCCTCTCCTTAGAGCAGCTATGGATACTCTCCCCAGCACACACTGCATAATTCCTTGGGGACATTGTAGATGTTACTTGTTGTGGATGGAAAGGAAATTTGGCCTCAGATACAGGGTAGAGAATGTATTAATCAAAGATCATGTAAATTCTGTGTTGGCAAAATGATTTGAGCCACTTTACCTGTGTGAGTTGGCCACATACCTCAGGCTAATCCTGCCTTCTTTGAACAGCACCTTCTGTTCAGGCATCACAATGGTTTTATTTCCTGATGTTCCTAGGAAAGATGATTAACCCTGAGTGTGAGTCTTTGGACAGTTCAGGCCATGTGCTTGCTTTCCTAATTGTTGATCTGGCCTAGTGACAGGCAGTAAAAAGATTGAAACTGTCCTGCCATTATTTCTTACATTTAAAAAAAACCTGAAAATGGAGATGTTTTCTATTTGCAGCTTCGAAGATCAAACTACCTGCTCAATAACTTGAAGTTCTGCCATCTCCTTTTGATCTGTTATCCTTTAGTTGCCTCGATGGTAATCAATTCTTATTGTAGTCTTAGTGTGATGACTGACACTGTAAAATTGTTTAGCAAAATGACTGAACTCGATGGGCTCTGTTTCTGATGTCCTTTACACAGGCAAGTGCTGTTGGCCCACTGATCTGGACATGCTCAGGAAAGGAAAAGCTTCTTTACCTTCCTGAATCCATGTCCTGTGCAATCATTTAATGGAGATTTTTACCTGCTTTTGAGGTGATCACATATGAAACCTATTGCTTTATTTCTCTGCTGGCACAAAATGCATCTTTAATTAGGATTTTAAGATACAATGCTAAGCATTTGAGGTTAGTAAAAAAAAAGTTCTGAGACATGTTGTTGGACTAGAAAATTGAGATAAATGGTGTCACCTATAACAAATACATTCCAAAATGTAAAAGGTTCCAAAATGTAAAGGATAGCTATGCAGTTGATGCAATCAAGCTTGTCCACTGTAATAGTGCTTTTAACAAGATTGGGGGCCTAAAATTGACACAGCTGTAATTAAAGTTCTGCATGTTCATGTAATTAAAGTTCTGCATGCACACATCTGTTATTAAGTCTGCTCTACCAAAAAGCTGAAGAAATACACTGTAATGCATTTCTTTTTAAAGTCAAATATGTTTATTCAAAATGGGGAATATCAGACAGCTCCTGCTATGAATGTGTCTGGAACTGGCAAATTAAACAATGTACCTAAAACTTTTATTTMATTTGTTAGCTACTGGTGATCATTCACCTGTATGGTTTTTTCTGTCGCATTTATAAAACTGTGATTAATAGGATACAAAATTCTATTCTGCTTGTGATATCTGAAAGAAAGTAGTGCTTCTGGTTTGAATGCAGTTCTGCATGCAATCTTTCTGTAACTTTCTATSCTCTTCCTTCATTCCCTAGTTTGCAGAAATGTATTTTCTGTTCTGTCCCCTTCCATTTCATTTTGCTATGCCTGCTTTCTTATTCAGCATAAATAACCATTATGSTCTGCAGTCATCTAACTTCATTTATATTAGGAATTAATACAATATACCTCCAGGCTGTCTTCTCACTAGCCAGAACAAAAAAAGGAGCCTGGCTTCAGCTCCTAATGAATCATTCCTTTTTGGGGGAAATACAAAGTGCAGTTCACTGAAATTCCATTAAAATCTCAGATATCCATTAAAAGTGCAAGTGTAATGCAGAATGGAAGACAGGCTGGGCATATGAAAAATGAATGAGCACTTACAGAAATGATTGTGCTCATTTTAAAAGCTCTGAAGGTTACTCTGGAACAACTCCAAATGTTGTGACCACATCCACCTCTCAGTTTCCACTACTGTGCCCTGTCACAGTCATGAACTGGAAAGGGGGAACTCACTTTTGGAATGGCCCCTTTGCAGCCKGAATATTGCATCACCCCAGGTCCTTCTGCATGCTCATCTTTGCTCTGGGTTGGTCCCTTTAAGTTACTCCTTTGTACTGGAGATGCTATCTTAATATAGTTTTAAGATTTCAAGTTTATTTTTGGCTAAAAAATACATCTGAAATATAATTTCTATTTTCTTCCCCATCTGTGAGCATCAGACCATTTCTATTTCTCTGCATTCATTTCTGGTTTTCCCCCTTTATAAAGGAGCTGTAGTTACGTAAGTGCTCCAGTAGAAACTCTCTAGGATTTACCAATAAGATTTCAGCTTCCCCTGCCATAGGGTTGCTAATTTCTTTTTTACAACTGGAATTTTGGTCTTCCGTTCAAAGTGGAGCTATCAATATTCTAAGGCACTAATTTAAACAAAAATAGACTCTACTATTGTCTTTCCTAGTCCCTCATAACTGGTAAGGAAACTTGGTGACCATGAGGCAGGGACTGTGAAGAGACAGGATGCTGATCATGGGGAGGAAAAAATGCTGCCCCATAGAACAGGTTTTGATGAATTTTTCACCTGGAAAAAAGCAAGGAAGAAGTTTACTTCCTTCTTTCAATTTTGAAACATTTAGACCAAAAATATCAAACAGATTCCTTTGTCTGTCCTGTCAGTGGCAAGTATCTGTCAGTGACTGGAGTTTGGCAAKTATTGTGTCTACAGAAGTTTCTACTGTATACATAGAGAGAGCTACATGAAATGTGTTATTCAACATTCATTCAGGTGATTTTAAGTTGCAAGGTGAAATACTCTTATTTATCAAAAAAAGGGTCCTCAACCAGTGTTTCTAGGCCTGGATTTATCCCATCCTGAAATGGAGATCTAAAATAGTCCAGATGAATCATGACAACTAGAGCACAGAGCACATGAATCCCTCATGGTATCTTTCAGCAGCAGATTGCACACAACTAAATTTAGATGTCTAAATGTAGGAAAGCAATTCAAATGCCTTGCCATGCCTTCAKCCCATCTCTCCCTTGCTGCAGAGAGGCAGCAGTTTGCTGTGCCCCATACAGATGGTGTTCTCTCTGCCCAGGGACATGGGGGAATGGCCTGAGGCTGTGTCAGGGGAGGGACAGCCTGGAGAACAGGAAAAGGTTCTTCTCCAAAGGGTGGTGGGGCTCTGAACAGGCTGCCCTGGGAAATGGTCACAGCACCAAGCCTGAAGAGGAGTTTGGACAAGACTCTGGGGCACATGCTGTGACTCTTGGGATGGTCTGTGCAGGGACACAGCTGGACTTTAGGGTCATTGTGGGTCCCTTCCAGCTCAGCTGAGTCTGTGATTCTCTGAATGCCTGCTAAATGGTGTGAGAAGGAAAGAAACTTCAAAGTTACTTCCAAGAAATTACCACCTATAACTGACACAATAGAACAGAAAGTAATGAAATAAACCTCTCCTTATTCTTTGTTCTGGAGACAAGCTTTGGTTGTAATATTGAGATAATGCTTTATTTAATACAGGACCTTGTTATTTTATGTGACATTTTAATCAAACATGCTAAGATGGAAAAGGAAAGAGCTCAACTAATTATGTTTAATTACTTAATCATCATTTAATCAAAATCATCTTCAATGGTAATGATTATCATTGTCAGTCCTTKTCTCACACATACTTATATATATCATATTAGGATGAACCTTGATTGCTATGCTCATTGAAAACTACTTTCTGATTTTCTCTTTTAAWTCAGCACTATGCCCAAATAAGTGAAGAAGCATCTCAAAACCTTTATGTTTACTGGTCATATCTTCAACAAATGTTATRAACAATCATAAACCCTCTAGCTTTCTAAATCAATTCTGTGCATTAACCTGTTGTTGATGATCTAATGGCCAGTCATTCATCAATACATTCATGTATATTCATTCATCTCTAGCASATGCTGTCTTTTCAGTTAGAGGTATTTGAACCCAGCAAAGTCCATGTGAAAGACTTCAAGGGGTTTGAGTCCCCTTTTAAATTGTGGCTGAGGCACCACACTCGGGTTGTGTGGGATTGCTGCAGCAATGCTCTCTGAGCAGCTGGAAATGGGCACTGGAGCTGCTGCATCCTGGGGTTTGTTTGGGATGGGAGAAGCTGCTAAGTGAGAAATTGTGCCATCTCAGTTTAACTGCTCCAGGAACCTGAGCTGGGGCAGTTTAAGTTATCTTGGCTGRTGAGGTGCACCAATAATGCATTAATTCCAAGTCTGGAATAATTCCTCATGAATAGCCAAGCTTTTAAGGTAAAAATACAAAATRAASAGTAGCAGTGATGAGCCCCTTCAGTTTTGCTGTTCTTAGGGATGWTTGTTGAAAAATCTCTTAGGCAGCACAGCTGAGGTTCAGCTTCAAAACAGAAGCAATGTTTGAGTCATGACACTTCTGCATTTCCTGCTTCAATCCCATTCTGAGCCCTACAGCTGGAGTGGCTCTGACACCTTCAAAAAAGGGCTCCAGTGTCCCTTGGTAGCACAGACACAAAATTGAATTCTCATTTCCATAATACTGATACAAATCATTATTAAGATGGCACAAAGACACCAGTTGTGTGTGCCAACAAACAAAACTGGATTTTATACTTTTCCAACATGGAAAAAACCTTAGTGCAAGCATGGATGGTCTCAGAGTGAAAAGAGAATGGTAGGAAGAGGAAGGCAGAGTGACAGGGAAACGGCAATGGTCATTTGCTGGAATTGTCAGTGATTGTATAATCATGAAAAAAGCCCTTCTGAGATTGCTGAAGCTGAAATTCTTATGCTTATTCAGCAGAGTAAACAGATTTGGGGAACAGCAAATCTTGGATTCCACCAAGWTGTCTCAGGAGTAAGAACCACTGACTTGGAGTTACAGAGGGAGGCTGAGGGAAGCAGTGCAGAACAAGCTGGCCCTGTGAGTTCCTGACCTACCTGCTGCAGCTCATAGCCTTACATCCCCTCTCCTTCTGAGGAGGTGTCCAAGTCCCCTCCATCTCCCTTTCTCCTCACTATTCCATGYTTACTCAGTATTTGAACCAGTACTAAATACTGGGCAGGGGCACAGCTGAAGCCTGCATTGTGCTGTCTCCTAGCAGCTTTGCCAGGTTGGTATGTGATTTCAGAAAGTTCTCATAAAAATACCACAGTACAAGGTTGTAGTCATTCAACAAAATGAATGACTGGAAAAAAAATATACATTCAATTCCTTGGAGCAGCTTTTTATATTAGAGCTGTCAGGATTCATTGGCATGAATGGAATTCTGGAGGTTCAGGCCTCCACTAGAAGAGAATAAGTAATAGCAGCAGCAGAACAAGTTATACCTCTCTTTACTTTTGTGTGTATTTTAAACAAAAGGGAAGAGAAATAAAATAATGCAAACATCCTGAAATGGTTCATACTTGGATGCTTTTCAYCTCTTCCCAGCCTGTATTTATGATCAACAAATCCACAATAATATTAGTTCAGACAAAACAAATACCTGATGTGATCTCCCTATCAGTTCCATGRCTGTATTTTCTGTTTTATTCTTCTGTGTGGGTTTTGTGCTGTTTGTATTCTAACCAATTGCAAGAAGGAAATGGAAAGATTAAAAAAAAATTATAACACCCAAGAGATTCATTCCTGTAGCAAAGATCCTTGGCAATTCCAGTCACGTTGGGTCCCTTGTAGAGCTGCAAGGGCTGTCACTCATTCTGTGCTGTAACCTGGCATTTGAAAGCTTCCAGCTTCCCTCTTGACATCTCCCACTCTGTTTAACTTGTTCAGCTGTGTTTCCTTTACAATAATGTATGGCCCTGAGGAACTCMTTCTTTTTATACCTGTATTTAACTTAAACCATTTAAGCTCTGGTTTTCTGGGAAATCTGCTGCATTTTTTTCTCTGTGATCAAGCATTATTTAATKAATGCTAAAAGTCTTAAAACATGTTTGTAAAATTCAGTGGGGTTCTCTCAGTTTTTCCTGCAATGCCATATTAAATGGGAAGAGGTCTTATTATACAACCTTATTTGAAATATGCTAATGAAGATGACTTCTCCACTAAAATATGCATTTTCCAAATTATCAGGCAGAAATACTCTGTATGAAGTAGTTTGTTTTCTTTCACATTTTAAATTAAAATGTAATTGGAGCTTGGTCAAAATTGGCTGAAATTGAAGACTCTCTGCCTAGCAATAACTTAATTAAAAACAAATTAAGAGTGGGAGAATATATAAGATGCAAAAATGGAAGATTTTCCATCCTCCAGGAAAAGAAGAAAACCAGTCAGGCGCAGGAAGAAGGAGAGGAAATGAAAATACAGTGGGGTGGATATATTTCCTTTTCTGATTTTTGATACAAGGCTTGACTTGCTTAAGAAAGCCCTTTGCATTTCTGTTGGTGGCCTCTTTTCCTCACCCCTTGGAGGTTAAGTACTTGTGGGCTGTAGTTCGGACAAGTGTTGACATGTGATGGACAAGGGCCTCTCAGAGCAGCAGCTACAGAGGACTCCAGCCAAGGAGGGCAGCAGSAGGACATAGAAATGTGTGAGCTGAGCAGATCAGGACATCCAGAAAGCAGCCAGTGGCCTGTGCTGAGTTCTTAGGGCAAGAGCTGATGTGATGCCTCCTGCCTCCCAAGAAAGGAAAGGTTAGAATGGGTGACAAGGAACCTTACAGGGCATCATGGGCAGTCAGTYAGAGAAATTAGAAGCACAGCTGCCTACACATCTCTGGTATTCCATGAATTCAGATGCTTTTTCAGAGGACAACTCACAGCAAGGAACTTTTTTTCTCTCTCTGTCTYATATATAAGGAATCTATAAAGACTCAGAGCCTGAGGTCAGGTAGGTGGGATGGAGAGTTCCTGTAATCTCAGCATAGCTGTTGGTGCTTTGCTTTACTGACCACTCTGTGGATTTTGGTGCTGTTATATTCCTGTGGACACACAGGTAATCATCACATTGGTAAATACAGACTGCAGTTATCAAGTAGCACAGGGTTTGTTGAGCTTACTAGAATTTAATACACCACAGAGAAGAAAGGTGAATTACTAGTCAGGCAATTAGGAAATAAATTCTTCTGGGTAGTTGACAGCAGGATTGTGCTCTGTAGATGCAGAACCTACAGTGAGCCTTATGAACAAGATTTATATTTGAGTGTGAAGTCAAATAAAGTAATATAAAGCTATTGGGCTGCTTAACAGATCAGCATAGATAGCTACTGTATATATTTATGCAGCCTGTTACCCTTTCCATTTGAACAGAGGGATTTCAGTTCCTCTCTTGATCACTTAAGGAGAAGTGCTTTCCCAGGAGGTCTCATTAAACTGGATTGTTTCAGCATTAGTCACATATTTCTTTAGCAGGTCTTTTGCTGGTTGTAGAAATCTCAGTGTTGATAGACAGAGCAAACCAGAGGAGATTTCAGCAATATTGTGCCTACTTAATTAATCTTGGTGGTGTGCTGGAACTGCATAGCTTCAAGGGTAATAATAAAAATAAGCAGGAAGCTTTTGTGTAGAAAATGCCTGTCCAGAAATATCTCAGGATATCTGAGGCAACATAATTTGACTCTGGAAAGGTTATAAATAGTGTGGTAATTGAGCCACTATGAAAATAAAAAGGAAGAAAATGAAACCAAAAGATATTGTTTTTGTGCCATCAATTGCAACATTTTGGCACAAAGTGGAACTGTGCTTTATAAAGTTCTGTTTCCAAGGAAAACACCAGAGCCTGCAAAGATGCAGGTGTGTGTGATAGCTCCAAGTCCTTGTATGGCAGCCATGCCCAGAAGGCCCAGCTGGGACAGATGCTGTGCTCTGCCAGGCACTGTGTGACCCAAACTTAACCAATGATCTGTTTCTGTACAAAACATGGTGACCCTGGTTCTTTGAAATTTTCATCAAGAATTTATATTATTAAGTAAAGGCAGCAATCTCTGTAACAGTTCAAAAGCAAATAASTGAAGGAGGAGGATTTGAAGGCACACTTCTTTCCTGCAAGCAATAGAGTGTAAACCTCACTCATTCATAAATGCTGTGCCTGTCTGAACAAGATTTCTGCCTYTCTATAATTGGGGCAGTACTACTTTTACTCACAGCTGGTAAGCTACCAAAAGCAATTTGAATCAATTAGTCTGCCTTTCTGTATGAGATATTTAAATTTCATGTGCTAGTTTCTGAACCAAAGCCAATCTATAATTTATTTGAACTAAATCACCATTCCCTCCACTTCCTTTGTAGGCCCTTGAATAGTTTCCAGAGTAGCTGCTGACTCTTAAGTTGAAATTTAGGCTGTATCAATAAGATCTTTCCTAGTTTAGAATGAATTTGTTTCTGTACCTCGACTAGCAGGGCTGTGAAGGC
The DNA here is from genome assembly GCA_902810485.1 of Alauda arvensis. NCBI lineage: Eukaryota > Metazoa > Chordata > Aves > Passeriformes > Alaudidae > Alauda > Alauda arvensis. The sequence goes on from CADDXX010000084.1 coordinate 184,600, forward strand.
TTAGGGATCAAAACTGCTTTTTTTGGCGAAGAACAGAATGAACTTTGCTGGTAGTACTCACAGTGTTTTGGGGGAATGTCCCCATTTTGCTTCTAAAATGATGCTGACATAACACTGACTTACTTTGAGACAGAAGAGAGACCTTCAGGTTATACTGTCCCTGTAAACTGCTGGCAATGTTTGTCAGAACATGTTTGACAGAAGCTGGTCTTGCTGCTGAGGTAAAGGCAAGAAGAGTTTAGGGAATGGTAGGTGGGTAAACTGAAGACTAAAAGTTTCCAGCTGAAAGTTAATATTAGGTGAGGATCTTGTGCCATGGAAAAGTAAAAAAATGCAGCTCTCAAAGCAATGAAAGATAACACTTGAATTCAGTGAGGTGGATTCAGACATTATCTGATCTGCAAGCTTAAGAACATAAACCATTAGAGAGTGATGGAGCCTTCATGGAAGAGCAGGAAATCTTCAGGCACATGGCTGGAAGAGAAGTCTAGTTATGCTTCATCTAGCACTGAGCCAGCTGCAGTAATGAGAAAGGGAGAACTCAGTGAGGAATCCAGCASGAAACATGTCTGTCTTCTTTTATATATGCATATATTATAAATCTAAAAGGTACAGTATATAGTATAAAAGATACATATATATATCTTGTATCTGTGTATGCTGTCACCTTTGTAGGTGACACACTATGCTGCAGGTATGGCTGCTCATACAAGGCTTCTCTTTGTGAAAGAGATGCAGCCTTTTCTAAGAACAGGAATTATGATCTGAAGCACAAACTTTCCTTTGCCTGAAGATAACAGTGTTGGTGGCTTTATTAGCAATAAATAAAAACTATATTACCTTTTCATTTGCACAGAATCATAAAATATTATTTATGTGACTCTGAGTATGGTGTGGAACAACTCATGGGCCAAGTAATGAAACTCAGGTACAAAATGTTATCTATTGACATATTTAATAGCACAGTTTTATTTCTTATGTGCCAGATCCTTGTTTGCCTAAGAAAGAGTGCAATCAGCCTCCATTCTGGTGTTAATTTGGAGGAAAACAACACCTTTAGAAATGTTAAGTAGATTCTAGTAAATAYGCATTGTTAATGGCTAAATAAGTTTGAAAATGGCCAAGTGAAAGAGGTCCTCAAAGGGCTTTTCTAAGAATGTTTCTTGTTCAAAGTGGGGGTGCAAATATGCTTTTATTTCCTCTGGTGAGGGARGTCTGAGGGGGCACTGGAACCATAGTTGTGACTCCCATGTTTAATTTTGTGACCATGTCTTTCCATGACCATGATTTTAATCTGTCACTATCAGAAGATATCAGCAGGGTGTCCTTACAAAAGCTTTGGGAGTAGYAGTCAGAATCTTCTGTGATAAACTACAAGAACTTCTAGTGCTGCTCATCCTTCCAGCCTGACAGTGAGCTGTTCTAAGATTTTATTGCTATTTGCTCCCATTGAAGGCTTTGTGTCTAATGTAAAAAGGAAAATGAATACTTTTTCACCTCATGCTCTGAAGCATTTTACAGCCATGATTCCAACTGTCATGATTTGGCTGATGTTAGATTATCAGTTTTCTCCAGTGTGTTTGTCTCAGTGTATTTCTTAGAAGAATAAAATACTCTTAAGGGTTAGCTAACTAAGAAATAGCATGATATTTGTAGTTTAGAGAAATGCTCTCAAGATGGCTGAGGAATGGGAGATTAAAAAAGTTATTATGAGAATTCAGTTTTTAAAGTTATGAGAAATTTGAGGTTTTAACAAGTAGTGGACAGGAGAGTGCAGTTTTCCCTTTTTCAGCCAGGCAGTTCAATTCCACAAGGACTCACTGAGTGCCAGATGGTGCTRCTGTGATTTTACAGCATCTGAGGAACTTGTCCTGTTGGTTTACAGTCAGTTACTTGTTGTTTCAGTGGTGACTCTCAGCCTGAAGTCTTATATACTCATTAATTAAGAAAGATTTTGAGAGTACCTTCTTCATTGTGACAGCTCAGCTGGTCAGAAAAAGATTCTCTCTTCAGACTTCTTCAGAAAGATGGGATGAAAACAAGTTTAGATTAAAAGTGCTTTTGTTTTCTTTCTCTTCCTTCAGAACCCAGAGTAATAACCAGCTGTGATTAATGGGTAGGACTGGTTACACAGAGAGCCCTGGAGCAGGTGGCTGGAGCATGCATGTGTTTCTAGGTGCCTTTGTCCAATTATTTAACTCTTTTTAATCTCAGCTTGTCCCCCTGTAAACAGCAGGGTAAGGATCAGGTATTTATCCTTCTTCATTAGGTTTATCATTAAATTACCATAAGTGTTCACAGTGAGCATATGTGTGCCCTGAGTTATTCAAGACAGTTTTTTGGTTTGGGCTTCTTTTATTTTTATTTTCTTCTATAAGAAAAAAAATCATCTGCAGAGAAAATGGCTCAAAGATAGTGTTGAGTGGAGAGCCTGGGGATGGCTCTGGGTGGGAAAAGCTGCTGAACAGCAGCTCYCAAGAAACAGGCTGAAAATTAAACAGGCAAATAGCATCACAAGCATGGACCCAGGGCAGAGAAAGGGTCAGACCTCCAATAGTATTGAAATTCAATAAGGACATAAAACATGCATCATTTTTCCTGCTCTATCTATCAAGACTGCATTCCTACTCATTTGCATTAAATGGGTACAGCCTTGGAAATATTGCAACATAAAAACCAAGGCACCTTCAGTCCCATRGCAATTAAATGTTCATTAACAAATCTGTATCTACTCCTAATTCACTGTTGTCATGCATGAGCAGCAGGTGAATGTATCATCTGGCTTGTTATGATAATGTTTAAAAGAAATGTCACATCTACTTTTCAGCTAATTCTTCTCATTAGGTTTTGAATGCAAACGTTCATTCAGCTTGGCTGCAACGCTTTGTGGGGTGAGCAGTGGAAGAAATCAGGTGAATTTTCAAGCCAGTTTAAGTTTCCAACCGGTTCTAAAGGTGAGGAGAGGAGGAAAATGAATGAAAACTTGTTTATTTTGTCAAGGATAACCAGCCTAGCTGGTGAAGATCACTAGGCCTGCTTGTCTTCAAAGAAATTCTGTATGAAATTGCACAGGGGGATGAATATTGGGAACTGCTGTGGAAAACCCAAACACTCAATTGTGTCTGTTTAAGGAGTCACCAACGACTGCAGAAGAAATAAATATAAATATAAATATAAATATAAATATAAATATAAATATAAATATAAATATAAATATAAATATAAATATAAATATAAATATAAATGTGGCTGTAATTCAGCGTTATTGTACTGTGTGGCTGTAGATGTTCTGTTGGCCCAGAATGTGGAATATGCAATGCCTGACAACTTTGATCCAAAAGATAGTGTGATACATAAAGACATCACCAGAGTAATGAAACAATCTTTAAGATACAGACTGAGTGGAGAGCAGGTTAAAAACCTACTTTAGATTTTTAGATACAGTTCATTGCCAGTCAGGTGCATCAGTCACAGCTTGCCTGCTGTGTTTAAAAGGAACTCTTTTAACTKAACAGTCTGTGTGCTGCAGCTGCTGGGAAAYGGTACATGAAGTAGAGAAATCTGCMATTTYTCTCTTTCAATTGAAAGCTGATATTTTAATATCARTTCTTACTGTGCTCATGTTATTGTTACTGGTATGAATGAACAAAAGAACAAATCCTAATTGGTTTAAAATCACATTAGCCTGACAGCCTTRATCATTGGAGAGCTGCAAATTAATGATTTACAAGCAGTTAATTTATTCCTTCTGGGAAGATGTGAAAACTGTTGTTTTCTAGATTGCAATCTATTAGAATTTGGCTGAGATTAACAYCTAAAATGAATGACTTTGCTGTAGAGATCAGTTATTATTTGGTGTGATTATGTATACACTTACAAATCAAGGGAGAGGTGACATTGCAAGATATTAATATCCTAATTCTTCTTGCAGAAAGGGAATAGCAGAGGGGTCTGTAACAATGAGAGCTTCCCCTGCAGGGACAGAAAGCCCCAGTGGCATGGAGAGCATGGCTGGAATGGAGAGAAATTCCCACTGCTTTCTTTTGGGGGGTTAAATTCAGGTGGATGAGAGGGAGGGCTTTAGGGCACTTAGGGCTTTAATTATTTGATGTTGCTGCTAATTTGTCTGGGAGGGTTAAACAGCAGGAACAGTGTGAGCTTCCTGCTGCTRCAATGCCAGGGGAAGTTGATTTCTCAGCCCCTCTTACAATCAGGGAGGGTAACTCCTCTGAGGATGGGATAGATGCAAGGAAAGGCCTTGATAGGACAGGTATTTAACTCAAGTTGTGTTATAATGGACAAGTTCAAGAAAATTTATTATGGACAGAGGATAATCAGCTGCAAGTATCTGCAAGATTTTGTTTTTTAAAAAGGTGTTCATCAGACCATAACTGAAAGAGCTGGAGTGTGCAGCAAACAAGCTTCATAACTCACACCCTTGTCCCTTTATTTCATTGCTGTCTCTACCAAAYGGTAACAGCTTTGTTAAATCATCAAAAATGCAAGAATCCTAAAGTAAGGAAGCAAAACCTTAGAGAAGGAAAWTTTTCTGTTCTTTGTGTTAGACTTCAGCAGGCATCCAAATAAAATCCCCCAGGTCCTTAAAAGACATCAGACAGACTAACATGAATCTTGCCCTTGCCTCCTTGTGCTGCTAAAATTGTTGCTGACAACAAAGATCATTGCTTCACYTCTTCTGCTCATATTCACATTTCTGGCATAATTAAATTCTCGATTCTCTGTTTTTGTCATGCAGCCATGGCAATTGCCATGTTTGTGTTGTCTTAGGACTACATAGAAAAGAAGTAATGGAGGATAAGGTAGCACAGAGATTCCAATATCACCATCATAAAATATGAATGGCACCAGGGTGGTTTGTATTCCTCAGTTTGCAAGRTGCCTCAAAGAAATAAATGTTGTGTAAGTATGGAAAGGAAAGAARGATTTTGAAAATGAGGTAAACATGGAATGATAGTAGAGTATAAGGCTCTTTAATAAATGTTAATCCATGTAAATTTGTGTGGCAAAATCCCCACTAGATAAAAGAAAAAAAGAAAACCACAAACAGCAGCAGATCAAACCCAAATCCCTGGTGGTCCTTGTGCTGCATAAATTATTATGTCAAACTTCTGRGCAGACATTGACATATAAAGAATTGACTTCTGAGGATATTGACTTGGCTTAATTCACTTGTGTTATATCTATAATTGAAATGGGGAGGAGGAACTTCTCATACTGATTCCCCACAGGGCCCTAAACAAATGCAGTTACTCAGATTCAAAGTTATATGTTGATGTATGATTTTAGCACTGTTTTTAGATGTCATTGGTTGTTAATTATTTGTCTGGTATGATATAGGTGTAAAATATAACTCCGGTCAAAATGATCAGTATTTTTCCATTCATGTTTTCACAATTTCCCAGATAAAATATTTTAACAGGAGCATCTGAAACTTTAAAAGACACTTAAAAAGTACTTTTCAGAGATCCTAGATTTACCCTGAATTTTTGGAGCCATGTGATAGATACTTACGATCCTGAGGCTTGCAAACTGATTCAGAAATAGAACAGGAAAGTTCTTTAGACTTCTGATTTAATTATTASATGTGAGAAGAAGTAATTTTACAAATTGTTTAATTTTAATTTATTTGTTTCAAATGGAAAGTTTGGACTTCTGCAGTTTTTTATATAGTCTGTATTGCTTGATTTGCAGGCAGGTATTGTTGCTAAGATACAAAGCAATGAGCAATCTCTGTTAATGTGCTGATAGAATTTTAGAATCTTTATATATTTTACTCTGTTACCATTTAGAATAATAGCTGATCCTAAAAACAACTTCTAATTAGTTTTGTCTTTGTGGGTATTTTATGAAATGCATGCTTCATGGAAATATATCAGAAGTAAATGTGGAAATGCAGAATAATCTGAACTTCTCAGTTCCAGGTGGTAGGGCATGGAGGCAGCCCTTGATGTCTGAGCACCTGCCTTCACAAACTCAAATTAAACTCAGAAATAGTCCAGAGCTTGCTTTCTTCTCAGCAGGGACCATTTCCTTGTATGTATTCCATGTTGCAGAGCTCCTGCTGGTGCCCAGGGCTGTGGGCAGGGAGAGGTGGAGGCTGGGGCAGGCACTGTGGGTGCACAGAGCAGTGTGGCCATGGAGCCCTGGCAGGAGCAGGTGGCACCAGCACAGCCCTGCTGCTCTGGGCCTGGCACAGAAGGGACAGAACAAGGAAACTAGAAATGGTTATTTGTGTGCTGTAAGGCTGGATCTAAACAGGCTGCTCCTTCTGCATTTGTGATATCATCCCCTGCAGCACCAACGCACTGCTGTCACCTGTCACAACACAGTGACAGGGCGATCCAGGTGTTTTGTCCAGGGACTCAGAGCTTCCAGGTTGAATACTGGAAGGACATAGAAAGCATTCTTTAAATACTCTGAAATGCTGTCATTTTGTCAGCTTGTTTGTCACAAGTTTATGTGCAGTCAGCACCTACGGAGGAGATGGAAATTGAACTCTGCCACACAATTGAACATGTTGTGTCTGCAAACAATGAGCCTTCCCAGAGCCCTGAACAGGCAAGCTTGTCTCATCTCTTCGTTCTGTTGATGTCTTACTGGTGGAGCTAGTTCTTTGTGAATTTTTAAACAGAGGCTTTCAGGAATTTCCAAGTGTTGATATTGTGAACATTTTTCTGTGAAGCCTTGTGGGCACACAGATTGGGAATGGGGCTGTGGCAGAGCCTCATCCCTGGTGGGCTACAGCTGTGTAGGACAGGTGCAGGGCATTGAAGGCAGAGGAACATGGGATGCTGGGGTGTCCTGACCAATCACAGAAGGTAGAGAGGGCACACAGGTGTAATGCAGGTAAGGTGAAGGGTATGAAAGGTTGTACTGAAGAACACTGAAGTGCTGAAGCCTCCTTTGGTGTCAGTCACACCTCCTCTGTCAAAGTTTCCCCCTCCTCTGCAGCATTTTCACATGAGGTTTTGTTTTTTTTTTAACAGGTGAATTTCTGTACAATGGTTCCACTTCAGTGGAATTCTCTAGTTCACTAGAGAATATTATCATATTCTCATAATTTCACTGGGTTCTGTAAAGTTCCTGTAGGCACCTAACRAAGCTTGTACTTCCTGATTTTGTGAATGCATATTTTCATTGAGGAGCCATTTCTATATCTGTATATTCCATGATGGATTTACATTCTCTTATGGCTGAAATCTTGTAGGAGACCATGGCAATTGTACTGTGACTGCTGTGTCCAATCTTGAGGATAAGAGAGGATTTAGGATACCAAAAGTTAAATTCCCATAGATTCATATCCAGTAACTTTCATTTTAGAAAAAAAAAATAAAATTGCATGGATTTGAATGGTTTTTAAAGATTTTGGGAGCAGCAGAAGAAAATGCATCTGCCTTCTTTGCTCCATTTCCGCGTGTAACGGAGAGATGCCTCTGAACATATTATAAACACAGTATTTTGTGACCTTGTCTGAGAAAGGCTATCTGAATTTCTTACAAGTACAAAACCAAAGCTCTCCTCCCAGCTGTTCTGAACATCATTTACTGTTGTTTTCTGCTGGATGTGTTCTGTTGTAGAGCTGACAACCAGCATTGACAGAACAGGGGCAGTGTGCACAGACAAGAGTTGGTTCTTCACTTTTCATCAACCAAATTACATCCACACTTGGTCTGGAACACAGCAAATTATTGGGGACTTGAKTTTCCAGTTCTGTCCAGTCTCTGCTTTCTGTGTTGGCTGTCAAAATAAATAACAGTATCAGATTGCATGAACATTTTCTGGGGTTAAATCTGCCTCTCAAAAATGTTTCCACTTCTAAGAGAACAAGATAGGAGCATATCAACCCATTTTTAGGTTATTTGTGTGTTAAGTCAAAGACAGACAGAATCATTCATTGGGTTTGTTTCAAGGTTGTTTGCTTTTTATACTAGTACAGCATTAGTTGTTATCTTTAAATACTTCTCATAATCGTTTCTTGCCTAATAATCCCTGATTGCACTTCAGTTTACCCTTCCTGATTAGAAAGCCAGCTTCATCAAGCCAAAAACAGGAGCCAGGAACAAAATTATCATAATGTTAATTGATTTAGGGGAAGGAAAAAAGGTGTGGGGTGGTGATGTGAGAAGAGAGGGGAACCTGAGACAGTCTTTAATGGCTGCTGGCAACAAGAGCTCCATTTTACTGGTGCCTGGTACTTCTCAGGTACAGGCAGTAGGGAGGAAAATTTATCTGCCTTGGACTCTCTGAGCTTGTGCATGAAAAATGTAAATCTACTTTTCTAGTCCTTTTCATATTAAATTTCTGTCAGATATTCATGCAACTCCTTGAAAGAATTTAAGAAACTAATTAAAATTGATTCAATGCGTTTTCAAGAGGTAGATACTAGGGGAAAGTCTGCCAACTGTGAGAAGTCTTTTAAAAAAAGCATTAAAAAACCCAACTCATCTTTATTTTTTCCTTTCAAAAACTGTTTTTTAACATCTCCTTTAGCAGTTGCTGTAATATTCAGRAGAACCTTGTTCATATTAAGTGAGCAGTTAGCTAAAATACACTGACTCTCCATTTGCCATTCTCCAGCAATTGTATAAAATAAATACACCTGCCTTCCACTCTTCACTGAACATCTTCCTCTCCTGCCGGAGAGGGACTTACCAAAACAAAATTAATTAGTTCAGAGGGGAAAAGCAGAACCCGGCAGCATTTATTATAGCACCAAAAAGTCAGTAGTGCATACTAATTTTTCTGAAAGTTAATGAAACATACAATTAGAATTCTCCTCCTGATGTATTTTGGGTTTTAACTGTGAAGTGTATGCACTGGACAAGCAGAACAGTTAAGCAGAATTGCTCAGATTCAGAGCAATTTCTGTGCTAAGGAGCACACATTCTCTTAGGTCATTTCTGTTTCAAAGTGTTTGGGTCTAAAGCTGTCTTCTTTGAGGCTAAACAGTGCTTTTGTTTGAAACTGTATGAACTTCAGGATGGATAGTATTGGCWTTTTCATTTTCTGTATTTCTTATACCCCTCTTGCAAAAGAGAGGAAAAACCAGAATGTTTTATAAGTAGGCTGAACATCATTTGTCCTGCTTATTCCTGTGGCTAAAATTTAATTTTTGAAACTTGTGATGTAAAACTTCTCTCTAATGGAATTACTACAAAGATATTAATATTAATGAGCATGTTAAGGTAGGGCAGACTTTGAGAGACAGAAGAAATAAATCCCATCCTGCAGAATCTCCTTARAAGTATTGGCAGATAAGTGAAAAGAAAACAAAAATGCCCACAGAGTTCTTAATTTGTGGTAGCAGTATAATGATTCCCAGAGATAGTTCAAAACTGTATCTATTAAAATCCAGGTATTTTGGAAACCAGAATTATTTCAGTTGAAAGGACTTAAATTGTAATAATTACATCTGCTTAGTCAAGGTTTTGTGAGCTGTATGAGTTCACAGGCCCCCTGAGCCTCCCTTGATCAGCATMATTTAGGGATCTGTTCAAGAAGGCAGTAATTTGTCACCTGTTGCTTCTTTTTGGCTGTTCATCTTCTTATGCCTCTTAATTTATAAATAAGAGGGCCAGATGGCAATCTCCTAGAATTGTTGCTAATTTGTTGTCCACATCGAGTTTCAGCTTCTTATACAAACTGAAAATTTGGTAAAGCTTTTGTTCTTGCCCTCAGAACTTTTTAATTTTAAAATGCAGTTTGTACCAGTCTGTTTGATTCTAGGTTGTCTGACTTCTGGCTGTGATATCATGTTTCAGGTTGCATTAAACTTGCTGCCATGAAGGCACTGAACCTAGCAGATGTTTTTGGACATGATGCCCTTTTCAGTGTTTAYACCAGCAGAGCTTAAGCCAAACTATGGAGAAGAGGATTCTGGAAGGGCTTCCTTCACTGTCTTGCCCCATGCCCCATTTCTCTTTCAGAAATACTTGCAACACTGAAAATGTGTGTGGCTGGGCTTGATGAACCCTAAGGAACTCAGAGTTTGTTTAAATTTCAAATAAATATATCTGTTAATCAGCTGATGTTGTTTCCCAAGTAAGCCACAATCCTTTATGTTCTGTCATGAAAAGAAGCATAAGTGGACAAAGTGCTCCTTGCCATGGAATGTGTTGGGTTGTTAAAAGCTAATTAAAAGGTCATTAACATATGAATTCTCTATATGTACTCTCTACTGTAGATTATCAGGATTTTACACAAGTGTTGAAGTAAAACCACCTGTATCAGCCTCATAAGGAGKAAGTTTGGCCCCTGGGCAGGAGCAGAGGGGGTGTTTCAGAGTGCTCAGCAGCCCCTCTCTGGGCTCCCCTCAGAAAGGAGGGGCTGCATGGGGGTACCTGCACTCCTCAGTGAGCTCTTGCCAGCAAATTTCAGCTRCTGAGTTATGAGCAGGTTAAAAGTGTGTTTAGACTTGTCAGGATGGGTCTCTGAACCAAAAAAGTCACTTGGATATCTGATGAATGCCCATATTCTTGGCTCTTCTGTTGATTTTAACTACCCCATAATCACAGTTCTGCCAGGCAAGAGAATTTCACGGGAATTACGTTCTTTGACTTTCCCTAGAGGACAGGCACTTCAGAAATCATCYAGCTAAGAACAACACACAGTCATAATCCATTATAGAAATTTCTTTGAAGAAATAATCCAAATTCATTATGTAAGATATTGGTGTCTGTAGTATCTCAAATGGCAGTATTTTTTCTTCTTTTCTTGGTGCTGAAAACGTGGCATATTTAGCAGCTTCTAAATAGGTTTTTTAAAATTTGCTGTCTATTAAAGGTTATCATAGAGTTGTTGAAAGAACTATTGAGCATTTGACAGAAAGTTCAGGAGTTAGGATGTTCTTGAGGAATAGCTGTGCTGGAGGTTTATGTTGCAGAGACTGAGTGTTAGGATATAAATCAGTAGGGATTACTTGCCAGCTGGGACAAGGAAGCCTCTCCAAAATGGTGACCTGCAATCAGCTTGTAAATAAATAGAAAATCTTCATTTCCCAAGAAAACAAATATTTGGTCAGAAATCCTCAGGGCTGCTGTAGATTTTTATTGCTRAAATCCTGCTTTTTGCAATTTTATTCATATGATGCAAATCAGCCCATTACATCTTACTTTTTACAACAGTAAATTGAAGTCATAATCAACAAATCAACACTCTATCAAGAATTTTAGTTTCTTATCTCAGTTCTAATCTAGGTCCAGTCAGTAAACAGAGGCAAAGATCAGTCCTGTGGTGCTCATTGCCTTTGTCTGTGTAAGGGATTCTAATTTCTGCAGTTAATGTTTTCTAAATGATCCCAGCACTAGAAAAAAGATTTTACTGGGTTAGCAGTGAGGCTGTGCTCCTTGAAATGTCACTTTGCATTAGAGTTACCATTTCTCACAACTCTAATGAAAAACAAAGCAAACCCTCAAATCATTAATGCATTTCCAATCATTGATTTTGTTCTTGCTTTTACTTTTTCTCTATTAAAATATTTTATCATCCTTAATGTTTTATCCATACCTTTGAATAGAGTCATAAACCATCTAAAAATTACACACCTCTTCTGATTATTTTGTTTTGTTTTGTCAGGTTTTTTTGTTAGTTTGGTTTTTTTTTTTCATACAGAAAAAGAGTACTAGCCTACATGGCTCCCCAGTAACAGTCAATTACTGTTAAAAGTTAGATTTAACTGGATATTTACCAAAATCTGTGTCCTTCAGCTGCTGTTTCAAATGCCTCAGCTAATTTTGTAGCCATCTACACTGAATGCCAACAAACACTCAGTAATTTTCAATGGCTAAGTCCCTCCTAATCCTTCCTGTGTCATCTTAAATTATTTGAATTGCTGCTTAGCATTGTGTTGTCAGCAGTTTTGTAACTCCTTACCTTGATTCTATCAGCTAAATTGTTCCTACAGAGAGCATCAGGACATAAAAATGGACTAGAAATACAAACCAGCTTAAGAGTGCTGTCTAAACACTCRTCCCTGAAGGGTTCCACACAGGTTTCATAATGCCTTTGGCATTGGCTGGCTACAGGTCTTTGTGGTGTTTCCCAGTACATGTTTGAAGGACAGGAGCAGCTCAAGCACCCTTCAGCAATGTGTCATGATGCTGTGGCAGAAATCAGTCATTCCTGTAAGGTCCAGGTTAATACATCTGAGCAGCTGTCCAGWGTGAGCAATATTCAGTGTTAGGGTATGATTTTTCAAAAGTTCTTTGGGAAATTTCCTCATTTTACTAATTTTTCATACCCAATACAGAATGAAGCACAATTGGTTGCTTTTAAGTGTATGTTTTATATAGAAGAAGACTGATAGCAATATTTTAAAAAAAGCTGAAGTCCCCTGTCTCCCAAAATGAAAATAGTSATAATTGAGAAGTTTCTTAGAGAATGGGAATATTTTCAAAATATTCCCCTTTTAAGAAGCCCAAGAAAATTTCCATTGCAAGCTCTTGGTGTGCTGGGGTTGCAGCAGTGACTGTGGTGGACTTCCATAGATTTGGGACCCATGACAAATTCCTTATTGGGCAGCCTGCCACAGAGGAAACCTCACAGAAGTTATGGGATTGTTTGTAAACACTGTTATTCAATATCCAGCCATCTCAAAAAGGAGACATGGTCTGACATTCCACAATAGGAACTACCTCATCTTCTTCTTTAAAGAGTGGATGTATTGCAGATGAAGTTGAGGTGTGGAAATGGTCCAAAGGCATAACCATGTGATCAGTTAATCTGTAACAGACTTTAGCTTTTATATTTCAGTTACTTTTTCTCTTTTTTCCCCTCACAGATGTGCACTGTACTAGGGATTTGGACGTCTTTCTCATCAGATGCCTGTGATCAGATGCACTTTGACTTTAAAATAGTTCAYACCATTTCCACTTTTAAAGTCTCTAGCTCAAATTTCTAGTCAGAGCAATAACAACTTACCCAATGTAGCAAGAGGTCTTAACTACAATGAACATTACTTCCAAGAATAAGGTCTACTGAGACTATAATACACGTAATACCAACTTTATTAAGGAATGAACTGATGTAGTAAGATGTTTCTGAAAGCTTCCAATAATTTTTAGGGTTTTAATATGGTATAAAAGATGCCTGCAGTCTTTAAACTTATTGATGTGTCTAACAGTGCAGTGAAATGGAAAAATAAGTCAGTATTTCTGGGAGAAAATTTATTGGAAATCAGTGATGTTATTTTCTATAGTCTCTCTGCCTAAATTAATTTCCAGTGGTTATTGGCAAGTACAGCTTAAAATWGTGTTAACTTCTGGGCTATTGTTTATCACAGTAATTAATAACAAACAAAAGRCAAAACCAAAATATTTTCCCTTGCTTCCCTTAGAGCAACTAAGCCATTTCTCTTTCACAAATTGTTGACATTTTGATTCCAACAGACTAATRCAGGACTAAATGAGAAGTATCTGAGTTTCAAAGRAACACCACAGTTAAGTGTTTCATTGCTCATTTATCCCTTGACCTTTGGGTTGAAATAGTCTTTAAGCAGGCAAGTTACTGTCAATGGTATCWGGTTGTTTTCCACTATGAAAAAATCTCTTTCATACTTCAGCTTTCTCTCAGTGCAGTTTATTGACCTTCTCAAGTAAACACCATTTAATATAGACGAAGGAAAATAGCTTTTAGCTATAAACCAGTCATGCTGCTGTTGACAATTAACTGCCCAGCTTCTAAACTGAGAAACAGAATGAAGGAAAAGCCCAGCTCAGACACATCTGTTTAATCTCTTGAGATATTACATGCAGTTTCATTTTCCCATTGTTTCAGACAGAGACTTTATTTTTTATTATTACAGTTTACAGTTACAGGGTTTTTTTTGTTGCATTTCTGCTTGTGTTCCTTCTACCAAACTCTGACTAAACTGAGGTTGAGGCTTTGATTGTTCCTTTCCCTACTGTTTCAACAGATGCCTGATTTTGTTCTGCTGCATCCAGATCTGATTCCTTTGTGTTGGGTRSRTTYTTCAGACACAATTTATACGTGTGTAGGCTGTGGTGAACACCTCAGGGAGCGTGGTTTGATAGTGGTGTTGGGGACCCACGTGGCATTGTGAGTGCTTGGGGATCTTCCCTTGACCTGAGTCTCCTCTATGGAGCACATGTGTGCTAGCAGGTGTTTGAGTTCCTCAGGGCTTCTCTCCAATTTAGTTTTCTTCAGGAGAAATCTGGTTTGTACAAGCTGAGAGCACTCTGCAAGGCACACCAAAGCATGCTGGSTTGCAGGAACCAGRAGTTTCTGTTTTAGRAGTGCATTCCTGAGTCAAACTAAARAAGTMRTGTGGATGCAGCAGTGGATTTTGTGCATATGTRATGGTACTTGTGCTCTGAAGTTGTTTGTCTTGCTCCACTAAGATTAACCTTTCTGCTGTGTTCTGTATGTTGCTTACATAACAATACAGCTCTAGCTGAGAAGATAATACTTCATGCTCTTGGTTCTAAAGGTCTTTTCTCAAATTCTCCTGTGTCTCATTTAGTTTGACAAAATTCRGTTCATTGCCTACAGTCCAAAGTGTGTCATCAGTCACAGGATGGTAACCCAAGCAGATGGGAGATGCTACATGMTTTAGGCAGTCTTCCTTATTTTCTGCTGTGCTCTTTAGATGCTATTCTTCTGTGCTGGATGAACTCTTAAGTACATGTTTAAGATGCTCCTTTGATTAGTTTTGACAGAGTTCATTAAAGTAAGTGTGAGGCTTTTAATAGAATTTTGGTGGGATTTGGTCAGAATCTCAGACTCCTCTAACTTGTGAATCTCACCCATAGTTTATCTGAGAAAATCTCTATATTCAGCATCTGCAACCCTATCTGTGTCCTGATGACCTTGCTATGAATGTTCTCTTACCCATTAATGCTGTCTCTTTCAGTCAAGTTAAACTAAATTATCAGTTAACCTGACTTGAGATAGCAAAATGACCTGATGGTGGTTGCTTTTCTTGTGCAGCACCTTTTTCATGTCCTTTTGTCTTCTTGTAGTATTTTGTAGTTCCATCTCCAGATAGTTGCCTGAAAAGTAACTGCTTTGAATTTATTTTCATTTCAAAMCCCACAGTTTTCATGCAGCTCACAAAATAGCCCTTCAGTCTGTAAATGCTTTGATATGGRATGAGAGTTTTTATTCTTAGATAATGATCTGTCACATAGAATCCCAGCACAGATTTTGTTGCGTGCTCCTGTCCAATTCACCTTTTTTCATCCGGCCGTTGCCACTGAGTCACTGTCAGTCTCTSCTTGTCTTGTCTCTCTTTCTTATTCATGAAATCATTTGACAGACTGTTAGTTCCCTTCCTTGGATTTACTTGCTGTTATCTTCTTTAGAGAGCAGTTAATGAAAAATGTTTTGTTCCTTGCTGCAGTACAGCTTGGTTTGGAATACCAAAAGCACAYAGAGAAATGGTGACATTTCATGCATATTATTAAAAATCGTACTGATTTAATATTGGCTAGAATAAACACAATTTGTTCTACCTTAATGAACRTTAAAAACTACTTGGTGTTCAAAAAATCTAATTGGCCACAGCTGAGCCAGCCAATGGAGAAATAGACTGGGATAATGAAGAATTTCAATTTTGTAATACTAGTTGGGTTTTTTTTATGAGAATCAGTGAGTTATTAACATTACTATCTTTGCTTAATTGAAGTTGTTGCCTCACAAGCATTTAGWAGTCAAACTGCATGTCTTATCCTGGTTCATTACATTAATTAACTTTCTAAGCACTGTAAACTTACCTCCCTTAAAATATGTTTAAGACTGAAAGCTGTGAGTTTTTGAGTCACTGGGTTTTTTTACTTTACAAAGTAAGTGGGATTTGACATCAGTTTTGTTCCCATTTTTGGGGCTACTCTTCAGTTTAATTATCAGCTCTGGGTGAGGAGGCATCTACACATACTCTGGCTGATTACCCTCAGTGTGTTCTGGCACAGAAATTTCAGGGGAGAGTTGGCTTCTCCTGCCTGCTGCATAGGGGTGCACTTGTGTTACAGTGAGAGGCAGAAAATACAAAACTTTCATGTTGGTGCAGAAGGTGGATGAGAGAAGAGACCTTTGGCTCTTGGTGCAGCTGAGTGGCTCAAACACTCCAAGGCTGTTTCTCTCTGAGGACACAGCAGACAATCAGAAGGAGCAGTCACAGCTCAGTTGCCAAGTGCTGTCRGCTCCATCTGAGGGACCCCAGCAGCCCCAACAGTGGCTGGTAGAAATAGCTTACCTTGCTGCCTTGTTCCAAGAGATGTCATGCCATCCTGTATTTGTCCTATAGGCTGGCAGTTCTGTACAACTTGAGGAAAGAAAGTGTTTTCTGGATCTTCTTTTTCTACAGTACTTAGTACAGAAGCACCCTGCCCCATTCCTGGGACCCCAAGAATTATCTTGGTACAAGTAAGAATATAATAATGTGTCTGTTAGAATCCAATAATACACCTCTTTTCCAGGCTTGCTGAAATGGCTTTATCACCAAACTCATCTGCCTTGCATGAGAACAAAGTGTGTGGCAACCTCTTTCAACACTGAGGAATAATTTGTTGTTGTTGTTGTGGAAATTAACTTCTCTCTGTGTTCATATAAAAAACATAACTGGAACGGCTTAGAAGTTTTTCTGCCTTGTTTGAACTGATAATATGCTTTATAATACAAACTGAATTTAAGAATAATACTTATTCATGTATTACATGAATAGTTTAATACATYCCTGTAGTATTAAACTAGAAGAGAACTATTAATTTCTTAATGGTTTTCCTGTCTGCTGTCTCTCTATGGGCTCCTCTGTATCTGTAACTCTAGAAAATATGGCACTAAATATATGTCCAGTAGACAGGAGCATTTGCCAGTGCCATGTTGTGTTTGTGTCTCAGCTTCCTGGCTCATGKTTACTTCCTTTKRCCATRACTTGGTGTGGTTTGGTTCCCTCTMAGGATCCCTGTATGATGACACAGTGTGTTCCATCCTGGGCTTTTGGGGAAGCAGACTGAGCACTTTGTGAGTGTGTGGAACTGATTTAAGAAACATTATCTTTTTAGGTACCATGGCAGTAGTTCATACTGTTAATGATTCAATACAGGGAAAGAAGTTTCCCCAGATTCTAGTTGGAAAGCAAGAGGAAATCTTCTCCTCAAGATCTTTTAATAGCCCAGTTATCAGATTAGCAATCTGTTAGCAGGCCGGACTGTCATGAGCAGGAACCTACGCACAATATGAGCTGTCATTTATTCTTAGAAACAGAAAATGCAGAAAAAAGAGAACAATTYTGGTCTCAAATAGTATTAAAGTTACCTTGTAATACTGGAACTACGCTCCATCATCACCAGAATCCAGAAGGGCCATAGATAATTGCACTGCAAGAGGAAAGCTGAAATAAAAGGAGGCTGAAAACAATCCAAACCAAAGATCCTAACAAAAGAAAGGGATCTTCTGGCATATCCTTGAGCTGCTGTAGAGAAAACCAAAGAACTAACATTTACTGTGCTCTCTGTGACTTAGGGTCCCCAATACTATCAGAGTGAACAGACCAGAGAGGTAGCATGGAATTTTTAATAACTTTATTTACCTGAAAGCATTTGAAATGCAAGAACCTTGCTACTAGCACAACCCTGCTTTTCAAGATTGTTTCTTACTTTCTAGGGATTTTTGTTTGTTTTGTTTTGTTGTGATTGTGTTTTGTTGGGGGTTTTTTAATGGTGCCAGAATACCTGACATGTTGATTTTATGTCACATCATGGTTTGACTTGAGTAGAATGTGGGGTTTACTGGTTARCTCTGGGGGAAATCATTCAAACTCTGTCTTCAGCACATGAGCCCTGCTGGAATACTGCCAAATATCTGAAATGCTTGATACAGCAGCAGAAGAGAGGTTGGAATCGGAGACTGTCAGCAGAATCCCCATGGTACCATTGTTCATTTGTTTCTATCTCAAAATCATCTCTATAAAATGAACAGAACTTCAGTAACAACTTCTGCTTCTGTCAAAAGTTGGCTTTGATTCCTGTTTCTACAAACACCATCTCACAAGTCCTTTTGTGTTTCATTTAAACTAGTCAGTCTTGGCTACTCCCTGCAGATTTAAAAGAAAATATATATAATACTTATTTTTGTACTCCTACATATTCATTGTGAACAATCAGTTTATTAAASACTTGCAGAGGTAACTTGCAAGTCTTTTACAGTTTGAAAAAGGACACTTTGAGGGTGACTCTTTGATCTGCTTGGAAAAACTGTATTAGGTCTATGCTTTTGATAGGAAGCAGAAGTATTCCATAGGCTGTGTAATTGATCCTTCTTCCCACTTCTTTAGATGATAGCTGAGATTGTTTTATTTCAGAATTGCTTTGTGGTCAAATAAACTCAGTGAGAATTGTAAAAGTTGTAAGATCCTTTAAAGAACTTCTACAAAAAAGTTTTATTTTTCAAAATCTTTGTTGTCTCTGTGCTGTCACTCCATGTGGCTGTCACAGCAGAAGGAATTTTCCTAAACTACTTCCTAAATTATGGTGTTGCTTTTTAGCTGTGGTGAGATTGTGTGCASTGACACAGGTGATCATACACAGCTCAGTGTGCTCGTGAGCAATGCCTAGAAAGTCAATTTGCTCTGCTAGTTTACAGCTGGATGATTTTCCTGTATCTCTGGAAACAACTGATATGACAGAATGGGACTGAAATGAAGCAGTGTATATTAATTCTTAAATCTTCTTCATTTCCTCAGCCTCCCATGAGAGGTTTCATATTAGCTCTGTGGTTTTCTAAGCTGTACTTTCACAGCTCTCCATACTGCAAACAACTGTATGAGATGATTGCTGTGAACTGGGAATGATCAGGACACCTCACTG
This sequence comes from Alauda arvensis, assembly GCA_902810485.1. NCBI lineage: Eukaryota > Metazoa > Chordata > Aves > Passeriformes > Alaudidae > Alauda > Alauda arvensis. Next base: position 203,442 of record CADDXX010000084.1, read on the forward strand.
TCCTTTTACAGACAAATATGACTGAGATACGTAATTGAAAATCAAGGCAGATGAAAAATTTAAGGACTGTTTTATTTCACAAGGAACAGAGCTCAGATAATTTTTTAAATTAACTTACATTTAAGGGGAATATTGCAAAACAACATTTCTGGGTTGAAAAGTACGTGGTTCTTCTTTAATTTTTGTTATCCATTGAGCATATTAAARCKTTCAATATAAATTTRCATGAGCAAATAGTTTTAAATGGAYGGAGGACGTTGGATCATGGAAAAGCACTGAAATGGGCTGCTCTGGATTGCCATGCCTGTGATGCYTCTAGCAGGGAAACAAGAGCAAACAGCTGACATCCTGGGATGTGGTGATGCAGAGTGGTTTGAGTTGGTGCCCAGCATATTCACCCCTCTCAAGTGCTCAGTAACATTTTGTTTTCTAGTGCAAAAAGCAAARATAATCTCCCTTGGATGCTTCCATGCAGAAGTCGTTTGATTAGTCTGTTCATTTCCTGTGTAGCTGTTAGATAACTAAGAAAAATCTCTTGGTAGTTATTTTCCAAACTTCTATGCTATTACAATTCAGTCACCCAGTGACTGAAAAATTCTGGCAGAAGACTCATTTCATTACTGTAGGCTTAGAAGAAATTAAATGAAAGATGTCAGGCTTTCATTGAAACATGTAAAATATGCATGAGCCTACTGAATTKAGTAAGTATGGAAATGTGCCCAAGTCAAACTGAAATAGCCTGTTTGGATGTTTGTTTCAGTGGTCTTTAAGTACATTCATGTTTGGCACTGCATTCCTGATAGCCAGTCTGTCTCACACACTGGTAAACATAGAGGTCAGGATTATTTGCTTGTAAAAAGTGACTCATCTAAATTTCCTCTCATAATGCATTTTTGGTTTGGCATTATGAAGTTCAGTTCAGTATCAGGAAAACTGCTTTGTTCTCCTGGTTGATACTATAATGATGTCCTGTTTTRTTTATCTGTAAGCATTTCTTATATTTCTGGGCAAAAATGTAGCCCTCCTTTACTGCATTTGAAGTGTCTGTGAGGCAGAGACTGAGGCAAGAGACTGAGTTTGGCAATGTGACTGTGTGAGGATCTGTCTCCACCCAGATTGCAAACTGYTGTTTATGTTCAGTGACTCTGAAAAAGGGTGCAGTAACTGCAGTCAGTGGGGAAAACAGAAGGAGAAAATCCCAACAAACAATCCAGGAGCCATTAGGTGCATTATTGTTAAAAAATTCATTTCTTTAAGAAGGGGTCTTTGGTCTAGAACAACAGGAGAAGAAAGGCTGTCAGGAAGAGGCTGCTGTTATCTCCTGCTCAATAGCAATGAATAAGGTGTTTCACCCAATATAGTTTGCAGTAACCAGCTCTGACCAATGTTTAATTTACCAGTTAATCCAGAGCATCTCCTAGGGTAGCATTTGAACAAAATCAGTAGTGTCCCACTCTGGGGCAGCTGAATTGAATGTTACACACCTCAGAATGCAAGCCATGTTGTATTTATGAGCCCATGGTGTAGATGACACAAAGTTGGTGTTGTCACAAGGTCATTCAGCTGCAAACCATACAAATAATAAGTGATCAGATCAGACAATTTTACCAGACTACTGCAACTTTGATGTTCATTTAAATATTTTAAAGTGTTTTTTCTCCAAGTGGATGAGCGAGAAAATAAATGAASAGTGAAATACAGATGTTCAAATATATATGGCTTATTAATTAGGTGTATTGCAACAGCTTTCAGGGTCTCAAATGTGCAAATAGAAACTTCAAATGAGGATTGTATTTTAAAAGAAAATTTTCTGTTCTTTAAACATGACAGTTTTCTGTTCTACATCATTTAATTTGGTAATCAAAAATCTACATTTTAAAAATCATTGCTCTTCTCACTTCCCCTGAGCAGAATGCAAGATTTTMTTTTCCCATTTAAATTATTTAATAAGCTTTACTGCAAAATGTAACATTGCTCTTTGATTCCAAATGAATGGATCCTTATATTATCTCAACTTTTAATGAGAAGGTACTCTGTGATTTTGACAAGAAAATTTCAGTATGCATGTGAGCTTGAAGAAGAAAGAAAAAAKATTAAATGGGAAGGTCGGAGGAATCTCAATAAGTTTGGCATTAAATCTTGAAAAGTGAAATACTGGCTAGGTTCCAGCTGCCTGTTTGGCCATGTATAACAATGTCAAGATGTCCTTTCAGGACTGGAGGAGGCTGCAGCTKCTGAGCATGGGCAGTGGGTGAGTTCTGGGCCAGGAACCTTCCACTTCTCTCCAGAGTYAGAAGGAAGGGAAGCAGGAGCCCATTGCACTCCATGTGCATAGGGCTGGTGTCTCACCACAGACACTGGGAGAATTCAATAATGTCACTATCAGCAGTWCTCATGTTTGTTCAGTTACTGTATTCCCAGAAACAGCACAGACTTCCCAACACCTCTGTTACCTTGCATGTGTCTCTGGATGTGAGTATGCATTTGTTTAATATATTAAAAGCCCATATTATAAAAATTACTGTCATACAGCAGAGAAAGATAGCATTTATTATTGTAAATAATGGAGAAAGATTTCAGAGGAACCTGTGTTTTCTGTCAAAATGCACTCTCTATAGAAATTAGCTTTCACCTGTTACTGAAGTCGAAACTTCAACCATTTAAAGTTTTGAAAAACCTCCATCATATTAAGACTAAAATGGTAAAAAAACACTCATTAAGAATCAGTAAAAAAAAAAAAGCTGTAGGTATTAAAGAAAAGTAGAAAACCCCACCCTACATGAAAATAACAAACTGTAATAAACCAACCATCTCAAAAACCAACTTTGCTTAATAAAATAGCTGTTGAAGAATAAACCAGATTAAAAATCACAGAAGTAAACACCAATGGTCTAAAAAAAACCCCAAATCAGCCCTAAACAGAGTATTAATATGGCAGCATTGGCAACATATTTATGGTAGATTGTCAAAACTGATATGGAGGTTGTGAGGGTTTTTGGCTAACTSCTTTATTGGTTTGACACTGTTTTAACCCTTTGAATTCAGCTGCGTTTCATTGATTTACAGAGATCAGAGTGAAATCTGAAGAAGACATTGTTAATATAAACAATTCCAGTTTTAAAATTGCATGCAGCTGTATCTTCTAAGGGGATTGTACTGTCAGGCTGTGATCCCAATGTGAGTCATGGCAGAGAGGCAACTGGCAGAGCTGTAATTTTACTGCTGAAAATACTGATCCAATTCACTGATGGTATCATAACAGAATGAGTGTATTCCTGCTACTGGTACATGGATACACTCAYGAGCTGAAGTGGTGTATCATGTTGATCTCTAAAAATATTCTAATTAGTAACATTTAATAAAATATTTCCATATGTGCATTCAAAACCTCTGGATGTTTGCAGGTTTAACATGGATGCTGTTTCTGGCTTGGGAATTACCAACAGAAATGGGCATTAGGTAGTAGAGTTTAAAAAACCCTTTCTTTCTGAAAAGCAACTTCCTCAAATTACCTCCAGCTTCCTCACTGCCCAAAGTGGAGTAATAATCTGTGGAGTTGTGAATGAGAGCAGAAGCCTTTACTGAAACATGCAGTGAGGGTTATTATGGTGCTTGGTTGATTACAAAGGAAGATTCGCAGCCTCACTAGGCTGGTTTGTTTACAAATAAGTTTCTAAATTGCTGTTAAATTGCTCCTTTTTAGCCCCAGTTATTCAAGCAGCAAGGGCTTGCCTGGCTGAGCTGTGGTGGAGGGATGGGTGAGGGTTTTGCAGATTTGCCAGAGGCTCAGCATTCATGAAAAAGTTTCTGGACTGGCAGTTAAAATGAAGGTGGAAGTTGAGGGGAAAAAAATTATCTGTGGCTTGAGAAATATGATACMAGTCAGTCATCACAATGTCACGTGGCAGCCTGCTACCAGTTTTATAAAATAACTTCTCAGCAGAGCCATACTTTACAAACTAARTCACTTTTAAGACAGAAGCAGGACATGTCATTTCAGCTGGTGTAATGCAGTGTAACATTTAATTTAATGTTTAAAACTCATGTAGTATCATTGCCTTGTGTCAGGACACTAACCCTTCATATGAATGGACTTGGTCAAGAGACATAAAAGTGTCTCCACCAGCAAGTACTGAATGTGTGGGGAATAAATTCTGTTGTGACCTGTCATATAACTCAGTAGTGTCAAATATATAATTTTCCTTAGCAGACTGTGTCAATAGTTTAGGAGCTAGTAGAGTATCAGAAATAAAGAGTCACCTGTCCTACCTTAGCCCTGCTTTCAGAGTGCTGACATAATGGGAATTGTGTGGGGATTATGTGTTGGGACATAGGCAAAGGTACACMAAACACATTTTATGTTATGCCATGTCACTTTCTTTAAAAACAGTCATGTTTATTTCATTGCTGCATAATTACATTCAGTGAGAGAAACATCTGATTTCCTTCCCAGGGCAGGAAGATTTGTTTTCTTCAAGGTTCAGGCAGACTGTTCCCTGATTACATAAATAGATAAAATGTCTCTTGGGAGAGAAAAGTCACTTTGTCAAACAATAACCTGATGGTGTGTAYGTACTCTCCCTCTATCATTTCCATACTACCTTTTCTCTCGTTGCTAATTACAATAAGTTGTTAATGATCTTCATGCTATAATACCCTCTGAGTTTCTATAATTCTCCGTGATTCATGTAACTGAGGACACTGGCAGCTCTGACCAGTTTTGAATGGATTGGCCTGCAGAGGTTGCAGAGTCTCAGTCCATGGAGATACTGAAACCCAGTGGGAATCACCCTGGTGTGGTGCTGTTCCTGCTTGAGCAGAGGGTGTAGGGCATCTCCAGAGGTCCCACCACAGTGGGACCTGCCTTGGCTCCACGCGGAGCTGAGCAGAGCCAGCCTGGCCTGCTGGCTGTGGGTGCAACTCGGTGGCTGCAGAATTGCAGCTAAGACACACTGTGGGATGGTGTGGCCGTACTGCAGAGTGAGCCCAGCCCAGCCATGGCATGTGGGCTGATGTGGCCGTGTTACAGAGCGAAGCCTTGCCCTGCCAGGGCGTGTGGGATGATGTGACCATGCTGCAGAGTGAGCCCGGCCCAGCCAGGCTGTGTGGGCTGATGTGGCCATGGTACAAGAGTGAACCCTTGCCCAGCCAGGCCATGTAGGCTGTGTGGGCTGATGTGACCGTGCTGCAGAGTGAGCCCAACGCTGCAGCAGAGCAGGGCCCGGCCATGCCAGGCCATATGGGTCACAGATGGGGCCTGGCCTGGCCAGTGTCCAGTTACTGTGCAAAGGCCAGAAGCAAGAGAGCTTTCCTTGGGGTTAGTTAGTTTTTCAGTGTGATTTCACAGAGGCGTGTTCAGCTTTCTTCAGTGGTTTAACAGGGTRTCAGTATTCAAAACTAGCCAGCTGATTGGTTTTGTCATTTCCAAAGGAARCTGCCAARGTCCTTACAGGGAATGACTTTCATAACTTATGGCTTTTTTTTTYCTTAACTAAAARCTAAACTATGCTAGACCATGACACCTGTATCTCTACTTGACTCAGGAAGATCACTGACAGTTTTCCATGCTGTAAGCCAAACTATTTTCCAAATAAAGTCTTTCTTCTAAACCCATTTTAATGAACTGAAAAGGAAGGAGTGGGTCTGCTGAGGGGTTCAGACTTTGTAATTACTGAAGGAAATTAAAGGCATTATCACAATTTTATCACATTTCCCCCCAAGAACAGGTTCCAGTTCAGAACACTGTGTGTTTCTTTCTATTTTGCACCTGACTGAAGTGGGCATATATTTATGGTGTATCATAATGAGAGAAAATTTACTTTCTTTTTTTCCCATCTACTCGTAGTAATGTCATGAGCCTAATGCATCTTCTTCTACCCTCAAGAATGCAGTAATTGAGGCACAGAGAGCTGACACACTTCTTCACCTGGGGGTGGTAGTAGAGCAAATCAGGTGGAGAGCTGTGCAGACTGTAGCAATTGTCCAGGTTAGAAAAAATATTCTCACTGCCTGTTTATGAAAATAAATCTTCTTTGCTGTGGAAGGTGTATGATGCCTTTAATCTGTATGTGGCTAATGGTTTGCTTTGTATACAAATGACAATTATTATGATGTGGAATATGAAATTATGCTAAAGTAACACAGTGCTGTGTGCTTTAAATGTGGCATTTTAAGCAAGTGCAATGCTCTCGGATGCAGTCAGTCTGAAGTACAGTATAGGAGTTCTACTCTGCAGAAGGCATGCCTTAGCAAGATGTGGGCAATGTTTGCTTCCAAAAAGATTGCTCCAGAATTATATTGAATATGATAAAAACTCCATTTACCATGATACAGTTTATCAGTGACTCAGTGATAAGGGCAGCAGCTGCAAGAAGGTAGGAGATGAGCTTCCAGGGAGTGCTGTGTGGGTGTGTGAGGCTGTGTTAGGGGAAAGGCTTTATGCACTGAAGCTGCAAGATGAAACAGAATGGTGGTTCTTTGCCTAGAAAATGCTGATAATGAAGTGCTGTRAAAAATAGTAAAAAGTTTATTCATTAGAGACTGTCCAGATTTATCTAAAACACAGTTCTTGTCTGGATTATGAAAAAATCAACAGTGTATTATTGAGGAAGTGAAGAAGAAAAACGCTTTGGAAAATTCGTTGAGAATGCTGGRATTTTGTTTTAAATTCAATTTATGTGAAAGGCTACATAGTGTTCGTTTTTTACCTTTAGATAAATCTGATGAGAGCTTCTGGTACTTCGTGTTGCTTTGGCACAGCCTGGTTTGTTGGTAGCAGGGGAGGGGCACAGGGGCAGCTTCTGTGAGAAGCTGCTGGAAGCTTCCACCATGTCCAGCAGAGCCAGTCCCTGATGGCTCTGAAGATGGACAGGCTGCTGGCCCAGTTAGAGAGGTTGTAACACCTCTGTGATGACATATTGGAGAAGAAAATCAGAACAGCACATGTGCAGTTTTTCCCCAGGGGTGGGGAGGTGCCACAATTGCCACCATGGCCACTGCCATGGCCCACAGTGAGCCTTGCCAGCTTAGCCAGCSCAGCCAGCTGTGCTGCWGGCAGAAGGGCAGGGGCTGTGGAAGCTTCTCCTTCCCACCCCACATGAAGAGAGGCATTAAATAGTGCCAGCACCACAGCAGCCACCACTGCTGGCTAGATGGTGGCAGGGCCGCCCGGCCAGTGGTGGAAACAGAGCAGGTGACTCCCCAATGCAGAACCTAGAGAAGATCAACCTTCTGGTACTGCAGGATCTTGCAAGGATCTTTGAATTAGTGGAATTTGTTGGCAATGGTACCTATGAGCAGCAGKTTTTTCTTCTAGTCAGAGAAGARGAAGAACTGAGGACATGTGAGTGAAAACATGRCAGCACCAAGGTCAGTGGAAAAGGGGGAGGAAATATTCCAAGTGTAGGAGCTGAGATTCCTCTGCAGGCCATAATGAGGACTGTAGTAAAACTGACTGTCCCCCTGTCCATAGGGGATGCAGAGATGCACTCACAGCCCATGGGAAAAGTGCTTGYAGCAGAGCAGRTGRATGCCAGAGRAAGCTGTGATCTGGTGGRAAACCCAAATGGARAGAGGGCCCTGCTTCCAGAGATAGAGAGGCCTTGCCTCCAAACTGGAGCAGCCTGTCCTTARAGGACTGCACCCCGTGGATGAGTGACCCAGGCCACAACAGTTTTGGGAACAGTTTGCCCATGGGAGGGACTCACAGCACAGCAAGAACAGCCTCCTCTCCCTGAGCAARCAGAGGAAGATCTGGAATGACAAATTGACCAAAACCCCCATGCCCTGTTCTGTTCTCCCTGCTCTGTCGGGGGGAAGGATGGAGAAAAAGTGGGGAAAAGGTGTTTTAAATAGTTATTTTACTTCTCATTATCCTCCCCTGTCTCTGTTAATAATAAATGTACCTGATACCTTTAAATTTAAACCTATTTTGCCCTTAGAGTGTTTTTCTCCCAGTCCTTACCCCAACTCATGACCCCATTGTTAATTTTTTTCTCCCCTCTCTGCCCAACTGTAGCAGAAGAGGGTAAGTGAATGACTCATGTGGGTGCCTGGTATTCGACCAGTGTTCAAACCATGACAAATTTCCAGTATAACACCATCACAAGATGTGATTAATAATGAAGTGGTAATAAAAAGTAGTAAAAAGTATACTCTAGAAGAACAATAAGTAGCTTTTCCATTTGAAACTGTTTCTTTAAGAAGATCAAGGAGAAGTTTCAGCAAGAGCCAACTTGAGTCATATGCTTAAACCTGACTGAATTAAGGAGAGAGGAGGATAGGTTTCAAATTAGACATATGCTCAAGTGCTACTCTGATTCTTTAAAAAAAGATTCTTTTCAAAATCAGGCTGAAAGCTGACCATGCAACAGCAATTGTCACAAAATTGCACTCACAAATAATTCAGATTGTGAGTACAATCTGTCATCTCCTGAGTGGCATTTAGAGGAAAAAGCAAAAGCATTTATTTCAGCTCTCACTTGGTAAATTTGATAACTGAATCAGRGAACCAGAAGAAATGTGCATCTCCAGTGACGTGTTCATGAAGTCTGTTTAGGAGTAAAATAAGCCTTTTTGAAAGTTTGAATGTCATTTTTCCTGGATATAAGTGTTCACTGAACTACTTGAAGACTTTCAAAAAGAGGGATATAATTAATACTSAAAAATTCATTTATTGCAGTGAATATGGAGCTGTCATGTCTGGCCACTGATTCACTGCCAGTCCGAGTCAGTCTTGCCTGGGCTTTTCCAGAATTCTCATACCTCTGATGCACTTTCTAAATARGTGAATTAATCTRGTTTCAGTGGGCAAATAGCCATCAYAGAAATGATCTGTTATAAGGGTAATTGTTAGTCACATGACAGATATTCTGCACAGGGTAAAAAATCCAAATGATCAGAAATAGAGAYTCAAGTGTTCTTTCAGCTGGGAAGAGGTTGGGTACAGGTTATCCTTCAGCTATGCTSAAACCAGTCCCAGGATAAATACCTTGCAAAGTTGCTCCCAGAGATTCTAAATTCATTGTGTAGGATGAGTTACATGAGAGGAAGGGGACAGTGCACAGCAAACAGCACCACAGTCTGGGCTGATGTGAGCTGAGGTGCATACTGTCCTTGAGGAGCTCTCTGTGGAAGGAGGGAGAAATATCATGTAAAACAGTGAAACTCAGCTCTGGACTGAATTCACATTTTTTTCTCTCCCTTTAGGAATAAGGTAAAAAAAAAGTCATAGGTGGGTAAGGTCTCCTGGGGGTATTTGAATCTTAGGCAAAGAAGTAAAAGCCTTTATGGAAGAGAAAGCAGTACGGTATTTGGACTATTTTCGAACTTGCAATAAAAAAAAGACTAAATTAAAAAATAAAATCAGTTTTATATTGGATTAGAATAAGTTATAAAGTGATTTGTTGTTGTATTTCTATTGAGAATGACTGTAAATGTTCTTTCTCCTGCCATCTCTTTAGTCATCCAGTAGTCCCAGTGGTGATACTGAGGACTGGCAAAGGGAATGATGGAAGGTGCTGCACAGGTACCAGGAGTTTCCTAAACTCCAGKAATTGTGGCAGAGCCTATTATGGCCCAGGCAGTCCCCAGAATATTTTGCCAACAGCACTGTTGGCAGCAAGAACTGAAGTCCTTGTGCATAATCAGGGTGTTAGAGGCACAAGTGCTTGTCACACCTAAGAGCAGAGTGTAGCTCAGTCTCCTGCGGGGCTTTGGCCAGGACACCTTGCAGCAGTGCTGCTGAGCATTGCCAGGGCTCTCCCTCCCTCTCTCTCCTTCTGCCTCTGAGGCACTCTTAATCAAAATCATCTTCTGGTTCAATCTGTGCCAAGCTTTGCAGCCCAAAGGCACTGGAGTGGCTTTTAAACCCCACTTAGCTCTTTGGGGAATCTTCTAATTGCACACATGGTCCTTCTTTAAAGTGGCATTTATTTACAGGTCACACTGTTTTCTTCTGAATGCTCACAAACCATATGTTGCAAAACAAGTATTGGGAAATGTTTTAGGAGGCCAGGACTTCCCATGGGAATGTGTCTGAAACTAAATCACACAGAAGTGCATTTTTCCACTTTCCCTTAGTTTGAAGCCCCTCAAATTGCAAACATACCTGGGAGATAATTGCCTGCTAACTGGTAGGTCTTCTTCATTGCTGGAATTTCACACTGTGAATTCATCTTTTTGATCAGTATAAATCCTTKTAGTTTCTTGAAAGAGTGGTAACTTTTGAGAAAAAGGGAAAAAGAAATTTATTGTAAGAACAGTTCTCATTGYCACTCTGTTGTTCTTATTAACACTGTGGGTGCAGTTTTGTGCTAGTTGGTTTTGATGGCTCTAAAATCCTCTTGATCTGGGCATGTATATGAAATATAAAGATATTCTGAAGAACAATAACAGACTCAGTTTTTGCCTAGCACTGCAGCTACTGTCTTCATAAATAATACCAATAATTGGTCTATTAGAATACCCTGTAAAATTCTAATTAAATTTTGCTTCTGAAGTACCAAGGGTGGTCCTGAAAAAAGACTATAATTTATATCAAAAGAGTATCATTTGCATTTTCAACTGTAATATGAAATTAATTTAATTCCACTTCATTTCTTCATTTAATTTTTGTGACATATAAACTTGCTCTTAATTACAAAGGAAAATATCTAGTAAAAGCACACAAGGCAGTTAATCTCATGCCATCATRTGGCTGTTTGTCAAGGTTTTCAGTAGCTTAATCAATATTTGATGATGCAAAATGCTTTTCCTCTAGTTGGTTGGTTTTGCAGCCTTGTGATTGTACAGAAATATCCATAGTATGTTTGCAGGACTAATTCCTTGGCACAGGAAATTAATTTCTTTACCAAATTAATGAGTAAATGGAGACTTTTCCTTTAGGATAAGAAGGCAGTAGGGAGATTAATATGTTTCCCTCATGTGAAAAATAAGGGGAAACATAAATCAGTTACAGAAATACTAAAAAAGGTCAAATAGATTTAAGAGCCTGTGACTTAGTTTTGCTTTCAAGACCTTGGAAAGTGAAAAGGTCCCTCCCCAAACTCTTTATTTAGAGTGGGTTAAGATGGGTAAAACTATTTTTTTAGGGCACCTGCACTGAGCAYGTCACTCCTTCCTTGCTGCATAAGCCTCAGCCACCCATATTTGAAGAGAGAGGTCAGTTGTTACCTACCAGGGATAGCTGTCACCTTTAGGATAAAAATTCTTCTGGTGATAGCAAATGTAATATCAGACTTTGCTGAATTGTGAACTGGTGGGCACTGGTTTCCTCCTGCCAGTTGTGTGCTGTAGTCAGCTGAGATGACAGCTCAATGCACAAAGCCCTTACAGCAACACGTGAAGGCAAAGGACACAGGAGTTCAAACACTGCAGCCCTGGAAAATGTGTAAAAGGAAATTTTTTCTCCCTGAAARTTACACTCAGTCATTAAAATGTGACCCCATAATGCTCCTCAATCAGGTTTGCAGCTCTGGAGCTAATGCTGTAGATTCCATGGGAAACAAGTGCAGCTCTAGGTTGATTGCCAATGAGTCTGTTCAAGCACTGCCATGTGGATCTTGTGRAGTGCTTTTATGTATTTAGCTTGGCATATGCTAAACTTATCCAGAGGGCTTAGAGAGGACATGACAACTGCAATCAGGACCTTTTCCTGATGTTCCCATTTGTRATTCCATAGTAATATTTTCCAAGCAATACATACATTAGACCCCAGAGGTTTGCCTGTGTCAGGGCAGGCATTATGTTAAACATACAAACATGAATTTGCAAGGCCCTGCTGTTGAAGAGATTCCAATCTCAGTCTGTGAGATTGTGTTTTAAACGGAGTGGTTAATTTATTTTTCTCACAGTATTTATGAAATCTGTAAGAGGCAGGATCTGAGTTCAGTTGTGCTTTACTGCCATGATCTGAAGCCTCAGTGCTGGTGTATGTTTGCACATATTGAGTATGGTCTGCAGGAGGATCCCTTGTACAAAGTGAAATTCAGCGTAAATAAAAGCCTACACTTTGTGAGATTCAATAGTGCAGCTGATTACACCCCCATGTTGTATCTGCTTTGTGGACTCTTAATCCCTATAAAAACTCTRAAAATTGCACAAATAATGTTCACTTGGAGAAAAAGCCATTCTTTCAAACCTCCTACCCTGTGTCAGAGAACACAGTGTATTCTTACAAAAGTAAATACACTTGTACATTTAATGCCAACCAGGGTTAATTTTCTTGGTTTTGTTAGTATTTTCCTCTACTTTTTTCTGGTTTTTTCCCTTTATTTGGCAAGGCACCAAAATGTAGGGATTTTTCTCAATGAGGCAGAAATAGAATGAGACAGATGCACTGACCATGTGAATGCAAAGGGGATGATTTTGCTAATGAAAGATAATGTACTTGGGGAAAAAAGACTATTTGAATAATGGGAATAGCAAATGTTTTGGCAGTGTTCCCTTGCAAGCATACCTGTGTCTGTTCAGAGATGACTTCCCAGCAAACAGCATTACCAGCTGGCCAACACAGTTATGAAAATAGCATTTAAGCTCCTGGGCAAGTGGCACATGGAGCCACGTGGTGTGTGGGTTTATGCACTAACCTATCCCCAGTGTTGTAGGAAAAGCTAATCAGTTCATGGTTTCTCCAAATCTTGAGAGCTATTTAATCCTGACTCCAGTGAACCTTTCAGCTTCAGCACAACCCAACTGGAGGAGTCATGTATAGTTTAGAACAGTTTTGTGAGAGAAAATATCATGAAGGTCCAATGATTTTCAGACTATTTTCAGAGGTTGTGAACCTCTGATGGTCCAAAGTGTAAATGTGAACCTTKTARGTTAATTACCACTTGACCAATCCASTCAGTTAGGAGTTCACTGTCAGTTAAGAGTTAACAAAGTCTAATTTGCTTTGAAGCAGCAGCATAATAACATCACTATAAGCAAGATTATTAGTCTCTTTTAACAGAGATAGTAAAYAGTTTCAGATATATTAGTAYTTGTACTARTAGAAGCAATTTTATACCTYCATGTGTAAGAAAAGTGTGGTATTTCCTAGAAAGTCTGGCAACTGAGAACTTGCCATTCACTTGAAAGTCTTTTATTGGCTTATTTGTGGTCATTTTTATGTAAAGGAATGAGCAATGAATAATTATTATTGAGACAGGTTAAAATTTTTCAATTATTTATGAATCTGCTAAATATATTTTTATGGAGAAAGGATTTACCATACCAATCCTAAGAAAGCAAGTACTCTTCTATCTTACATAAATTTACAGGGTGCTGAGCACTGGGAGGCAGCAGGGGAACCTCAGCCCCTCCTTTCCCTCCTAGCAGTAGAGCAGCTTTAGTAGCTTCTTTTTTTTTTCTGACATGAGATGATTTTAAACTTCTTGATTTTGTCTCTGAGATATATATATATATATATATATATATGCATCTCTCTGCTTGCCTGCATTCCCATTGAAATACATAACTCTGTGTATGGTATCATCACCACTTGTGAATTGCTTTCAAATTGTGTGTGTGAATGTCTCCAGGTATRAGCACATAAACCATTTACAAATTTCCATGATGGACACACTCTAATATAATGGGACAGGGCTATGGAAAAGGGACATAAGATGTTTTCAATAAAAGGCAGAAGGGCAGATTAGTGAGCATAAAGCTGAAGCAAGAATCAATAAATATCTGGCAAGATCTTTCTTGGGTAAGAGATGGAACCTCTTATGAAAGTATTTTCTTCCTGCATTTTCTAGAGCGTACTATGATTTTTACAATGCTAAAGCAAAGGTAATAAACTTATTGATTCTGGGTGCAGCATAGTCCACACAAAACCTGGATGGTGAATGAGAATAATTTAAAAAAGAAAAAAACCCCAGACATGCAAATTCTCAAGGCATCTCTCATACACAGCTTTTTTTACAATTCAGTTAAAGACAAAATGTGCTGCAATTCCACATTTTACAYTTTTCACTCTTTCCCTGTCTACCTTTTGCACCCCCTTTCCAAAGCTTGCAGTTCCCACTGCAGAAATGGATCCTCATGTAGTCACTGAGCAAAGCAACTGTCAGGAAAACCTTATTAAACCTTGGAATCCTCCTGTTGCAAAGAAAAATGTCAAGAAACTTGGCCAGAACAGTCCAAAAGTGGTGGGGATTTGGAACRGTTTGCAGGGTTATAAATAAATAGCAAAATCAACCAGAAAAGACAGTACAAGTGACAGGAGTAAAACAGATGACAAGAATTGAGTCTTGTTCACAAGTATTGAAGTTACTCCTTGTTGAGGTTTGGCAGTAAAATACTGCACCATCTTCTGTCCTGCTGTGACAGTGCTATGGTGAAGGCTTCAGTGAACACAGCTCTCTGGATAAATGCATCACTGCCAGATTTCACTGCTTGTCAAGCRTGTCTCCAGTAATGTTTTAGAGACTTAGATTTAGCTGGTACCTAGAAGCAATTAAGAGCTCCTTCTCTTATAGGTGCTACAAGCCTCCTCTTTTTCTAGTCATCAAAATATTTCCCTTTGCCATATTTGATTCCATTAACAAAAGTCAGTCCAAGTGTTCTTTTTTATTCAATACTCAAAGAAACCTCATAGTTTAGTGTAATTGTTGAACTGCCTGTTCTATTGTTTGTGCAATTCTAACGCCAGATTTCTTGTTTATGTCAGTCTTGTGAGGTTTTCATTAGATCAGCTCAAGCTTCTCAGCACGCAAACCTTTCTCATATTTGTGTCACTCTCGTTTTTGTTATCATCTGTGGAGAGGAAGGGAAAATGGGGCCACATTCCAGAATATAATCTGTATTAAAACAGAGGTTTCTGCATATAAACAGGATCCAGCTTCCCTGCAGACATGCTTGGGGTCTGGATAAACAACATTCTTCTTGAAGCATGGTGTATAAATCATGCTTTAAGTCTTTTCTGTCCTTCTGCTGTAATACTTCAGATAGTGAAGCACCTTTCCTCTTTCTAAAGTAGGTCTTGTCTCTTTTTCTCCTACCCTGTAGAGTTATTCTCCTGTCATTACACCTGACAAACTGTTCCCAGCTCCCTTGGTTCAGGGCACATCCCTTCCAGAATGTGTTAGCYGTAGTAGCAGCAGAGCATCTGTGTTTGAAGCTCCAGCTTGTGTTGAGCTGTTCCCTTCACCCCATATCCCACCCTGTGCTCCCTCCTGTGTGTGCAGGGACTTGCCCCAGTGCAATCCCCCAGAGGTCACCTCCACACAACTCAGAGTTTGCTGCCAGCCCAGTTTGACGATATCAGCGTCTCCCAGGCACTTGGAGTGGTTTTGATGGAGGGTACACTCACACATTATAAGCTGCTGTTGGAACTTTAGGTTATGATTTGACTCAGAATTTTTGTAAAAAGCTTAGATTTACTGAAATTTTTTGGGTTACCTTACTCCATCTAAAAAGATCAACACTCTTACAAGATGTATTTTTCCTGTGTCACTAATTTASTGGAAAATATKTAAAGTTTGTTCTTAAAAAAGATCACAGAAGAGAAAATGTTAAGCTTTTATTTTTAGTGTGTATTTAGGTATTTTTACAGCATTTTTCCTTATATATCAGTCCAAACCATAAATAGAAAAATAAAACCTGTTGATACAAACAGATAATGTCAACACTAGTAAAGTCTTTCAAATGAATAACCGCATAATGCTTTCTTCTTTCTCAAGTAACTTTTTGAAGTCAAGGAAATKATTCACCTGACAGAAACTAAGAAAAACMGTCAGTTGCAAGTATGTTKGAAATTTCAGGATAAAATACACTGKAATATACTSTTGGCTTCATTACTATAAAAGGTCAATTTCTACCTCAAAACACGCACTTGAAATTTTTCTGCCTATTCCTAAATAATGTAGTTTGTACACATGAGCCTTAGCCAAGTGCTCAGATTACTGCTGAAACTGTSTTCAGTCTTATAAACAAGAGAATGGAGCTTTCAGGTTCCTCTTTGCTTCATTTTCCCCATGATTCTGCCTTTGTAGCTCTACAGAAGAGCTTCCTGTTCACAAACTTCCTATAGAAAATGAGRGACTAAAAGAACTGAAAAATAGTCAGTCCCTTCATTTCAGTTCCACATCACTTCCAACTCACAGAGCAAAAGGAACCCTGCTGCTGAGAGAACACACCTGGGTGACTTCTGCCTGCAGCAGCCCAGTCCTTGGCACGAGTTCTGAGGGAAAAGTTGTGGTCAGCAGGAGACTACAAATTCTCCTGTCTTCAAATTAACTGGACTTGAATGAATTTCAGATAGATGAAAAAGGCCACAAAGSTCAAAAGTGCACATTGAAACATTTTGACATAGGAAGGCCAGTGGCATACTGGAATCCTTGTCACTATCAATATGAGAATGAATCAATAAGAAGAATACATGGATGATTTTATTTTGAAATGTACATTTCCAGAGGTTTGCTACTGTAGATTTTATTACAGAAYACTGCATATTCAGGTGTTTCAGTTATTCCAGTCATTTCCTGGTTTACTTATTCTTGCACAATGAGCAATTCAAAGAATTGCTGTATCTAATCCTTCTTATCTAATTTCATTTTTATGCAGATAATCACAGGTGCACCACGTGCCTGTCTCTGGCCTCTCAGGCAGTGGTACTCTTTTCTAAACCCTCTCTTTCTCAGGATGAGTTTCATTTCAGAAGGCAGTTAACAAAAAATGCAGCAGAGATGCTAGAAGTGACACAACATTCAGCACTGATGTTTTTGCAAAGGAGAGAGCAGAGCTGAGGCTGCTTCCTTTTGTAGGATTGTCATTTCCAGTCTGTCTGCTGCCCTAAAATGACACACTTCAAACTGGTGAAGTTGCAAAAGTCAGTGATATTTTTTGAAAGTTGCCCAAAAATTGAATCTATCTCAGTAGAAAATTTGCAGCTTATCCCAGTCACTGAAGGATGTGAAAATGTCCAGAAGTTATTCACTGAAAACATAGGATGGAATGTTGCAAACACAAAGGCACCTCAAGTTAGTCCTGGAGATATCTGGTATTCTTATGTTTCTTTTWAATTACAATGATGGTTGGCCTACTACTGCTTTTAATATTTATAAAGTATTAGAACTTGATTGATATCAGTTCCTGGTGCTCTCTTAGTTTTCACATCCTCTGCAGCTGTGGTGCTTCACTCCTGCCTTGTTYCCATGCTAAGCTGAGTTCCTGCTGAAGCTTGACTCACTGCAATGATGCAACAAGCTCTGATGGACTTCAATAAATTGTACAGGTTGATTGAATGACAGTTCCTTGGGGATGACACACACTGTGTTTCAACCTCATTTAAGGAAAATATTTTGGTTTTCTCATCCTTTTTCAGAAACAAGTTGTTCTGTGAGAGGAAACCTGTTTTCAGTGCCTCTGTGACCTTGTCTTTCTATCTTACATCACTCTCTGATGTCTAATAGAATGAAAGCTTCTGTTTAAATTTTTCACTGTATCAGGCACTCCTCTTGTCTGATGTCAGTGCAGATCCTTTTGTGCTTGGGAAGGAGTTTTCTTGAGTTTCAGCCTTTGGAAGGGGAATTTGAGCATTGTTCTTTCCTCTACATGGCTACCTGTATTAGTAAATCATGAGGAAGTTATTAACTTTAGGACTTCTATTGCTACCTGAAAACAGCTAACAGGATCATAAGAAGGCAACTAATAGACACACACAAAGGCATTATGGTGACATAAGCATTATTGACTTGGAAAAGTAGGCAGAAAATGCTTTTCAGAGGGAGGAACATTTCTGATGCCTGGTGTCTCAGATATCGACAGAGAATTTATCCACACAGTACTGTTAATATCAACCAAAGGGAGAACCAAGAATTATTTTAAAATATGGAGTTGAGAAGTGACAGCAAATCTATAAACTATGATTTTACAGATTGAAGTTTTCTGGAGCTAAAGCTACTGTGTGGGTGGACTCAGTTTGTGGGGAAGTCTGTGAGCAGGAATTGCAGAGATGAAGTTTTTTAAGTCTTCCAGTGCAGTGATTTTTACAGATGAGTATGTCTGGAAGTGCTTTGTAGGAAAAAGGAGTTGCATTAAAGAGAAAAAGGTATATGAGCCATATATAAATGTTTGTGCTCAGAAAGAGAAAGGGTTTTGGGGACTGGTGGTTCTGAAAGGGTCTGGATGCTGGTTTAAATCTTTAACAGCCTTTGGGGGATCTTAGTGAAGGAGCCTTTGCTTCCCATTGTGTGGCTGACAGAAGGAGGAAAAAGATTTAACAAGTGAAGGAATTATGGACAGAAGTTGAGCTCTAAAAAGTTAGACTTTGCTTCCATGTCTTCCTTTCAGGTAGTTTTCTCAGGTGGAATAAATATTGTTATTTGCATTTCAAAAGCAAAAATCCTGGTTTACAGGGTAAATCAACAGCAGAGCTGGGGGTAATGCAATGATCTGTTTGTCCAATCTCCTGTCCATTAGCTATCACTGTGCACAACATATCTGACCACCACATGGCTGTTAAATGTAAGAAAAGAAGATGTTTGAAAGAGGCAYGTTAGGAAATGTTAATAGAATTTTCTGAAATTTGAAGACTTCTAGGAAGGATGGCTGAAATCAAAGACAGATTAACAGTAAGAGARGCCAAATTTTTTTCTTTTTTTTCCCTTGTAAAGTCCTAAATGTTCAATGTGAAAATACTGGCATGCTTTCCAGAACCATCAAGTTCCTTTTCTGTCCTACAAAGCAGCTCTATCACATACTGCATTCTTTTATTACAAATGCAGATACTGATAAAAAAAAATTATAGATGTTTTAGAGCAAGCATTGACTATTTGTTTTGTTTCTTGTGTATTTTCTGATTGTCCCAATTACTGTCTCCAATTTATGCTACTGAAATGATATTTAAAATTTTCTTGTACTAGTAATACTGAGTTTCAGAAGTAGCTTTTAAGAACATTAAAAAGACTCAATTMATGCATATAGTCATAATGTCCTAGGGAAAAAGAAAAGGACAAATTATTAGAGCAATAACAAGCAAAAGACAAAATATTAGCAAGGTAAGGACTTCTTAGAGAGAATAACAACAAAACAATTATGGCATCAGCATGAAGCCAGGAGACAGCCTGTGCTTCCATGCTATCAGCTCTGTGAAGCAAATTGTTCACAAATATTGAGTATGTTCTGGTCATTCAGTCCAGAAAGTTTGTGAAGACATCAACTAAACAGTTATTCTGTGCTTGTGAGTTTTTTAAACAAAAAGCCTAAATAATCCTTTGCTAAACCTCTGAGGCTCTAGAACAATTCAAAATTTACTTGGTTTTTAGAGTATTTGGGGTTTAATTTAGCTGAGCATTCAAGAGAGACTTTTCAACCTTAAATAATTCATGAGTAGTTATAAAATGTGAATTGATCCAGTTGAAAGCAGAAGAGGAAATATTCAAAACTAGTTAGTAGATAACTCAATTCTAGGAGCACTGTTTTCCTTCAGGAAAAACAAGCAAAAAAAGGAATGGTATGTTATTGAAGTTGTAATTCCAGTACCCCTTACAATGTCTCTGTTCATGCTGGGTACATTCCAGACCCMAAAGAAAACCATTCTGTGTTCACACAGCTGTTGTCAAACTCAGCAAGCACTATTCTGCCTCAAATTGTTTTGCAGAAAAGGGAAGATAACATTCATGAAGAGCAGATGAAAACAATGAATTGTGGCACTGTTCAGAACAGCACAAGCAAACACAGGCTGCACAGTGAGYCCACATTTGCCTTGTGATGTCAGCTCCTCACAGCTCTGGTCTATAAAGCTTTAACTGAGCGAGCTGCTGYCCAYTGGAGGTGGAGGAAGCTCTTTGAAKRGMATGGRAAAGCTGCTTACAACCAGGAAATACCCTTACAACCAYTGCATYCTGCTAATTCAGRGTGAACCTGCAGSAGGTTCCCAAAATTTTATCTGCAACCTTTATTAATCCAGAGCTTTCTTAATTAAATAGACTCTCTTTTAGTCATCCACAGRCAACCTTTTGCAGGCACCAAGGCAGAATTTACTAAACTGCATTAGGCAGTAAAAATGGAAGGCAGTGTGAACCTAGGATGCTTGAAGAATAATAAACTTCTAATTGCTGGTGTGGGCAGTGAAAACAACAGTGCCTTCCAATGGGGTTTTAAGAGCAATTTCTCTAAAAATAATGAAAGTAAAGGTGAAGAATTTATTGTGTTGTATTAGGGGCTGCCTTACATGGATTAGATACCTCAGAAGCCCTGGGAAAGTCCACTGCAAAAAGGCCAAACAGAAAGATGGGGGCTCAGAGAGAGCAACATAGGAAGATGTAAAATATAGATGCAAATTGAGCCTTCCTCAGATGAGCTGCTTGGCACCTTATGACTGATGGGAATTGTAGTTTAAGAGCAGCAGCACCAGTCTTGCTGTAATAATGGTTACTCCTCACAGAGGAACCCATTGAACCCAGGAAGAAAAGCTTCCCCCTGCCTGGCTTGATGGCTGCCTTTCATGCCCCCTGCCATACRTGCAATGCACAACTGAATATTCACAAAAAAGAATCATTTAGTGGCCTTTCCTTTCAAATGTAGCTGAATTACTTTATTTTTCACAAAATCCCTCTAAGGACCTCTGGCAGAGATTGTAACCTTTTCTAGCCAGCACCTCCACTGGTCTTTGTCTCCAATAATGTTTGCTAAGACCACTGGCAGTGTCTGTGTTAGACAACTGCAGCCAACTGAAATAACTCTTCCCAGCTGGCCAGTGGGCACATTTTAGTTGTCTGTTGTTTTGCAGTTTGGTAACATATTGCAGGGGTCATGAGGAAAAACAGACACAGATCTCTCACATTTAGCCTTATGAAGTGCTCAGTTTTTAACAGTCTCTTGTCAAGAAAACGATGCCCCTTGGCAGCTTTGGTTCAGTCCATGTTATGAATGGRAATAGCCACAGCATCACCCCTGCTTTGAAATCCCTTAGAGTGCTCATTGTTTTATGTCACAGGGCTTGCAGAGTTAGGTGTAATCACAGTACTAAATACTACAGGGTGACAATATGCACCTCAGATCTTTTTCTCTGGGAGCAGAGAGGTTTTGAACAGCCAAATGCCATGGTTGTATTGAGTTGCAAGTGTGGGAGGATGATGGCAGTTTCTGCTCTAGCAGGCCCCCAGTGTCATATGGCATTTAGCACTRCAGCCTTTGTTAAGCCTTTCACTTGTTGATTTCTGCATATTTGCATAAACACTTCAAAACTGTGAAACAGACCTGTTGRCATTATTTCTCTCCATGTTTCTCCTGTATCTGGGTGTCCTTTTTCTGTCATTGTTTTGTCCTTCAGAATTTTCAATTGTCATGTCTAAGTTTATCAAAATCATTGAAAACCATTCAAGAGCAGTATTACATCAGCTTTTATTTTAGATCAGTGTCTTTGTTAATTTAAGATGAAGTTACATGCTCCTGAACAAGTTCCATTTTTTCAGGAGCAGGTTAGGAGACAGTCCAGGGGGTCAGTGCAGCCTTCATCTCTAGGCACCTTTACACTTCTCTCCATCTCACTAATTCCCATTCTCTTCCACACAAACTCATTACTCTGCTGGGCCTCTCTCTGCCCTCTCAGAGGAATTAATTGCAGGCAGTGGGTCAGTGTCATGTGCTGTTAACAGGCAGTAATAAATGAAAGGGAACTGCTTGATAAGGATCCTGCATTAGTGGGTGAGGAATGCCTACATGATTGACATGGAGATACAACATCCTGCTTTCAGACTTGCAGGCTTTGTGCAAATTGATCCTTGCAGAACAAATGAACCCAACCCTTTTCCTCATGTTGTTGATTCATGTATTTGTGACAGTTTTGTGCCTTACCTCTGAAAYTTGCTGGTCTGAAATATTTTTTGTAGAAGATAAAGGAGTTAAACCCATCAATTCTATTTGGTGCTAAGAATTGTGACTTTATTCTGATTGCAAACCAATGTATGTATGGATAAAATAATTTCATGTTCATGTCTGAAGTAAATTAATGATATAAGCATATTGGTTAAGTCAGTTCATCTCATGGTTAATTTCTGATTCCTTTATTTACGTTCCCTGTTCATTCTTCTTTAAAATATACCACCTGGAGCAGATCCAGCTGTCATTCTGTTCAAACACATAAAAGTCACACATTTCCCATATTGAAGTTCTGGGGTTGTGTTCAATTTTAATAAGTAACTTAACAAAAAGTTTTAGAATTCAGCCTGTATCCTGTTCAGCATCCTATGTAAAATACAGCCCATTGAGCTGAAAATGAGAAACTAATTCATAGCTACTCCTCTATCTTCMCATATTTCAGCTAATCTCCTCAGACTTCAGTTCAGCTTGCAGCAGTAATGCTTCCTGTATGTGCTTGTACTTACTAATATTGTTTTTTTTACATCAGAATGCCAGTCTGCCATATCTTGATCTACGTGTTGAGGTTATTTATATTCATTTGCTGTACCATTTTGGGTCTGACTAGGTTGGCTTGATTTTCTTCTGATACATATTTTGAAAGGTAGAAGTAATTTATTCATTAGGAAGCTCTGCAAGTTCTTTTAGTAGTGCAGTTCTTACTTGAGAACAACACTTATAGAAATAGCCTGGAAAAAACCCCAGATTTTGTGGTTTTAGCTGTACAATGAATGCAGGTCATCTGCTTTTAATACTGGAAATCAGTGCTTGSCACTTACTCTTGAAAAGGATTAATGTATTTTACTGAAAAAAGATCTGGAGACTTCCTAACACATTGTGAGAATTCATTAATGCTTACTCTCCTTGTTGATTTCCAGGTATTATAGCAGGAATCTTTAAGCCATGGAACAGCTCTATTTTTATTTTACACCTCTTCAAATGTCTGGATGATGTCACTGAAAAACCTTGGATTTAAACCTGGGCATGCTCAGAGGCAGATGTGGCTTTTTGCCCATTAAACATTGGTGTTAAACCAAAGTTTACAGTAATCTTGTTATGGGGCTAAAAAGGCATTTCTGAGGACTGGCAGTCTGGGCATGCTTTTAAGAATTCATCAGTTAGGTTTTTGGTCCTCATGCATGAAAGTGATTCTGTGCAGACAGATAAAGAAATAAACTCAGCAGGAGTCACCCAAACTTTAAGATACAGTTTTGATAGAAGCTTTAAATTATAGAAAGAAAGGGATGAGAAAGGGAAAGCACTTCTTGGGRAAAAAAATTGAWAAAAAAGGAAGTTGTTTAGAAAATTCAGCCTCATCCTTGAGGTATTCTGTAGACCATGTTGTAGTTTTCTGTAGRCATTGCTCTTTTGCTTAAATTGGATAGTGGCAGTTCTGGGTTTTGCACTTTCTCTCTCTCTGAGATTCAGCAAAATTCCCCTGGACAGCCTTTGGAATGAGCTGTGTTCAGGAGACAGCTGAAAGCAGTGGCAGATATTTTTCAATACTATATCACTTTARTATTTCTGGTTTCTTGTTTGCTTCCTGCTTTCAGCACCCTTTTAGAATGTGGGGAGCTCTTCACCCACCTCTCAATGTTTATTTCCTTTTGTCTTTAGCAGAGGCTTTCTTGGCTACATAAACAATTTCACTTCAGCCTTCACCTGATTTGAAACAGTAATGTGCGCCCTGCACTTTCAAACTGTTTGATATCTATACAATGGAAACACTTTCCACTGTAATACCTGACCAGTCCTGGGAGATTAYTAAAATGCTGTAGTAAAATTTTGCACTTATATCCATAATACATTGGAACACTGTCCTAACAGAATTACAGTTCCTTGCTGACAAAAATCTTTTGGTAAAAAAAAATGATAGTAACTCTGCAAAGCAAAAGGACTTGTGCTGCAAAAGAACTACAGGACTATTAATAGCAGAAATTCTGGTGACAGAATTATTCTGGTGACTCAGTTAGGAGTATCAAATAATTTTTTGCCATGCAATATTTTTTACATCATTAAAATGTTCTGAAGTGGAGCACAGTACTGTATTTCTATAATGGTATTATACATCTACTCCAGTGTAACCAAAGTTTCATTTAGTTCAAGGAAATCCTTAGAAAAAYGAGTAGCATGGCTCTTCTTTCTGACATTTAATTTATGGGAGATAGCATGGAGCCTGACAGTACAAAATGAGCTTACAGTACAGGAATGTTCAGATTCTGGATGACCTTCATTTGCAGAAGCAATCATTCCCTTACTCGTGTTATTCATTGTTTTCCCCTGGGTGTGGAAGCTTAGTGGACGATCTGAAATGTTAACTGGATGTAACCTGCTGCTTTGGAGACTTGTRGTGTTTGCTGAACATCAAACAAGCCCTCATGGGTTTCTTCACTGTATCAAAAAATCACTTTGTATTCCTGTCCATTGCAGCATCTGCAAATTGCTTAGTGGAAAATATTTCGTTAGAAATCACTTGTAACATGACCTGCTGTTYCTCTTTTCCCCCATGTTTATACCCTGAATTTCAGTTTCATGGAGGATTTGTGACTTTTTGGAGCTTGTTGTAACAGCCCCTGTGGAAGGCAGAGCTCTGGGCTTCTGCCCATCTAAAGACTCTGTGAGAACAAGAATTTATTGTTTATAAAATGTTCCTGGTTTCCAAAATACTCTACCAGCTGGTAGAACAGCATTAAAAATAGGCACACACCTTTCCCTGTGCCCTTACACTCCTGCACAAAAGGACAGGTCATGCAGAGAGACTCAGACTGCTCCCTGCAGAGAGAGCTCCGTGTCCCAGTCACAGAGCTGCTGCTCTGCAGYRAGSCTGGAAACACTTCCTGCAGGGAGAAGTGTTCCTCCAGCCTGCATTCTGAAAGTGTGTCACACATGCATTTCATCTCTCTGCTGCAGAGTAGCTGTGTGGTCTTAAAATTACATTTTKTGACATTTAAAACGTTGGTGTAAAATTCAGAGTGATTGGATTGTTTATATTATATTATACCATCTGTCCAAAATGTTATAAAAATATCTCAAAAAGAATGCCCACTCCTGAACCCTGCTCTGAGTGAAAGTGGTGCATTCAGGTCAGGATCCATTTTATAGTGAGTTCTTCTAGCCTTTTTAAACTAATATCCTTATTATAGTTATTAGACTGTGCTTATTTTCATGTGAATATATAAAAACATCTGACTTCTCCCTTTTCCAGTAGACCAGTGAYCCCAGAGACAATTAAATCTATTTCTTATAGTTTATCCTTGTCAAATTCATGCCAGCTGCATTTTTTTATTCCCTCACCGTTTCTCTTTGCCTCAGAAGTTATTATTAAATTGTTAGCAGATACTTTCAGATAGTRCAGCTGGGATAACTGATCACTAATGTCCAGGAGCCTGCTGTTTTTCTCCTCAGGATAAACATTATATCTGACATTCTCTGGCCTTCTGAGCTATCCCACATTCCATATGTATCATCTTGGAAGGTGCAGAGATTGTTTTGATAGTCCCTTATATGCTCCATACTGAAATTCATGTCATGTTGATAAAGTGAATATTTCTACATTTTATAAATATTCTTTAGCTGATTCTTTCCCTGTTCTACTGTAACATCTTAAAATTCAAGTTAGCTTGGTCTCTTTAATCGGGAGTTATGCATGTAAACAACAAAATTAAGCAACTTTCATGTTAAAAATTWGTGGCCTGGTAGGAAAAACATCACATTGTTCTCTCTTTTTTTTTTTTTTTTTTTAATGCATACAAGATATGAAATGTCTGTTTTATGCCTGTATATAAAATAAAAGAGAGAAAAACATACTCTGTTGCAAAAGGGGTTTACACCCGTTGCCATGTATGTCTTTGTCTGCACCAATCAAAATTTGGTGGACAAGACTTTGGTCCCCTAMTATTCAGACATACTCAGACTGCCAGAAACTGTATTGGAAGAACTAATCAGCATTCCAAGATTCCTTCGTGGTGAAGAATGAGAGCACTGTCACCTCTCTRAGATCAGGGGGGACTGCTTAGGTGGCCCTTCACGTGTTGCATTGCACTGACAGSTCATGGCTCAGGAATTAAAACGTTTTAATTCTTCTGAGTAGTCTGTTATACTTAGTKGAGACAAAGTTCCTAGACCCAGCCTCTGATTTACAGACCCTTCCTACTTAACATTTTAGTTTAGTTAAACATTTGGCATATTGGAAATGTGTGTTATTTACTGAGCAGCACTTGCTGGGTCTTGGCATGGTGACATTCCTGGGCACRTGTTCCTGCTCCTCCTGCCCTGTTTGTGTGCCACTTACAGCAACCACTTCTGCCACCAACTCTTGTTGGTGAACAACTCAGAAAGGCAGAGGCAAAAGATTATACAGATGACATGCAATTAAAAGGAAAAAGTACCATTTCTACATCTCCCACAATTAGGAGCTTATGTGCTGTCTACAGCAGCTGCATTCTGAGAGGTCTCAGAGCATTTTGCATATATTTTCTGACAGTTTGTGYATTTTCCAAGACATAAAAATCACTGAACATTGACTCCTTAGCATAACAGACATTTAGCAGACACTTTTTTTTTCTACAAATTTGTTTTCTGCAATGCAGTGTATTTTGGAGTTGATGTATGAAGCATTTAGGAAGACAGATTATTTCTTATGAATTTTACTGTCTCAACAATGCCAAAAAGAGATGAAAATGAGCCTTTTGTTCCACAAATAAGCTGAACACATATGTCATCGATGCCATAAAGAGAATAAATGAACTCAGAACATCATACATCTTCATTTTGTTTACTTAAAATACTAATTTAGAACTTTTAAGTTAAATAGATTTTCTTACAGTTATTTTCCCTTCTTTTGTTATAATATTTTGTGTGTGTAGGTTGTTAGAATTCAGTTTTTTTAAAATGCCTTTTAAAATTCTGTTTTCATATATTTTTAGTTAACACAAACTGTTATCACCTAAAGGTTCTCCTTCTTTTTGTGTTTGTTAGTTGTTAGTTGTGGTTTTTGTTTGTATGATATCAAGGCTCTAGAAGTACTTTGATCAGATTTTCCCAGCTATTTTTGAGTTCCAAGAAGGTTAAAACATTTTCTTTCTTTAGAAGATTATTTTTTTTACTCTGAGATGACTCCTGAATGCTTCAATTTCCATGGAATGTGTGATCCAGCCGTTGACTGGATAAAGCTGGGAGTATTTGTAGTTGGCTCTACAGAGGCCAATTTGCTTTTGAGAACACCTAATGCCTTTGAAATCCAAGTTTGCTAGGGCTCCATTTTCTTTTTTCATGKGCAGATACTGAGTGTGCATTTTTCCATGCAGGATTGTGATCCTGGATATGTTTTAAGAACAATATGGGGAATTTCTACCATCCCCTTTGGGCTCTTGGGTCATGCAGGAGATGGGGGGAGCTCTTGGCTGGGAAATACAGGTTAGTCAGGGCCACATGAACATAACAATTCCCTGTTATAAATCAGATCTGAGATGCACATGGGTTGTCCCATGAGACTCCAGAGTGTGGATGTGCACACCCAGCTGTGTGCTGGGTTTTGCTCACAGCTGGCACACCCAGCTGTGATGGTAGTTGTGAGTTTACAAGCAGATTCAGCTCTGCTGGAATAAAGGCATGTTGGTGGTAGATTTTCCTTTACCACGTAGAGTGCTGGCATTTCTTTATTCCTTGTGCAGCTGCCATTGTTGAGTTTGGTTGGAGTTTTTTGCCCCTGGGCTTTCAAGGATTCTCTTACAGCTGCTGCAAGGAGGCTGAAGTGCTTAGGCTGCAGTAAGGCCCAGATTTGCATCTCTCTCACTTCTGAGCAAGCAAGTTCCAGAAAAGTAGGTGGAATAATACATGGGAATAGTTAYAGAAAGCAGAATCAGCACTGATCAGCTGAGGTGTATTAAAAGATTATGGGTCAGTACTCCAAGGGTGGATCAGTGGCATTTCATCAAAGATAATGAATCTCCTGTGAGTTGGACTGGCTGAAGTTTTGGCTCTAGGTCACACAAAAATGTGATATATAGGCATTCTGCCTGAAGAATTTACACTGCTTTGAAGCTTTATACTGTGAAGGATTTTAGGTGGTTTATCAGTAAGCACTTTTTCACCATGAATATCTGCAGTGGTGTGAAAGTCCATGACTCTTCAAGTATCTAAAGTTGCTTTAATATGCTCCACATTTCAGAAAATTCATTTTACTTATTTTTGTAAAGTGTTCTTTTTGGAAAGCAGGAGAATGTGAGTGAGAGAAAACTTGTCAAGATTATGACAATCTTGACATGTCTTAAATCCAATCAGGAAGTTAACAAGTCAAGGTTTTGATAGTGGTGGTAGTTTGGCAGTATTGCACAATATTCTTGTCTATTCTTGCTTTTCTTGTCAGTCGTGACACTAACATGAAAGATACTATGCAAGTCATGCCATACAAACTTAAATCGCATCTAATAGCATAATTTGGTTAATAATTCCTTTATTCAGAAAAAAAATATGTGAGAAATCTGTTAAACTCATAATTTATTGATTTCATAGCTGTAGCAGAATTTTAAATACCACAATACTAATCCCTATGTGTTTGTTTTAGGAAAACATAGATTCATCAGATCTTTTCAGTGTATAATTTACTGTGATTAGACAAAGTATTTTGTGAGTATATTTCAAAAAAGAATTTAGACCACTTTATAAGTGGCCAGTCTGGACAGTGTTGTATTTTTATGGTTGTCTCCAAAAATGATAGAAGTCAGTATAGTCACAGTGGGGCCAGGGCAAGGCTTTGAAAAACTGTGGGATCTGTTTAACACTGACAGCCCTTTACTAGAGCCTATATTTATATGATTTTTATTTACAGCTTGATCTACTAGTCTGTTAAACTCTGTGGAAAGTGTGAGCAGAAGAGAGGGGCARAGCAGGATGGACTCCATTTTAGTCAGAAAACATCATTTGCTAAACAAGCTTTGACAGCCTTAAAATCTCCTGAAATGAAGAAGGTACAGACCAATGGTGGTTTGAATATTATGTAAGGAATGATTCCTCCTTCTATCCCTTATGTTTATCAGTATGTTTTCTGGAGTGCTGTCTATTGAAGCCAGTATTTACAGACCAAAAAGGAAAGCAGGWACAAACCAGTGCACACCAACAAATGAATCGTGGGTGTGTTCAAGCTCCAGTACAGCCAGTGCAGTGTAAGTGGGGAGTTTGACTCAGTGCAGGAGACTGAGAGGAACATGCATGSAACATGTGCTTYATGCATGGAACATGTGCTTTATGCATGGAACATGTGCYTGATGAAGGGCAGCTGGTGCCAGCCCTGCTTCCCTGTGCCAGGGAGTCTCCAGTCAGGGTCAGCCATGTGCTGGTGTCATTAGAGGGTACACAGAGCCATTGTTTTGTGTCTTTCTGTTCTCCAGGATGGTGAAGTTTCTGACTCCAACCTCTGTTTTTTATGGCAGCAGAGGTTCCTGAGTCACTCCTACAGAGTCATTCCAGAGATGTCCTGTTTGGGAGTGAAGATGGAATATTAGCCACAACTCAGGTTCTGCTTGTTCCTGCYTTGCTTAAATTAGGCAGCATTTACTCCAGGGGACTCCAGCAGTCTGTAAAGCAGAGCACTTTATGGAAAGCCATTAATAATAGCTGCTCATATTTTATTTTAATCTTGTATGGAATAATTTTCTTGAGATAGAACTCAGGCTAAAAATTTCACTCTCTTAACAGAAGAACTACTAGCTTTCAGTTTTGCAAACAAACCCTACAATGCAGTCTGTATCAGAAGGCCACTTGCAATGAAATATGTGAAGCTGTGTTTCACAGAATATCATGGAACACTTCCTCCATTGTGCAGAGAGAAGAGATTTCTGCATTCTTGCTTGCTAACTACTTCTAATTATATTCATTTCAGGGAAATGAATATTAATGGTTCTAATGTATTTAATAAAGTTTGTTCTTGATTTCTTTTCCCACTTCAAATGAATTTCTCTTTTCATTAATTTAAAGAGATTTTACTTCATGTAAGTTAATTAATTTTTTTCCTTTTAAAGGGAAAATATTTCAGATGATAAGTACCAATATTTTAACAATTATAATGAGGGCATACAGCATCCTGAAGATGAGTTTCTTTATCCTTTTCTGTAAGTGTTGTGGGCAWGCCTCTTTTATATTGTAATATTCCAAATCTTCTATCAGCCAAGGTATGAGCTGTTAACATGTCTGATAAAGTTGCATGTGCTGATCTGATCTGCCATGCACAGCTAATGCAGTGATGTGTGTGTTAGAGACAGATACAACTCCTTTTTTTGTCTAAGCTTTCTTCAGTTATTAAGGAAAATATAAAAATGTTTGTAAATACTAAGATAAATATAATTACTCTGAATGCCATGGGTATAAACAGTAATAAATTTCTTCCATATGTAGGATTTACCTAAAAATTTCATAAATATATTTCAGCAACAACTTACATGAGTTTATAATCAGAGGTCAAACTGAATTTTATAACAGTTTCAACCACTGATACAGAAATAATAAATTCACAGTCATGGAGTGAATGGTGACTACTTGAAAGACACTTCTGTTTATCACAGGGGTACCATGGACATATGAAACAACAATATATTAATATAAATGACATGACAAATGAAATGACATATACTAAGAAAGTCTCCTGAAATCATCCTAAAAAGTTCTGCTYAAGAAAAAAAGGCTGCTGTGGAAAACAAGCTTTTCCATTTCTGTATTACATGATTGCTGACATCTTTTCAAAGTATTTGCTCTTTCTTCAAGTATTTATAGTATCAAGAAGGACAAAATCAATAKCTTGAACCTGGTGAAATTTCAGAATTGTGAAAGTCTTAGAACTGGTTGTTCTCTGATTTATACCAGTGCAAATCTACTGTTACTGAGGCTGAACTTAATTTTATATAACTTCAGAATTGATTAGCTACAGAAAGATGCTGGAGTTTTTGCTGTTCAGTAAGAAGAACTCTTAGGCAGTTATTTTACCTGCATRCAGTTGTTGGAAAATACAAAGAGATATGGACAAAGGTGGGGGGAGGGAAGGACCTGTTAAAAGGTGGCTCTGTCAAGGTGAATTCAAGTGTAGGGAGGGATGATTTGGGTTTGTTCCAATAGGACAGACCTTAGCGGAGGGTGGGGGTAAGTTCCCCAAAGGTGAATAATGGCATTTTTGTTGAAGAGTAGAGTGTTGTGAGCATTCAAAGTATCCCTCTAAACAAAGAAAATGCAGAGTACATAAGCTGGGTGTTTTTAAAAGAAAATATAGTGAACTAGGTGCTCCCAAAGGCATCTTTCCTTTTCCTGTGGAATGGAGACTTTCTCTGACACAAACATTTTCTCCTTTGAGAGGTTGATTCTTCCTGAAATCATCCTATTATTGTTGTTGTTACTTTTCTCCCCTTTTTCCAAAAGCTGTAGAATACTTTTTTTTTTCATTAAATAGCTGCTTTGTAGCTGCACACTGCAAAAGGAYTTTTAATTGAAAGAACTACAAAGCAGTTGAAGCAAATATTCTTTCTCCCCTAGTTTCACTCTGCTGATGGTTCTATTCATGCTATAAAGGATGATACCTAGGTAGCTGCTGTTTACAATTACCTGTTAACTTGGAAACCAAAATCTATTTTTGTAGCAGAAGATAGCTTTCTTATTTACACACATTCATTTATTTGTTAAAAACAATGTGAAGACTGCATTAATGACAGTAGAATTAAAATGGATTTAAGATTTTGCCTTATCCATAAATCAAGAGAATTGGCCATTGTTAAGTTCCCAGATCCTGCTGGAATTTTTGAAGGGAACTTTTCCAGCATCAGCAGTTAGTGTATTCCCTCARCCCTAACACATTTTGTTTGTTTTCTTTTCTAAAGGTTCTTTTAGAAGTTATTCTATTTTCCTGTATGGTTTGTTCACATATTTAGATATATGAGTAATGAGATAAATTGCATGCTGAGATGTATAAGAAGTAAAGGCAAGTTAAAGTGCCTACATAAATGAGGTAGTTTAACTACACAGACTGCCTACCACTTGCTCACAGGAGGGCTGTGTTAGAGGGGAAATTTGAGCCCAGCCTGAAAAGGGGTCCTGGCCCTGTGACAGAGCTCTGAGCTGTGAATCCTGGTGTGCACATTCCTGCTTCCCAGCACAGAGGGTGGGAAACACCCTGTCTGCTAAACCCCAGCACAGTGATTGGGGCAGTGCCTAAAATCAGCATGGAGAATATTTTAAGGTGTTTTGGGGAGTGTGTCACAAGCAGGAGGTCTTGTTAACTCCTCAGCAAGGCTCTGGCTCCCCWGATTCCCACCCCAGCCAGCTGCAGGGAAAGGCTGGGTTCAAAGGCACAGCTTAAATCCAACCCTCACCCTGTCATGCACTTTACTCTGAGCTGCAGGGAAGTTGCTTTTTGTTTTGGCTGCTCTGTTATTCTGAACTTTTGGGGCTGGAAGTGTAACTGGGGGGAGGCTGTGAAATGACCTTGCAAATGACAGGTCTTTTATTAGCTTTAACCTTTATCAAAATGAAACAAAACCCACTATTTTCTTTTAACTAAGGCCTGGAAAAGGAGCTTTGTAGAGATGCTCYTCCCCTCYATAGCATTTATCAGGAGGAAATATTGGCATTCACATCTTCTATTATCTATATAGAATATAGACTCAAATCTTCCTTGCCAGGAATMTCCTATATCCAGGATGCTGCAGTTACCATTAATTTCCTTCAGATGTTATTAAAGCAGCAGAGAATATAGTGACATACAGGTTCAGAAGAACCCACAGTTAATGGATTCAGGCACCTATTTTGTTGCAAGTATTATGACAGAATAAATTACTTTCATGCCACAAATTGCCAGTACATTCCATGTGCTTCTTTTCTCCTTAGAGTGCTTCCATACTCCCAGGATAGCTGTACACTGCAGGGCTGGCCTTACAAGAGTGGCAGCAAATCTTTTAAATCAGACCCTATACACCAATGTCTCCACACATTTAGCTGTGCTTTCCTGCATCCATGGAGCTGTGCTGTAACTTCTTCCCTGTAACTTCTGCAGACCATGTGTTCAGGATGCTCTGTGAATGAAGCTGGACAAGTGATACCCTGCTGCAGCTGCTGACAGCAGGCAGAATTCTGACTGAAGGAACATCAGCTTACATTCTTCCCACACATGTGATCCAAGTTTCTTTCAGATAAAGGGAAGGAGCTCCAGAGCTCTGCCCTGCACATCCCAGGAGCTCATGCCCCACAGAGCTGTGTAGGTGAGACAAGGAGCCATTCTCTATCCCAGCATGTAAGGATTTATCTCTCCCAGTTCCAGGAGTGCTCACAGATGGGCCAAGGTCCCCATGCAAAGCTGGGTTAAGGGTCAGAACACCTCACTGGTTTCTGGGCAGGGAGGGAAGGGATGAAATAGGAGATCAAGGTGGAAGTATGCTGGATTAGTGTAGAAAAACCTCAAATGATTTCAKTGCAGAACTGCAGAGGGCAGAGACCAAACATGCTTATTCCACAGAGGCAGATATGGGAAAACATTTCAGAGCTCCCACTTCCTCCATTACTTATTCTTGAGTCTCCTGGGAGGGTGGTCAGGTCATCAGTATGACTAAAAGCTGGTCCTGGACTTTTGCCTAAAACCTCAGGCAGCCTCCAGTGGCACAGGTTAACAGCAGAATTATGTTCAGATGRGAGGTCTCAGGTGAGAACACCTGATTGAGAGAGTGTCAGGACCTAAATAAGAAACTGGGCTCTCTCAGACTTGACAATATGCAGATACACCGAGAAAGATTAGGATCTCACAGACTCAGGTCTATGAGGAGAGGCCAGAGAAGGCTCTTGGGTTTGCTCTGCAAATTAATGCTTTAATTGTTAACAGCATGAGGAGTCAGAGGGCTGAGGAACCTCATGAAAAGTTAAGTGCAGTTGATCCCATGAGCTTTTATCTGCTGATCTCATGTAGGAGATTTTTGGAAGAGGGGGAGGGAAGAAACAATTTAACAAATAAATATATGGGAGAGCAAAACAAGAGCAGAGAAAATCAGTGCTAAGATTTTGTGAGCAGATATGATGTGATTTAATGTGATTGCCTGTCACTGAGGGATGATCAAGAAATTCATCAAATTCACTGCAAAGAAAATTGTCCTGAGCAGCTCAGCAGTGACAGAGGTCAGTGTGGGTAGTACACCATCAGTACAGGTTTTAACATCTTGCTGTTCTTGTCTGCAGTGGATAAACAATGCTGAACTGGGACACAGTACTAGCCACATCAGCTTTTAGTAAAAAAACCTGGTCTATAAATTTTGCCAAGCACTCTCTTGAAGGTTTAGACTGGTGATAATGCATGCCTTCAAAGATTAAATACAAATTTTTGAGAAATCCTCCATACAGGTATAACTGTGGGTTTTGCAGGGGAAGAGGAGAGAATAGAGGAGAGAATGACAAATGTTATTTCACTTCTCTATGATTTTTATAATGTTTCCAGGCATTCCAGTGATTTATAGAAACAGAAACAGTCATCACAAATTGGCAAGAGTACAGGAAGAATAAGCCAGTGAAAGATGAAATTAATAGCAGTCATAGATGGTTAAGGGATCAATGATGTATTGGTGCTATTTCTTTTTCAATGTCACATGCTGTGCTAGTGCATTAGGCCAGATGATATCTAAAGACAATGACCTATAATCTTCTCTCTTCCCTYGATGCCTTGCTAATATTTTACTGAAGGTTTTGTGCTGTAGATTTAAACAGAACTTTTCCAGCTGCAGGAAGAAGGTTCAAAGACACTTTCTGGTGCTTGGTACAGAGAAAAAGAGGCTGCTGGATTTAATCATTACTCATAATCCTCTCAAACAGTCAAGCTCACAACAGCAGCGAGAGAAAGTGACAGGGATCTTGCCTTGGTGAAGGATTATAATTGTCATATTCTGGTGTATGGCCCCTTCCTTCCCATTCCTAACAACCTGCACCAGGAGGGGACCATGTGCCATGACACCAGRGGAAGGTGCAACAGGCTGCAGTTAGGGTTTGTATTAACATGCTTAATATTAACTGCTCAGACTTGCTCTGGTCCTTAGTGACAGCTTTTCCAGGTCATTTTTGGTGCAGGAGACTCCACTCATCTTGTCAAACCTGATTTATTGCTTCTGTTGGGTTATTGTGCTACTTGCCAAAGAACTGYTCCTGGCTTTGGATCCCTTTCCTGTCTAACGGGCTGCAAATGCTGTCTAATGCCAGCCCTGCTCAGTGAGCTACYCTTGCTGTCTGATCCCACTCCCCACTTCTGTTGTTGTCAGGTCCTGTTGTTTTTATAATCAATTCCTTTCTTTTCCATTCTGTTTATGATTTGCTCTTTTCTGTTTGTACTGCCTGGCCCTGGGGCCCTGGTTTTGGTGTTTCATACACAGCTGCCCCCCAGTTACACTTGTTGGGTTCTCAGTCTCTTACTGAGCAAACAGCTGCATGGCCTCCTGTTCCCAAGTTCCAGCTGTCTGATCAGCTGTTCTTGCAGAGTTATCCTTCCCATGGTGTAATCCTGTTGTCAGTAGCTGTAGGATCAATTCCTTATGCACAGATCTTCTGGATTTGTAATTATAGATTTCATATATCATCTAGTTAATCCTTTGAGACTGTTCCAAATATCTGAAAATCTTCCTCTTTCTCCTTTCTTGCTTTGTTCGTGTTTAATTTCAGTCTGCCTTGATCACACTCCACTTATCCAACAGATTCCTTTTTTCTGATTTCTCATCAGCTGCTTTTTAGCATCTATTTTTACTTTCACAGCTTCTGCTAGTCAAAGATTCTGATGTGTAAGTTGCTATTCCTGCAGCCCCATGTCTACCACCATCCGTTTAATCATCTCTATTGTGTGCTGCTCCTGCTATTCAATCAGCAGTGGGGTTTTTTTTTTCTTTTGTGCAGGCCTTCAATGATCTGATCAGTTCTGTCTGTCATATGATTGCCCCTGGTTATCATTCCTACTGGGTAATCATCACAARGAACTCTTTCTTGCACAGGCTCACATAATTATCTGCTCATGCCAGTTTTGGTGACTTTCTCAAGCCCACAGAGTGGAGTTACACAGTTCTTAGAAGCATATGCTGCAGTAATGGCAKTGCTGGACTTTGTGGGGGTTGGTATCCTGGAGTTCAATATATAAATGGRTATTCTTAGCTAAAAGTTTTACAAAAAGATGAATTTCACTGTGCARTGAAATGAAAAGTTTCTATCCTCTCCCTTCTGTCTGCCATATTGTTCCCTTTCACATCTTCCTCTGTTTTTCTGGTAAATAAGTAATAGCTCTTCATCAATCCAGAACATGTCCATCAAGGCTATGTTCTTCTTTCAGCTCATCTTTCCTTCTCATTACTTACCCAGCCATCACAGCTAGGCTGATCCCTGCTTCACTGCTGTATTATAGTATAAAATAAAAGAACAAAATTCAGCTGATGTAAATTATTGTAGTTCACTGACTTTGGTGGACCCCAATAATTAAGACAGTCAGTTCAAAGTCTCTGGAGGAGAACACACATGCTGTGACTAAAGAGTGCTGTCTCCTGTTGCTGGCTGAGAAGAGTGGATTGATTATCTTTGCTTTCCAGTGGAAGATTAGGAATTAGTAAGAAGAACAAAAGCACATATTAGTTTCACTAAGAGCTTTAAAAGCTATCAGACAGGGAAATGCATATTTCACAATGCTGCAGAAATCTGTGGAGTTTTTACAGGAGTTCTTATCTTTCCTTCCTTGAGGAATTCTTTCCCCCAAATAGATCTCAGGGGAAATGGCCAAGGTTACATTTGGTGGTTTGCCTCTCAAGGTGTGAGTGCCAGAGTTACAATGCTGATTTATTCCTGGAATGTTTTAATCAACTGCTAAATCTGACCTCAGCTTGTGACACATAAAACTGTTTTGCCATAGCCTCTCTGATCTTACAGCTCCTTAGGGGTGAAAAAGCCAGCACACTCCTGAATCTGGAAAGTTATTTAAAGCTATCCATGAAGGAACAAAAGGTCTGATTTTTTTCTTGACAGTTGTTATACTTCAGGGAAGGAAACTAGAATGAAGAAACTTATATCTGTTAAAATTAATTCTTCTGTTGAAGAACTTGGAGGGATGCAGAAATTAGAGTTAGCAAGTTTTGCAGCAGAAGGGTGGATGAGACAGCTGCCTGAAGCACCTTCCAGTCTCATCTTTTATGATTCCCTTCACACTGAGTAAACTGATGTGTGAAGTTTTATAGAAAGTTATTCTCTTTTCAGGTAGCCTCCCACATGCTTGTATATTTTTCCAAATCTTTCAGATCCATAAATTYTGAAAGATTGGAAGAATGTAGAAATTGGTAGAAAGTAAGTTATGCCATGCAGTTCAGAATTTGGAGAAGTATTTGAAATTAGGTGTTTGGGTTGGGGTTTTTTTCCCCAAATGCATGTATAGTTAGAATAAAAACTTTGATTTTAGAACTTAGATAAAGATAATATCAGAGTCTATGTGTGTATAGCACTGCAAGAGCTTTTTAAAGGAAAAAAATGAACTTGTAAACATAGGATCCTGTGCTATCAGTATCTTTTCAWATTAAAGCAGTAGGTAAACTTAATTTTTCTAGAATTCATATAGTCCTTCATTGATCAGAGTGTTAACCATGCTTGTCCTGTCATTTGGTAGCTCTGCTTTGTCTGTGACAACTACAGTAAATATTACATCCATGTACACAGACAGGCTTCAAATCTGTGTCTGATTCCAAAGCAGACTGCAGCCCAAAATCTSCACCCTCTGCACCCATTTCTCCAGGCTGTCTCAGTAGTTTGTAGGCACTTCTTGGGTACTTCTGGGTTGRTTTTTTATCAGCTCAGCTCTCTTTAACTCAGTGTCTTAAACCTGTGTTTAAGTGATCTGACATTAGGTTTTTAAGCGTTCATGTAAGGTGTAAATTGAGTTGTTTGTTCTTTTTCAAGTTTAATACATTGCAAAGGCCTTAAAAGTGTTTTGCTTTTGCTTATGCTCTCCCTGATTGCAGGGCAAAACCCCACAGAACCAACTGACAGCATGGAACTCTCTCCTGCACAGTTTGCAGGTCTGGAAATAATCTCTTTACTTTACACCCTTGATTTTACTGTTGTGATTTTTAAATCTCTTTTGGCAAAGATATATATRCATCTTATGTTAAATTTAATGGAATTGGATCCAGCTACAAATGACTGTTCATCCAGAATCTGGTAAAACAACCCAGGTGTTAAAGTCTGACAAAGGATATAATGCACTGAACTGAAGTCTGTAGTTTCTTGAGATATCACAACAAAATGAACACCCATATTTTCCAGAATTAATCAAACATCTTAAAAGCATTCAGAACTCCAGAGAGACTCACAAAAGCATTTCCAGTCTGACTGTGCCTGAAGACTCTGGATCTTCCATTATCCCTGCCCGTGGCTGGAATCCCCCTGGGTACAGTGGGGAGCCCTCAGGAGGCTGCTCCCTCCCTGCCCACACTGCCTGCAGCATTCTGGGATGGTTTCAGAGCTGAACAGCACAGTCCTCAGTTATTGCACATACAGCATTCTCAACAAATCCACTTCATTTTCA
>CADDXX010000084.1:241883-385689 GCA_902810485.1 Alauda arvensis
ATTAAAAAGCAGTGAAACCAAAGCAACACAGAGATAATATTCAAGCCTTCAGGTTGCTTGATAAGCCTGATCTGAAACTCTAAGCTGATCATTAGAACAGTGGATWTTTCCCTTGACTTCACTGAAATCTTTGAAAGATTGATGGACACTATGGAGTATCTTTTCTAACAAATGCTTAGACATTAATTAAGCAGAGAAGAGGAGCAATTTTTATCTGCTTTTAAGAATATTTGGAAGAAAGTGTTTATTACAGAAGCTTTCAGCAGTATGAAGATTAATAAAATGATATTTATATTTAACAATCAATTTGCAATTGAGTAAAAGCAATGAGCCAAATACTGATTTCATTTATTCTGTATGAATAGGAGTAAATACAGTTAAGGCAATATAGTAATCATTTAAAAGTTCTTCCTTTTGCATTTTGGAGGAAACATTTGTTGGAATTACATTTAAATTTGTAAAGCAGTTTCTGCTAGGGTTAATGTGTCTGTGTTAGACCTAAATCTCTGCTTAATGCCCACAAAAGTCACAGTGGAAAGTAATGGTGAGGATTTATAGAGCTCATTAACAATTATAAATACTTAGTAGGGTAAGAAGGTGAAAAGAACTCCACAGGTTTCTTCTAAGACTCTTCATGCTAAATTTCTTATTAACAACAGGGGAAAAAAAGAAATAACAAACTTATGTTTTCTTCTTTCTCYCTCTTTCTCAGCTAATTCAAAGTGAAGCATTAATTAACAGGCAGAGTACAATCTTTACTTACTGGATTAATTACAGAAGACATGCTGTGGGTTTTAAATTCTCTTGGGGTATTTTTAAATCTGGTGGGCAGTAATGCTGCCATCTGTTTTGTGAGCTGATGGTTGGTTCCTACTGAAATCATTAAAATTTTGAAAACTACACTGCCTGATATCAAGGTTCATAAATAAATGGTGCTTTYTAAAAAGCAAAATCTGCTGGTATTCTGCTGTTCACATCTGAAACAACATTCAGTGTACCTCCCACACATTCCATGGGTAAACAGCTGGTCTGGGAAGGCAAACTGCACAACCCATTTATCCAGATCACACAGAATTTCCAGAGAGTT
This sequence comes from Alauda arvensis, assembly GCA_902810485.1. Classification (NCBI taxonomy): domain Eukaryota; kingdom Metazoa; phylum Chordata; class Aves; order Passeriformes; family Alaudidae; genus Alauda; species Alauda arvensis. The sequence goes on from CADDXX010000084.1 coordinate 242,971, forward strand.
AAATGAAAGTTCCAGATGTCAGTCTTGATGTTACAGAAAATTTCCTGCAAATAAAAACCTTTAAATAACACTGCTTTTAAAAAGTCATCAATTTTCATGTGATGCTGGAAAAAATAATTGATCAGAACTGGCTGCTGCTGTTAACTTGGCTTTCTCTTTAGCCTGAGCAGCTCATCTGCTTTCAGCTCAGTATAGAAATAAAACCTGATTTGGTAGGGAAKACTGTTGAGCACATATTCACCACAACTGCCCTACGGGGGAAAAATACCCAAAAGCAGATTAATTGTCAATTACTCAGTGCTCTCTTATTCTGAAATAGATGTCTTTTCATTTGTTATTAAAGCMCTGTTGGATGAGGTAGTTTTCCATCTGTATTGCTGGCAGGAGTCTGACAGACTTGCAGAGATCCGAATCATTTCCAGGCAGATTTGCATGGAGCATTTAATTTAGGATTTTCAATCAATAGAATTGTCAAGATCTGGCTGATGGTCCTTTTAGGCACAATTGSTTCAAACCATGTGCTTGTTGGTTTGGAATTCTTTATCTTTCATTTAATGTACTTTTCAATGATCTCAATATTCTCCTATTTTATTCATCTTAGGACTCATGCCTCAGCTGCTGGCTGTGTCAAACATTTTGGCATAGATCAGCTTAGATAATTGCATACTAATTATCTACTATGCCAGGAAGGTGTTGCTTCTTCCTCCAAATTAAAATTTTGTTTATGGCCTAAGAATAAAATTACCATGTTTTTTTAAGGAACAGACTCTTATGAGGCTCTCCTAAAGTTGAAAAGTGTTATATTTCACAGTTGAGTCATTGCTGTTGCCTACTGTATTGGTGTCTGACAGTCAGTCAGAAAAAGAAATTTATATTTTACCCRTCAAGAAGCAGAAAAAGCAAAAGGGCAAAAGATTATTCTGCAGTCCTGAGGAGGAATGATCCTTTTTTGTGTTAATGAGATATTGTGAGGAAAACTGCCTGAYATCCCATGGACTGAGCAAATCCAGAGAACTGATTGAAGGAGTAAAGGCATGCAGGAATTACAGGAATTTCATATTTTTTAGCCTGGTTCAGTATTTTGTGAGATAACAGAAAAAGATCCTAAGGAAACAACATAGGCTAAGAAAAATAGTTGGAGGCACTGAGAAAAGCATAATATTTTATTTCTCTAATCACACCAATTTTTTAATATGTCTGTTACTTAAAATATAAGTGTTTATTTGCACCACACTTGAAAAAGTATGCCTTATGTAGTGTTAAATTAGAGGAAGAAAATCAATCATGAGCTGCTCAGYACTGCAGCAGTTACTAAATGGCTGTCTTAGATCTTCAGCCCAATATGTTGTTTGCAGATCCCACTTGCAGGAACAGCTCAGAATGCAATGTATCTTTTCTGATGTTGGATTTCAGTGTGAACAGACTTTGTCACCCTCACCAGAGAGTGAGCTCTGGAGCTGTGTTCCAGCAGCTGCTGAGTGCCATCTCACTGACATGACAGACAACTGCTGCTGAAAACAATCCCACTGCACAAAAATGAAAGAAATGAAAGTGATTCTTTTCCCTTCTTTATTATTCTCTCGCTGCTTCAAGATTAATTTTGGATCTGACCTTCAAAAGCTTGGATGTCAAAAGCATATGTATTTCAGTTTTCATTTGTGCAGAGTAGGGAAGTTGCTCTCAGTACCTTTCCACTGGGGAGAGCCTTGCAATTTCCCTGAAATCAAATCCCCAAAGGTATTGATTACCACTGAATTTGATCCTTCTCATCTTCTGGGTAAAAATCCAACCTTATTTTTTTCTGAGGCAATTTCATTTAGTGTATGTATATATGTGCCAGTAATATCAGCAGCTTGTAAGTGCATTTTCATGAGATTACACTGGTGACTGTTAGGTAAATACAGACCAACTAGATATTTATTTTTTTTTTTTACTTTGTAAGGTGAAAGTTATAGAAGTTAGTACCTGTGCAGGAAGAGTTAAGATATCAATTTAACACACTTCAGTTTAAATATAGTACAAGAACCTCTACAGATAATAGTTTGTTATACATGCTTATGGAACTAATATTAGAGGAAACTTCTCAGGAAAGTAAATTCTCTAACTAAACTCTTATGCTTGGTGTTTCTGTCCTGGAGCCATGGAGTTTGCATCTGCATCCACAGCCTGTATCCCKTGTMTGTGTRCCTCATAAAACACTGCATGTACCTKAGGCACTGTTTGCCATTGCATGCATTGCTTCCCCATTTTAGAACTCCCATAACACTTCTTCAAACTCTGACTTCAGAGAATCTTAAAAATACTGCTTATCTTCACTGAAATCATAAAAGGAATGTTATTACAACTTTCTACCTGGTTTGCAAACTTAGAGGATCAAGCATGTAACACTTCCCTTACACAGAACACCCACCTCATGCTTATTTCAGTGGTAATAACTAATTTTATTGTTATTTGCAGAATCCAAATGCTGTTACAACAAGTATTTGTCTGTGCTTCCTCAAATCCTAGCAAAGTGTTGATAACTCCCTGAGGGTCAGTCTGGAGAAGGAGAATTCAGATGAGGTGGGCACACCTTTGGCACAGCAGTTCRTGCCATTGCTGTCACCCTCCCAGAGCTGCTGGGGTGGGAAGTCACGTTCTCCACAAGGGCAGGGATTGCAAGGTACATCCTCGAGGAGCTTTTCTGTGCTAGAGTCAGTTCTCCAAACACCAGTGAACTTGGAGATCCAAGCAATCATTTCAGACCCCTTTTTTCAAGATGCTTTATTGCCTTTTTCTTTTTTTCTTTTCCTTCTGTCTTTTATGCTGTGCATTCAGTGATGCCCATTCATWTGCACCCCTGAAGTAGGAATCACTGACAGGTTGAACTGAGTATGAAGGGAAKAACYTGGRAGATGTCTTGACTTCCCAGTATTGWRGTGAAGATGACTGCCCAATGTCCTGAGGAGATGTTKGAAAGTTCTTTAATCCCCAGATGGGAGGCTGAAGAATGTTAGATAACCTCTTCCTGTGAAAACTTTTATTTGCAATCAGTAAACACCCATGACACAATTTCTCTGTCACCTTATTAAACTTCTGCAACTGATSCCAGTCATTAAAAAATTACAAGTGTTTCTTCTTTCCCTGATGTCTTCTCCCAGCCCATTTCTTGCCTTCTTGATTTGTTGATCTTTGCTTTTTAAATCTTTCTGCTCTAATGGTTAGCAACATTACTAAAATTTCCTCAAATTTTAACCTTTCGAGTTATTGCTGCACTGTGCCAAAGTATCCTTAGATTAGATAATATTACTTTGAGCTTTTTTTGAGAGGCTGATAGTGTTGGAAGAGAGGCATTTTATGGGATTAAAGAGAAAATCAATGGGATAAACAACCCTTCTGCTAGCATGTTTATTTTTATTTCCTGATTGTATCTCTTTTTCTGAGAATTGCCTGTAGCAGAAAATAGGAAGCTCAAAGAACAGTGTTGCAGCTCTACTCTACAGGTTTTGCTAGGGCAAATTATAAAATAGTGTGGAAATCACCATCCCATTCCTAGAGTCTCAAAGTAACCTCCATGTCTGGTTCATTCAATTAAATGTATGTAATTAAATGGTATAAAGTCCAGTAATGGAAAAAAATAACCAAATAACATAATTTTAAAAATAATTAGACTGAAATTAGTCTGGTTTTAGGTTTTGAATATAAGCCCTTCTAGATAAATCTGAGCCTCTGGATTATTCATAATCAGCTGTTTTGATAGGTGGATGATTTCCTTTCACTGCAAGTTAGAGTGAGGGGAATTTTCTCTGAGGCTTTTGGGAGTCACCTTGAGTAGGAAGAAGTAAGTGGTAAATCCTTCATTCTCCTTCCCTGTAGAGATACAAGAGCAAATAGTGTGACATTYCTTTAAACCCAGGTTTCTATCAAGTGGGTTTTCTTGGCAACAGAAATTKAATCCTCCCTTATCAGTATCTCTAAATCCCTAATTATTTTCCTAAAATCTTGTTCCAGAACTGTGGGCCTGGTCTGTCCTCCAAGGGAACTATTCAGGAATTTCATAACAGCTGCAGAACAGCTACAGAATAATAATGGCAATGTCAGCTCCTCCACATAGCCCAGACTGTATGGACTTTTAAAGGCATATTGAAATACCTGTTTGGATTGGAGAAAACTGGTTAGGAGGTGGCTACATTTCAGCTGAGAGTTTCTTTGAATGTTTTCTGAGACTTTTGTTGGAGCTCATAAAGATTAGGGCCTTTTAAACTTCTTTGTTGTTCTCGTATTTAGTCCAAAAGTCAGAATAAACCTRTGCAAAAATATTGGTAACTCTCATAAGTTACAATGTTCAAGTACAGATTTGTTCTAAGGGTTTTTCTATAATGGTGCATAAAAAAATGAAAAAGTAAAYATAAAAAGAGGGGCTGTTGTGGAAACTGGTTTATGTAGAGAAAGGTGCTAAGTGGGAGCTATCCACATACCCCAGCAATATGCAACTGATCCAATATTTGGGTTCATTCATTTCTGTAAATGAGTCCTATTCCTGCTGCTGAGAGTGATGGTATTGTAAGAACAACTGTACAGATTCAATCTGTGGAACTGCATTTTATCCACCAATATTATGTGTGCCTCAAAGAACAGAAGATTGGGAGTCCTGGGAAAAATCTTTTGAAGACCAAAAGCTGAGAATGAATGGGGCAGAAACATAAATCTTGAATATTAAGTCTGAATCTAATGTGCTCTATAAATACTGCTTTTACTTAGGGGGTGTGTGGAGACCAAAGACAGCAGAGTGACTGAAAATTTCAGTGTTAAGAAGTCAGAAAGATTTTGGAACCAAAGATTGACCAGGAATAAATTGGCCAGGTGTGTATTTCCTCTCTGCAGCTTTAACCCAGTGCTCTCAAAGGTACAAAACTTGTAATGAACTTGGCAGTTGCTGCAGGAGCTGCTAATTCTTACWGTGAGTTATAGAACCATAGTACTGTGTTTGAAATCAAGGTTTTTCTTAGAGGCCTTCTCAAGGCTCCTTATGAATGGAAATAGAGGATTGGAGTGTTGTCCTAAGACTTTAATTGTTTTATTGTTTGACTTTTTTCCTGCCATATGCAGAATATTTTTTTCCTCTGTCTTTCAAGCCATGACTGAGTTCTTTCCTTGCTTTCAAGTGTTCAGYGCTGGAAAAGCCAAATAATTCAAAATAAATAATTTAGTAGGCAATGCTTGGCTTACTTTATTTGCCCAGTATATAAAAAGCTCTTACACTGTTTATATTTCCTCAATGAAAAATGCTACAAGACCTGGACTGAGCCAGTAGGTTACTCACAAATTCAGCATATTTGTTGTGTGTTACTTTGTAGTCAGGCTGTTGTAATGGGTCACCTGAGTCACATTGTTSCACTTTTACAGTTTCAGTTCCATGCTTGGATGCCATAAACAGTATATGCTGCTTTTCCAAAGATGAGTTTTGTTTGGGGACTCATTCTGTTATCCCCTCAGTGAAATCAGCTCCTCCAAATGCACTGGTGGGGGCTGTGCCTGTGCCAGGGACCCCTCAGGGAGTCACAGCTGATGAGTTCAGGAATGCACTGATATCTGATCAGCCCCCAGCCTGGCTCTGGTTCTGGTGATTCAGCTGCAGCACCCTGGGGAGATGGCAGGGAGGCAGTACCTGGCAGTGCTCAGATCTCCTCAGAGCACAGTGTCACCCAGGGTGTCCCCAACAGTGCCACTGCCAGATCACACCGGGCCCCAGGAGCAGGGGGGCTTAGTGAGCACTTCCATGGCTGCTCTTTGAATTTGGCTGGGAGAGGTGTTTCTTCAGAAGAGGAAAGCAATACCTTGCTTTGGTTTACACTGTGTTCTGAATTTTGGGCAGAAGTTTTGGGTATCCTTTGCAGATGTCCCATGGATCAGACAGTACCCTGAGTTGAACTGTGGCTTTTTTAAGGTTACAGAATGCWTTTGGGAAATGCTAGTCTGGTTCAGCCAATGAACTAAGATAAAAAAGTGTTCTGTCTACAAGAGGAAATCATGTATTTGTTTAAAATCTATCTSTTTCTTATTCTTCATGTCAGATTTTATCATCTTTCTAAAAACTGAACTCTTCCATATGCTCTTACATTTACCACTCAGCCTGAACTTACAGCAGGCAATCTCTCTTGGACTTTGTTGAGACATGGACCAAAAAATTCATTCATTTCCAAAGTTAAAAGTGTTGGATTTTATTTATGTAGTAGCTTGTGTAATTAGAATTCAAACCTATTCCTAATGCTTAATAAAAGTGAATGCTAAAATCCAAACATGCAAGAGACCTATAAAAAAAAAAGAGCTTTTCTACATATTTCTTCTAAATTAATACATTGTCAAAACTTATTAATAGTGTAATAGCTTAGGGTATGGGTATACTTCTTCAAGGGAGAACCCATGTATGCCTTTTTTGAAGGTTTTTTCCTGAGTTGGGATAAATCTCTTTTGGGTCCTTCCTTTATAAACTGTATATTGTCTTAATAGGCTGGACCTGAATTCAGGGAACCTGACTTCTGCTTTTATCTCTTTCAGCAGCCTTCAAATTTCATTGAAATAGTTGAAAAACAAAGAAGCAGGCACTTAAACTCTTGCTATTGACTGTTGGTTTTTTTTTTCTTTCTTTCTTTTCCCAGTGGGATATTCAGGGTTGGGTAGGATTTTGGAGGGAATCAATACAATCTTTTTATGATAGCAGATAATCTTTCTCTTCTGCCTCAGCTCTGCCATTTGTCAAAAAAGCAAAATGATCAACATCTCTATTGTAAAGTGCTTCAGGATCTGCAGATGGGGGCACTTACAAGAGTACCAGATATTTTTATTACTTGCTTTAAAAAGAGAGTTTATAAAAGAATACAAGTATCTTACTTTTAGAAAGACCTTGCACTATGCTTCTAGACCTAATGCAATGAAATCTTTTCTTTTGAGTCTTTATATAAAAACATATTTTCTGTTTAAACATGGTTGTCCTAGTTAGTTTTCTTTTCATCAAATGATGTCATCCCAACATATTTCCTCAAAATACTGCTTAGTATTTAGTAATATCCTTTTCCTTTACATTCTGCATTCTCTGTAATTCTTCCTTAATATTGGACAAAYCTTTCATACTTTTTTTCGCATGCATCTGATATCTACAGGAAAGTTTTTAATTATTGTTCTAATCCATGAAAAAACTAAAATTTTCCTGGGTTGTACTTCAGGAAGTGTTATTCCTTTTGGGATGCAGRGCTRATATTCCTTCTGGATGATACAATGAAGCAGGTAGTCAGTTTTTGTAGTTCTTTAAATCTTTGTTTGCATGAGATCTGCATCTCTTTTAGTCCTCCATATTTCATATKTAGAGAAAAAGTTGTAATCATGCCACCCTAGGAAAACAAATATTGTTTCTAATTAAAAGTTTCTAATTGTTTCTAATTAGAAGATCCTTAAAAAGATCTGAGGAAGTAAAATCACTGCAGTTACTTCATACAGTTGTGTGCAATGGACCAATACTTGTCTTAAACTGAATTTTAACCCATGACATTATACCAGCTTGTACAATATGTGTTAGTGCTGACAATAGATCAGGGAAAGTGGCATTATTCATAGTGTGAATCATACACAGGCTTTTTGGAACTTGAACAGACTACTCTATATTTGATGAACTATTTTTATTTCATTGAGRTTCATAGATATTATAAATTATGAAGTAAATGTTTTCCATTGTTTTTTCATAATCACTGAAAACACACTRTCCAATGATTTACTTTACAAACATTTACAAACAAGTTGAATTTATCAAAATTTAGAAGTTCAATTCTTAATGTATGAAGGTATGAATATGGAAGATGAATAGACTTGGCAAATTGATAGATGGTTTTTCATTAGGTGTRGTCCCTTTGTGCTTCATACATGCTTCCAAGAGATCATACACATTCACTTTTTCAAGAAATTTGAAACTTTAATGGATTTCTTCTGCCTGGAAAACATGGTAAGTAAACTGAATTATAATATAAATGATGTAATAAATCATACACCATTTAAAKCTGTTTATATATAGAGAGAGATATTGCCTTGTCAATGCCTACTTTGATATCTGGCCTTTTATTGTGGGAGGTTTCTCTGAATCTTTGCCTTAGGCAGAGAAGGCTGTGCTGCAGTGCTCTTCCCTGCAGAAGGCATCTGAGCCAGTGTCCAGGCTGTGGAGAGAYGCTCAGGGAAGTTGGGATTGGCATTATTCCTGCATTCATCCAGTGCACAAAGTATGATGAGTTGTCTTTTTAGTATCTTTTATGAAATATTTATTTGCTGTAATGTCTCCCCRGAGTCTACAGCAATTCCAGGGWWAMYTYMAWTTYTKGKTTKRWTTTTTTTTTCCTTCTCTCCCCCCACCTTTCCATACTTTTCCCAGTTCTTTTCCATGTTGGCCTTGTGACCTTCCTGCACTCAGTATTCTCCCTCATAAATGATGGAAGTGCAATGCTGTACTTACAGTAGGTGTAGCCAGATACAGACTGGACATGTGTGATAGCAGGTACCTTGTATCTGATACAGATACACCTAAAGAAGTTCTCCATGTTAAAATTCCTCTGGGTAAGAATACATACTATTTTTGCCTTCTGTGAGAACACAGGAAGTAAAAAATGTTCAGAAAACRGAACATGGGGCATTTGCAAAAGTTTCAAAAACAATGGTCCAGGCATTCATGGCAGACAGACTCTATTTTCATTAAAAATCAACTCAAGTTACAGAAGTGAAGTTTATATTCTSAACTCTGTCCTCTTCAGTTTAGGATTCTTAGTAATTACCACTTAGAGATCCATAGGTTAGGAAAGTTCTCTCTGTGATTTCCCTAGCAGCAGTGAAACCTGAAACTCTTCTCCAGATTCAGGTGTGAGATGGGCTTTTCCTCCTGGGGAGTGGATTGTCTCCAGGGATGACAGAGGCAGTCTGAAATCAGCATGCATCATTTCAGTCCTGCATCAAATTTCCTTTCCACACTGGGTGTMCAGAGAACAGCTCATGTCAGACCCACAGATCTGGTTTGTATGTCCCACCTTTCATGAGCAGGATGCTGTTCATCACATGATGAACATGTGTTGTGCTTCCAGGGCTGTTGTGCTTCCAGGGCTGAAGCTGCAGTCTCACTTGGAGCTACAGCAGGACCTCTAACACGATGCCATTCTGCTCTTATTTGGGTTTGTGGTTCTCTGGTTGCCCATCAGTTCAAACTGGGCTCCCCAAGAGCAGCAGGCCAGTGCAGGCTGCTCACCACTGGCTGCCAATCATCCACCTGAGAGTGTTACTTGTAGGGAAGAGAGATCTGCTTCCAAATCAAATTGTTATTCAAGAATATTTACACATTTTCAGTGTTATCCTCCTTTATTCTGGTTCCAGTTGGAACTCATTTACATTTATAAATAACAGAGAAACTGAGCATATAGGTGTAAGTCARTAAGTGCTTGAAAGTATGAATTTGACAGTGCTGTGTCCTTTGGAAGGTTTTGATTTGATTAGAACATCAAAGTTATTGTGCATAAAWGGCATCTTGAAATTGCCTTATATGAGATTTAATTTGCTAAATACACAGTATGGAAAGCTGGGTCCTTSAGAAATGACAGAATGTTGTTGGTTCCCAAAGTTTTTACTTCCAAAAGCTATGACACAGATTGGYTTGTTTGGCCATTTAGAGGCAGGAAAAGGACATGGCAAATGAATGGGAATGGTACAAGCAAACTGGAAAAGCTGTAAAATCTAAACAATGCAATGATATTTGTGTGCTCTCTATCTGGGCTTAAAAGAGGGTATATCTATATATTTAATATATATAGATATTATATATAATAGTATCAGTATTAAACTCCTTTTCAAGAGTAAACTAGATGCAAGGAAGATAAACTTGGCATACATTGCTTTTATTTGTTTTACTTGAAACCCACACACAATGCCACTRTGGTACATTTCAAAGASTGGCAGAAACACATTTYTGAGTGCTTTTCCCCTCTGAATGCACAGAAACACTTTATCAGCACTTTCTGGCCATGGATAAAACATTGGCATGAAAACACAGTAGGATACTCCCTTATTGTAGTGAAGAAATATCCTCATGACAAAGAATTAAAAATCAAACACACCAAGCAGCAAAAGACACTCCCTTTTTCGTTGCCAGAATTCAATTCTGTAAAGGAAACCTTGATCTMTCTGGCTGGATTCAGTCTGGGCTGGGAATAGTGGAATGGTGCAGACCTCACCTGCACTGAACATGCTCTTGTAGTTCTGGAAAGCTGGGGGGTTTTTTTTCAATATAAACATCCCAAAAACTGGTTCAAGCTAAATAGTAAATATATGATGGATAGAAGGAGAAAAGCTGCACTAGTTGGAAGTGATCCTCTGAATTACAGATGATGATTATGATTTTTCAAGTTCATTAAACATTTAGTGGAAAACAGAAAAAAATCTTATGAAGATCCATCTTCTTTTCCTTTTCCCATACGTTTTATTCCTGTGTGTGCTGGCTGAATTTTTAACTCTGTACGTGTCCTAGTTAAGTGGATAAAAAGGATATAATTTGACAATATTCTGAGATGTATTCTATTTTTTAATATCCTGGTAATCACTGGATGTCAATAGAAAAACTCTGGGAATTATAATTTACAAACAGCTGCAAATAAGACCAGAGTAGCATTGCTGAAAATTATTATGACTGAATTCCAGAAACTCAAAATCTTCCCATCCTACTCTGTCAGGGTGACTTAAATGAAAGAAAATAACCCCTTGAATATTTACAGCTGTCTTTCAAAAAAAATCTGACAAACAAGCAAACAGAAATCCTTAGCCCTGGAAGTAATACAGGTTTGCAAAAAGTCTGTGAAGTGGAATTACCTTTATGAACTTTACTGGGGAAACAAGCAAATATGAAAATTATTTCTTTGCTTTTAAAAATTGTGTTGGTGCATTATACAGAGTTACTTGTGTTGTTGTTTTGGAATGGCCAAAAAATTCCTCAAAGTTGATTCAAGGCTAAGCCTGGAAGTCAGACAGAGCTGAATCCAGGAGGTACATTCATAGAATCTAACAGTTTTTTACATTCCTTAAATTTAGGATTTGATACTAGGATTTGAAATAATGCTAATATGAAATATTTGTTTTTCTGCTGTGTTTTTCTGTAATCACGACTAACTGAGCTTTTCATAGCTGTCTGCATGACATTCAAAGAGTTCTTTGATTCAGAAAGTCCCACAGAACTGTGGAGCTCAAGAAATGGAGCACAACTAAATATTCTACATTCTTGGGTGAGTAGTATTATAGAATTGCAAAGTGTTCATTGGTTCATGTTATGCATTCTCTACAAGGATACAGASTGCCAAAACAGAAGAAGGTSCCAAATTTTGGCCTTCTTGCACAATAAAGACTTCATTCTTTATRGTCTGACCTCTAAAAAATAATCTATCTTTAAATAAAACCTACATTTAATCTTTTATTGCTTGGTTGGAAATACTTTCTTTTTACATGTGTTGTTCTTTTATTGCTGCGAGGGTTTAAAATGATATTTTTATGCTTAGGGGACAGGAGTTATGCAGAACTTTTTTGTTATTGCATTTCCTAGCACTTGGAAAAATGTGTTGAGACTTCAGAAATGTGTGTCCTGTGGGACTGAAGTTACTAAAGAGCAGCAAGTCACTTAATAGAAAATGTCTGCCAGTCCCTGAGGATCTTTTCCTATTACCTACCTCTAAATGAATGACTAACATAATGGATTAGGCTGCTCACCCTTGATACATGACTGGAAGGCTTTATGAACTAGGAGGAACATATTTTGATTTCACTGTTGTCCTTCCCTATCACTGCTGTGGAATTTTCAAATGCTTTTGGTRCTCATCAGAATCCAGATGGAGAATTCTCTGAATTGTGAGCAGCTAACAGCGTTGTTCTGATTTTCTTTTTGCTTAACCTCCAGGTGTCCCCTGCATAATTCTGCCTTTTCCCAGCATCAAATCTGTGACAGGATCAAAAATGGATCTAGTCAGATAGCAAAGGTGTTATCAGCTAAAATGTACAAGTAGAATTTTAACAAGAAAATTCAAAGGAAGGATTCTAAACATGTATATGCATAAATGAAGATAAATGTATTGGGTTGTCTTAAGGTTTATACCATATGACTGAATTCATTGATCTTTGTGAGGCTCCTCTATACTGACTTTGAAAMACTTACCATGCAAACACTGTGTATGGAGAATATCTTTCAGAGAAACCTGCAAGGATGCATTTGAATATATCCAACCATCTTTTTTTTATTTTTGCATGTTCCATTTAAAGCTGTGTATTACAATTCAAAATAATTTTTTACTTAATTGTTATAATGTCAAATGCTTAATTCTGATTAAGTACTTTAAATTAAAACTCTAAACCAGCAATAGATGTATTTTAAGTGATATGCAGATTGCAGTATTGTACTTCTGATGAGAATTGCTTGCCACAGAAGCAGGRGGTTACCTGCAGTTTGGGGTGGCTGTTTGCTCTCATCTCTGGTGCAGGTTAGAGTGACCTCTTTTCTCACAACATTTTGTACTCTGTTCTCTGCAGTCATTTCTGAAGTAACATCCCTGAAGCCTTTTCCATAACAACTTACACACTCAGCCMAGGCTGCTGGAAGCCTGTTATGGTCAATTTTGTATCAAGAGAGCTTTTTGACCATGCAGAGACTCGTTAGCTAGCYATGTCTGATTGCATTTTTTCTGCTCCTTATCTGAGAGCATAAACTGATAACAGTATTCATTACACCCTTTACTTTCTGTTTCTCAAACCTGTGGAAAGCAGCAGGTTTGCAATGCATGACAATCCTTTTTCTCACTCTGGCTTGGCACTGACAGGGGTCAGATGCACTGTGGTGTCCTCACAGAGCACTTTGCCAGGGCTGGGTACCAAGCACAGTGTTACTTCTTCTCTTAGATATGCAGCCTTTAAACAGAAAACTAATTTTAAAAGGGGAGAGAATTGCTCTATATAACCATACATGTTTGCTTTCATAAGAAAATAAATTCCAGTGGAAGTTTTGRTAATGAACAGTTTCTCTGAGGATTGCCTACCTGTTTATTAATTGGTCTACAAGCTGTATGATAATCCACCTTAACAGCTGTAGCATATGCTGTGGAACTGTCCCTCACAGCCTCTAAACAAAGCCTGAGGGGAAATGAATCAGAGATTAGCTGAAAAGTCTATTCTAGTCACTAAACAAACACTCTGCAATTAGAGTGTTGACTTTAGAAAGACACCAGACAGGTGAAGTGGCATTCAGACTGTACAGYAGAAAGAAATGCAGATGTCATCTTGAGAAGCAAGAAAAACCATAGTGCAGGAGTTGCAGAGGAACTTTGCACTGAGCTGCTCCTGCTCTAAAAAGATAAGTAAATAGTGAAGTCAGTAAATTGCAGGCAGTGTAAGTTGTGCTTCACAAAGAGGGAACAAAGAGAAGATCAAAAGGCACAGGGCTCTGCAAGATTAGAACAATGGAAATTGTTCTCTTTCTTCTCACAGCTTCATGCAGCAGTGAGCAGGATCTGGGCAGTAACTCCTGGGGAGAGTGTTTCTTTTGACACAGTGCATTCGTTATCAAATGCTGGGGGTTGTTGCTCTTTAAAATGACTGTACAAGCACAGAAACCTTGAATGTACACATGCATATGTTCTGACAGCACTGCTGGTAATTACAAGATACTGGTTTAAAGCAGAGAGGGGCAGCACTAAAGTAATACAGCTTTTGTTTTCACCAGAAATTTTTTTCTTTTTAGTTTTCACTATCAGAATATTGTTGACAATACTAAACCCACCTTTTTCTATTTAAGAAAAATAGGATTTGAGAACAACACAAGCCTTCTAGTTCTTTTATCCAGTTATTTTAAGATATTTTGGATCTAATTGTTGATTTACCACCACTCATTTTATTGCAAACTGACAGATATTATTGTACTTCAATGTCCAGTGTACCAGAAACTGTGAAATTTAATCTCCTTGCAAGCWGAGCACCTTCTTATGACTTCTAAACTCACAGCTCTGTCTTCAGAAGAGGAAAGGAACATAGAGCTGTCTCACTGCAGCTTTGCTGRGCTGCATAACTGACTTCATAATGGAAGTGCTGAACTAAAAATGTTGTCATTTAGTTCCAAATTATTAAATATTTCAGAATGTAATTTACTGGTCAGATGCTTGAGTTCTTTGTCTTGAAAAAGCAGCATTTCCAGAGGGCAAGTGCTGTTCAYGAAAACCTCACCTTGTTGAGAACTTCATATCTTTAAGTTTCATTAGAAAAAAAAAAAGTCTCATTGTACATGTCCTAGCACCAGGAGATCCTGGTGAGAATCCTGATCAGAATTCTTCTTCCAGTTTAAGAATATAATGGAAAACAGATATCAAGAATTCCTATTTTGCATGTCACTGTCCCTCCTTTCAGTCTGTTTTCCATAAATGCATAAAGGAACTGTCAGTAGGTGAGCTTGTTGTGCTGGAGAACTGGAACTATCAGCTGAGAATATGACTTGCATGAGTGTGACAMACTTCCAGTACAAAGTTCTAAAGTGCAATTTCACTCAAATTTGCAGAGCTATGAAAGGGACCAATACAGATAAAATATTTACAAATAAAGAGCAACACTCCTACTATCAGCATATTATTTTAAATACTTGACTGTGATCAGTAGGAATCATAGTTGATCATGTCTGAAAATCACATACTTTTATTTGCACGCTTAAATATAATTATATCAATGTCTTTTGTTACATTAAAAGAACTTAACTTGAATTTACAGACAGACCTKCACTGTAATTCTCAGATGTGCTTATGAAGCATTTATCTGCATCTTATAATGCCTAATGCTTGTAAAAATATTAATGTGTCTTTAGTAACTTCAGGGATCTTAGCAAATCTCTAAGGGAAAATCTCTGTTCTTTCTGCAAAAAAGAAAGGGAAATGCCCTTGATCACTTGTATTGCCTCWTCCCTGTAGTTCATCTTCACCTTAATGTCTTCAAACACAGATTATTTTGTTTTTTTTAACATATAACAGGTTCCTGGGCTAACAAAATACCGCAGGGCTGGACTATGGTGCTCTGTGGAATGAGCAAATGACTGTGTAGATGTGGATGCAGAGTTCTTTAAATTCAGTATTAAAGGCAGAGAGGAGTTTACTCCATACTGGGGTGCTCAGTTTCAATAAATAAGGCATTTCTTTAAGGGTCTGGAATTGTTCTGACTCTCTCACTAGGTAGCACAGAGCATGTTTCAGTCAAGTGGTACAAGAGAGAGCTGCAGAGTGACTTGACAAAATAAAGRGATTGTTAAGGTACTTTTGAGCCTTCTCCCATCAGACCATTACAACCACTGAAGCAAATCAAATGGTTACATAAAAGTACATAAAAGTAGAACTAATGGAGTGATTTTATTTGTACTAGAGCAAGTCCACTATTGCATGCCCTTTGATTGCCTCTAAGTATCTGTGTAACTTTATAGGAAAAGACATTTTCTAGCCCTAAAAAAGTCAAGTGCATGTTTCTTCTTTCCACATTTTATATCCAGGTTAATTCCTGTTATGCTTCATTTTATCTTTTGAAAAAATGGAAGGAGGCCTGCACCTAAATTTTCTTAATTCTAGTGTGTAGAGAAGCAATATTTGCAAAGGCAGCCCAGGAAATTTTATTTTCATTTTCCAGAAGTAGGCATGGGCATGGCACCCAAGACAGAATTGTGTTCATTTTTGAAACAAGAAGCACATTGGACCTTGGCACAATAATAAGCAGCTGCCAGAAGGACATKAACAAAAGGAAGGGGATTTGTGCAGTGTTGGGATATCCTTGGAGTTGTGTGTGTTTTCAGCAGGGTCAGCTGGGCAGTCCCCACTGCTGGACCCTGATGCTGGTTACAGCAGGGAGCAGGCTCACTGCAGAGGGCAGGAGCTGTAATCCATTTATGTCAGCAGTGCACAGTGGCTTCTTCTCTGAAAGTCCTGCCTAGAATGTCCCCCAGCTCTCAGGGCTCTCCTGAGACCACCACCCTGTGATTTTCCTCTGGAGGAATGATGGCAGCTGCTGTGTCTCACTGTAGTCAGGTTGTGTAAGTCAGCTTTGCACCTTCCAAGTATTACAGACCTTATTACTGAGGTCTGTAATACTCATCACTTGAAACAACTGGAACTATGAATGCTTAGAGCTGGAGCCTCTTTCCATTGAAGTTACTGGAAATTTTGGTCCCTGGAGCAGCTGTGGTTCTTGCAAGGGCATGGTCAGGCCTCAGAGACTTGGGATTTACCTTGTAAAGACAAATTCTCAGTCCTAGCCCTGAATCTCTGCATGCTCACAGGAGATGCTTCCTGCTTACCAATCTGTCAGGAACTGTTTTTTCCAGGATATTCCCTGGACAATGTCTGACCTCTTGAGGGCATAATGATATGGGGGATTTATGGGGTGCTTCTGATGCACACAAATACTCTCCAGTTTGTAAGGTGAGGCAGTAGTTAGAGAAACATCTATATGAGTTAAAGTGAGGGGGTTTAGTATCCAGAATCCAAGCTATAAATGAACAGTAWTTATTGCAGAGAAAACCAGTGGGCAGTTGCCATACTGATTTTCATGTAGGTCAATGTAGTTTATATATCTATATCTGATATATACAAATAAAAATATTCACTCTCTCTTTTGCTTGTTATTTCTTTTAATTGCATTCTTGATTTTTATGGTAGTAGTAGGTTTGGTTGTTGTTTCAAAATGACCTGTTCTTGTCAATGCCTGTTGGAATAGTGTTGAGGAGTTTTGTGATATTGAGGAATATTGCTACTTTATTCTGTAGTATTGGATTCTTTTGGGGATGTAAGCTATTTTTTATCACAAGTTTTTGGGAAATAAAATTGTAGATTGGTGAGTTTTCTTTAGGTTATTATAAAAATTTCCAGACTAGAGTCTTTAAATATATTAACCCATAAATATTATGGGAAGAATTTTTATTAATTTTAGTAAAGTGATTACAAAGCTATTGCAAACATTAGTAGAAGGGAAGCTTGTTGATATCTCATTAGAATGAAAAATGTGACTTTTGGCTGGGAAAGGGTACCTTATATATATCCTGGTGTTTTGAGCCTTAATTTGGACCATAAGCCTAGCTCTGAATTTTGATAAATGAAAATCCATATAGGAATTCATATATGGCTTATACATGAATATAACATATTCCTATCAAACAGCATGCACTGAAAAAAGCTTTGTTTGTTGAATTCCCTTCCAAATGCTGTAGAARAAGTTTGCCTGCAAGCTGAGCGTGTGGATATCAGTACAGGTGACAAATACTTCAGAAAACAACATTAATCACCTGAAATATARGAGGCATTTGTTTCTGTCCTTCAGCTCCCTGGCCTGGAACGGGCTGCATTGGAAATCACTCAGACACAAGTGTTGAACTGATAGGAAGTTTGTGTGAACACAGTYACTGAACTGTGCAAATCTGTTTCAACATCCATCATTTAAAGGACGRGCATAAATTTAAATTGTATTCAGCTGGTCTTGTTTTAAATAGTGACCAGGTCATAAAGTGATTTTAGAAAGCAGGGCTGCTGATGAATATGCATTTTTAAAAGCCACCAGCCAGTGTCAGACATATGAAGAACTACAGCTACTTTTAATCACAAGAGTAACTTCCAAGATTTATGTTTCCTATTTGACTCAGTGTGATTTGCACATATCTTTGGAGGAGAGGTAATTCTCAAAATAAATTGTTTCTTCTTTGTGTTTATGTACAATTGTGGTGTTTGACTAGACATCAAAGCTTGGACAGAGTGTTTTCTGATGCAGTGAGCTTGGCAACATTTCTATCAGACTGRTGTTTCAGCTTATTTCATTATTTTAAAAGGAAAAGCAGAAGAAAAATGTTARCCTTTAAAAAACAAATTTTACAAAGATTCTGAAACGTACAAAAGCCCATCTTACCTTGCACCTGCTCTGTTGAGTTCTGCTGACCCCTTTTGACACARCAAAACACAGAGGTTACAAAGTATTTAGAGCATTGAATAATTTAAGTTCTCAAGTTTACTAYWCTAAAAAGAGCCAAYACCTGCACTTTWTKTTTTTTTCYKRAAAGAAATGAAAGCAGCAAATGTTYAACAAAAYTGAAAGCAMTTAKAAAGGAAAGGARCATAATTTTCTTGCTAGAAGGGAGGAAGCCCTCCCCATGTTGCTGTGTATTGGCAAAGCTTTACCAACTTGGATAGTGCTCTGCCAATTTTTTGTTTCTCCCTCTGAGAAGTTGGCTTGGCAATGGAATCCAATGGATTATCCACTCAAGGCTCTCCCATCAACAAAGGCATTCCTTAAAATGCCTAAAGAGAGAAAGCTTCCTTCACTCTTCTCTGTGCCCACCTCAGTAGTTTGTATTTGGGCTCACATTCAGGGCTTGTTGATCTTATTCCCTTCTCTGTCAGCTTTGCCTGTGAGCTGGAAAAGGCCTTGTCTGTGCCACCATGAACACCCACACCAGCTGTGAAGCCAGCACACYGTGACCACTGCAAAACTTGTCTAAAGAAACCACATCAGTTCACATAACAGCTGTGAAAGCAGTGGGTTTGCATTTACCAATGTGATCATCAAATTCTTCAGGCCAAAACATGCTTTTTTTTTTCTTCATATTAGCATGCAGTTTGCTTTTCATCCAAATATGTGAAAATGAGTAATTAGGTGGAGAACAGAACTACCCAGAGAKAATGGTTTCTAGACAGCAGAATGTAGCTTAAGCAGCATGTTAACTTCTTGAATCATAGATTTCATATGTAAAGATGTTGCTCCTTTATTTTATTCTATTTCAGGCACAAAACTAGGAATATAGATTTTGAAGTTGTGTATGAAAGCTCACAGATGCAGATGGTTTGTAACTACTTTTRGGCTGCATTGCCCATTCAGATGAACAGGTTCTAATACTAGAATTTTTATGATAGATGGTGATGTAGATAGAGTTGTCTGGAGAATCAGAAGTTATTTATAAAGGTGTTGGTCTGCTTTGGATGGAGAACTGCACAAACATTCTCTTTTCTCCATGCTGGTGCCAACACACGAGGAAACAAGATGTTTCAATACCAGTGCCACCAATCTGTGTGTCACTGAACACCTGTTTTTACATGGTCTGTTTGAAGATTAATTGCATATTTTGCAATRAAAACTTCTTGTTGGGAAAACCCTGTCCCTGAAGCTGCTTTTCCAGATCATTACCCATAATGTAACCACATATACAGCACAGTGGTTATTGAGTAACCACATTTAAATACTGCCATTTCCAAGAAAAAGACAGAAAATTTCTATGAGTATCCTGTATTCACTGTCATAGTTGATTGTTAAATGATTTTGCCTTTAATCCACCCCAGTTAGAGCTGTCGTACAAATTTTAAGAAAGATGCAGTGTAAGCAAAACACAAACTTCATTATCAGCTCCAGRACATTTTACCCAAAAAATGCCAACATCTGAGAGGAAAACCAGGCAAACAATTAATTTGAATTTTATTTTTTTTTTTGCATTTTGCAGATGCAGCATATGTGTGTGGTACCTTGGTTGCAGTATTCTTCATTACTTGGAAAGATTTTTCGGTGCCRTGAGTCTGAGAACATGATGGGACTGACAGAGAGAAGAACTGAAGGGATGTTTGATCTGAAATTGTGATGATTTCAGAGCTTACAAAAAAAAAGGCAATTAATTTCTTGGCTTTCTCCTCTAAGCATTTTCCCACATGAAAACCTTCGCAGCATCAACCAGCTCCAAAGGCAGGAGGTGTCTGTGCACATASACAAGTCCTAATGAGAGCAGCTTGGCAGGACACAGTCTCCATCTGAATGCTGAAAATCATACAGCTTTGCAAAGCAGGCCTGCACCAAATCAGAGAAGAGCATCTGAAGCATTTTTTCTGTGCACACTTAACTGAAACTTTTATTTATCTCTGTATCTAGGCCAAGCACAAAAGAACCAAGCTTACATTACCTGCAATGTACTGTATTAGTGTGATCACAGTGCTAGTAATGACTAGTTTTTCTTTTGCAAAACTGCTTCTACGAGTTGTTTGCCAAAAATACTAAAATTTTGCCAAATCTTTTGCTCAAGACTGTGTAAAATCTATGTTGCATTATCATACCAACTTAGACCAACACCACTGTGTACAGTGGTACTCAGTGGTTTTCTTTATTATGCCAAATATATTAAACTTCTTTGATAAATCAGTTGTTGTCTACTTTTAATAAAGACATTCAAACACTGAAGATCCTTGTTTGTGCTTTTCTTCTCAGTGCTCAGCTCTAGATATTCATACAGCATTGCACATCTCCAGTAAAACACTTTATCAGGAGAAAGAACTCAGTCAAATGGACTCAGTCAAATTTGAAAAGATGCATATTTTGGTAAAACAAGAGGTTCAGCAGAACCTGTTTTTCCTGTGGGTTAAGCTTGGCCACACCACCCTGAGAATGGCCAGCTGGCTCATCTGTACAGCATCAAACCATTTATAATATCAGAGCTGTGGGTTGGGTCCAGCAATTATCTTTATACCTCTGTATTGGGTTTCATGCTGTAAACTCCTTTCATGASCATTTTAGGAATCTCACTGTGTCTTAAGAGTGAAGAAACCTTCACTGTTTTCACATCATGACATTAATCCAGGCTGGACACTTTCTAAAAATTCTTCCTTTGTTTGTCTTCCTGACTCTTAAGATGTTCAGTCATTTATATTAAATAGACTTTGCTGTGGACCTCTGTGCCAAASCAGCTCTGCAGTGTTAAATGGTGAATAAGAGAGGTTATCATCTTGGCTACTACATGAGATTGCAATTAAAGTCATCTTCWGCTGCTAGTGCTTTTTCTTATCAAATGGAAACATGACATTTCAGAGGCTGTTTCTGCTGCCATGTTCTCTGTCTGATGCTAAGTCAGAAACAAGGCAGGAAAAGGTGCCCACAGACCTGATGTGAAGGTTAAGCTCAGCCTCCATGGAGTTCCTGAATCAAGGGAAAAGTTCTGATTGAATTTGGGCCATTATTCAGCACAGAAAATCGGCATTTAGGTTAACTCRGTCTCATGAGTGCAGCTGCAAACCCCTGAGTTAAAGCTGAGCTGCCAAAAGTGAGTCTCCTTTGCTGCTTGAACCTGTGAGCTGCAGCTTGGACACAGCACAGCACACAGCAGCCACACTGCCCAAGGTGAGAGCTGGGCCAGGAGGAGCTTTGCTGTCCCAAAGGGCAGTGGAACAGCCCCAGTGCTGGGGAGCAGCTCTGTGGCCCCCTTTGGATTGCAGTGTTGGACTTGGTGCCAGTGTTCTACTGAAGGCAATTCCAGTTGTGTGAAAATTGAACTGTTTCATGTGGGATAATTGCAAAGTGCTATTACTTCTAGTAGTAGTTGGTACTTCCAATAATAACATTTTAGAATAATTGTTTTTTGGAGCAGAAATAATGGAATCAATAGGCAAATAAATGGTATTTTATTGGTGTTTTGAATGTCTAGTTTTGAACTAGGCTGTGTAGAGTCTAGGGGTTTTTCTTCCCCAGTAAGGCAAGTAGAACAGTAAATCTGATTGATAGTGTAATTTCAAATTGTATCMCTTGTRTCTTAATATTTCATAGCATACAYTTCATTTCATACAGCWGCTATCCTATCTTGGCAAACACACTGCTTCTAACTTCTGGAGACTTATAAGGTATGACCCAGTATGAATATTTTATCAGTCTAAATCAAAMTTCTTTCTTCTCTAGTTCAGATGTTAGAAGTGCATTGATTGTTAAGCCCCTCAAATGGMCTGTAATGCCACCAAGATGAGGGAGAACATTTATAAAAGCTTCAGCTTGCTACTGTGTTTATAAAGTACTTCAAAGTAAATGCAAGTGACCTACATACCACAGCAAAGCATCAGTTCAACTGGATTGTACAATGAGTAAAAAAAAAAAGAAATAAAATTTGGATTCTTMAAGCTGGAATAGAAGTTACTTACAAAAACAGAGGCTTTTAATGATTTAGGYGGTATAAAGGTGTATCTGTTTTTGAAATGGCCTGGCTATTCATAATTTATTAATCTGAGGAGRCTAAACACCCATTAGATCAAGTGAGTTTTTTGTAACAAATGAGTGCTCATTAGGAGATGAGTTTCTGCGCTTACAGGTTTGAATACTGGCAAAGCAAATATGCATTTGCACGTGTTAGATTTGTACTGGTTGTGAAAATTTACAAATGCCACACATCTTTGCCTGCTACCATGTGCCTTGCAGTGTCTACAATGCTGGGTGTGTTTCTCCATGGGAAGTAGTGTCTTGACTGAAAAAAGCAATTACCATTAACTTTATTTATTGTAACAGATACAAAAGGTTCCCTCTCTGTCAAAACTGAGACTCAGTTGGTAACCTAAATCAGATATCAACTAAATCCAGCAAACCTCCAGGACCCTTTAATGGAATAGTGAACAATGGCCTTTGTGCTGCTGGAAGTTAGAAGAAATGGGTGAAGAAATGTAGGAGAAGGGAATGCGGGTGATCTCACCCCTGATCAGTAACAGCTGTGTTAATTACCCAATACAGCCTGGCCTGATCAGTCACAGGTGTGTTAATTACCCAATACAGCCTGGCCTGATCAGTCACAGGTGTGTTAATTACCCAGTACAGCCTGGCCTGATGAGTTACAGGTGAATCCAATAAAGGTAAATGATAAAAGGGAGTGGTGAGGCAGTAAGGGGGAATCGTGAGGGAGCAGGGACTGGGAGGAAGAGGGAACGAGAGGCCTGTGAAGAAAAAGAAGTAGCAGCAGCAGCGGCATCCGGGGGAGAGAGAATCACTGCAGCGGGGTCAGTCTGGGCCTGCAGTCACAGTCCAGCCAGGTAAAAGCCGATATTCAGAATCTGCAAACTTTTCTATGCTTAGGTAAAAATAGTTTGGTCGGAAATAAGCAGCAGTGAGAGGCTGCAAGGGGAGCCTCCAGCAGGAGCTGCTGCAGCCAGGGKCAGGGAATGGTTGGAGTCAGGGTGGCTGAGCTGTACAGGGGAATAAACCAGGATCCTTTTCATGCTGTGTTTGAGGAGAAGTCTGTGTTGGCTCTCTACCCTCTAACAAGAGGGCTGCTGCAACAAAGGAAAAACGTAACTTGATAAAAATGGATTTCCGTTCATGCTCATTGTTGGATTATAGGGTGTTCCTACTTTCTTGATTGTTAGAAACAAAGAAAGGATGTCAAAACCATTTGAAGTGATAATGGTCCCATCTAAAGAGCAAACCAGTGAAAAGAACTGGTGCTCGCTTTTCCAGTAGTGTTAATGACTGTAACCATTTTTTCCCCTCAAATACTGGGCTCATGAGTCYAACTGGTTCCTGTCGTTGTATCAAAAGGTGTCTAAGCACATGTATAAAGGATGTTATGTTTTTGGTCCTGTCTAGTATTAGTGGCAACTGTTTGGCTTAGGGAAGTATTTGTCATTTCTTCTCTGAGTACCTGATACTGGTTCCTGGCACCCTGCGTTTGGACACTGTGTGTAGTTTCTTCAGATGTTTTTCAACTTTTCACTCCACAGTATCTTTCTTATGGGATTTCAGGAGAAAAAGCAAGATTGTAAAATTTTTTTAGGACAAGTAAATAAGCAGCATTATCACCCTGAGGTTGTCAGAAAAGGGTTGAGTCTCATGAAAATGATGCTAGGAAAGCTAAGCTTAACTGATTGCCGTGAAGAGCCCTGCAGACAGTGTCAAACAATGCTTCTCTCATAGCTGCTTATTTGATTTGGAGTCATTCACTTCTCTCTGTGGAGGTAAACATGACAGTTCTGCTGTTCTTATTAGCAGGGCAAAAAGCTCTGAAAAAAATCCACAATTACATGCAATTATGTTGTGTTCTGTCTTTGTGCATTTATTGCTCTGCTTTTTTTTTTTTTTTTTTTGTTTTTTTTTTTGTTTGTTTGTTTTTGTTTGTTTTTAACAAGTTATTTTTCTGGATTTGTAACCTATTGTATGTGTAGAAGTTCCTTAGTTCATTCAAATTTGACAAAATAGGCTAGTGTTACAACAAATTGTTTTAGTTCTTATTAGTCAGCATTAGTACCAATTTCTGTTTTAGAATTTAGAGTCAGTCTAAAACACTCATCTTCCTGAAAGGAAATCTTAGAATATGCTTTTCAACACCTTTGAAGTGTATTTTCCCAATTTTCATTTTTTGCCTATAATTTGATAAATCCTGTGTAATTAAGGCATGGTTAGTGGTTCTATGGTTACCATTCACTCACTCCTTTCCTCAAAATACCAAACTCGGGGAGTTATTGCCATTGAAAAAATGGGGTCCTGTTCTTTTCTTAATGGATTGTGCCTTTTTTTAAACTTTACCAGTTGTGGAATTAATTTTGTCTTTTTAAAGAAAACAAATAAAACCATCTTCAGCAATTGCTAAAACTTCTTTCATGCACAAACCTTACACAGCAACTCCTTCAGAGGTGGCAGCTGCCTTAATATAATGAGACACTTGCTGCATGCTTCTACTGGAAGTGGCATTGAATTGCTGGGGTATTGGCAAGCCTGTCCAGTGGACACTCAGCTGCCCTTCCCCTGGTTTTAGCTCACTTCACTTGTGCTGAGTCTTCTCTTTTCTCTTGTCATTTGAGAATTTCCTAGTCAATGAGAACTTCCTTTTGAGAATAATTAAAAACAAGCTAGATGTTTTCTTTGAGGCAAGCATGCTATAAAGAATTGCGCAGTCTCATTAGTAATAAAGARTTATCTGCCTTGCCAGCTGAGGTTTTTGCAGCTSATCTTAGTGTAGTTACAATATTTAAGAACTGAATAAATGGAATGTTGCTTTCTTGGTGTTCTCCATGCCACTTTTCTTTGCACACACCATTCCATACCTGTGATTACTGCTGGTGTGGTGAGGTGATAAACAAGTGCTGAAATGAACCCATTCTTGTTTCTTGCACTAATCTAATACATACTGATAGAGTAACAACATACAGGTTTTCATACTCACATTCTGAGTTCTTGTTGGTGCCCTGATGCTGGGTGCTGTGGATGCACAGTACTTGCAGGTAGGGTGGTTATAGGTTACTGTCCAGATGTGGTTTCTCTGCCTGGTGTCCAAATGTCTAATTTTWCTTTTAATTTTCTGGGGGTTTGTCTGTTTTTAATCAGGGAGGCTTGTATTATTTTGTTTTACCCTAAGCTGTGACAAAAGAAAAAATTGCCATGGCTGATGTCAGACAAGACTATCTTATATTGCAAACCAACCTACTTTATTTCCATTGTCTCTACTCCCAGAGTGCAACTCTTGGTAAGAGTGAGGCCAGAGGAGAGCTCCTGTGTGTGGAGGGCCTCATGAAACAAGTGATCATAATCCTTTGTTCATTGCAATCTTTCTAATTGCACAATTTGCACTGCATTCCTTTCCCCTGGCCATTAGTCTAAAATTACTTGTCCCTTTTGAAAAAATGCAATTTGTTTACTTCTTTTGGTTGTAAAACACTTCTTAGAGCTATTCTGAAAAAGAATTTTATCAATTCAGTTTCTGCTGCTGARGTTTTGTTTCTGCTGTGTGCCAGCTAGTGTTTTTTAGCAGTAAAAAAATCTGCATGAGGGAAAGGGGATTAATATCTAGTAAATAGTAAAATAAATAGAAAATGTTAAKTTTTRATGGAAGYTWAACTTTTGAAGCYKTGTMAAGTCTGTGCTGATTTKCTGGTTTCCTGAATTACTCTTCACAGAGTGAACAATGAAGTGGCATATTTTACTCTATCTAAATTATTCATCATAGCTGAAATGAAAATGCTCTGCAAAAAAGCTTGAGAGACACATAGCAATAAGCTTTAGTCAATAACAGTTGGATGAGGAACTTGGAGAAATCCTTAAGAAGCACCAAAATGGGCTGTAAATTCCTGGTTACCTGACAGAACCAAGTTCCCCATGCTGCAGTGCTGAACATGCTGGAGCAGCACTGAAAATACAGGAGTATTAGACATTACCAGCTAAGTATATAGAAATACAAAAATTATTTATGCCACTGTTCTTATAGCCAAGGAAAAAGCTTGTATGTATTCATGTCAGAGCATCTCCAAATTTAGCAAATACATTTTATAATGCTGCTATCTGGAGTTTTCTGATTTATTTCACATGAAAACCTGAGCTAACTTTGCTGCAATGGAACACCCTCCTGTTATCTCTCCTTTCCTTGTCAGTTCTTTCAGTTCTTGCTGTAAACATGTGCTTTCTGCCTTTTTATTTGTGAAGTATGTCATTTTTGCAAACTACTTGGGACAATAGTGTTTATATGAGGGGCTGTTTGAAGTGGTGTGGCTTTTTTATGCCAGGTGGCATTGTTCAGTCTCTGCTTTAATACTGACAGCCTTCTACAGGCAAAGATGCATTTAAATGGAAAACGTTCTGTACATACTMAATACAAGACTAAAGTTGAGCAAGTTTAACTCATAGAGGTAAAGAAATATCTGTTTCTGCCTGTGGTGTTTTATGCACATTGGTATTTCCACTGGASTTTGCATATAAATACCTTTATCTGCTTCTTATCTCTAATACAAAAGGAGTTCATCTGGCATGCTTTAATTTGATGCATTATTACAATTAAAAGTCCTGACAAGTTTATAAATCTGGCAAAGCACCACTCTTCAGGTTTGGAAAAGAATGTTTTGCGCTCAACTTTTGGTTTTCAACCAATTAATCAATCTCTCTTGATGTTATAAATGAATATAATCTATGATAAGTGGTGGAGGTGACCTTGAGGGAAGMAAGGTGCTGCTGTAGTAAGTGAAGATTCAGCTCAGTGAGTGTTGCAGGTAACAGAATTCTGCAGTGATTACCATAACAGTGAACCTGCACACACCATGTCCTTTCTGAGCACCACACAGGTGTCAGGGTAATGTGAGGATGTGTTTATCATTCACTGAAAGGTTCTGGTTACACTGACTGACTGTGAGATGCTGTGACTGATGAATTAGAGTACAGAGGTGTTGGTGTTAGGATAGAAGAGGGAGTGAGATGTGATGACAATTCAAGGAGTGCACTGACATCATCAGTGTTTTCTGCATTTAACAGGGGAGAGCTGCTTTCTGTAAGCTCCCTTTTCCTCCAGCAGGTGTCAAACACTGAGTATTAACCTTATCTTTCTGCAGTTATTGACAGATACGTCTCAAATTAAATGGCAGAAGGAGGCATTCCTGGCAGCAGTGGCTGATCTTTAATSCTGTGGATCTGCACAGGTTTTTTGKGGGGATGCTCTCACAGGGCTATGCTGTGCTACAGGGAGGAGATAAACCTTCCMRTKCTGAAGCTTTTGATCCCTGTGTCCAACCTTGCAGCTTCCTGAGCTCTTCAGGTCTATGAATCTGCCTTTCAGTTCAGCCTGAGGAGCTGGTGCATATTGTGTGTCTCTGTACTAATGCTGAACAAATAACAGCCATTTTTGCTGTCTCTGCTTGGATTCCAGTTACCATTTTTGTTACTTGTCCTTTTGAGTTTTCCAGAAGAGCAGCAAAGAGGGGTTTCTTCCCCTCCCCAACCAATGCAGTCCTACAGCCTTGTAGGGCATAATTAGGGTCAGAGTTGGGTCTTGAAATATCTTATCTTGCCCTCAGTCTGGAGATACCATTAATGGATGCTGTATTAATCCTCTTGCACTAGAGAGGTGTTGGCATTTAGATTTGTTTGTTTGGGTTTTTTTCCCTACAAGATGGGGAGGTGAGGGGGGAGCTGCCTGTTGCACAATGAGGTCCCCTCTGCCATCTCCTCTGGAGGCTGAACCGCCCCTCTTGGAGCTGGGGTGGCCTTGCAGTGACTCCTGGCCAGGACACCACGACCCCAACGCATTCTGTGCCTGTCACAGATGTAAAAATGGCCACAGAGGGGAACAGAACTTCCCAAGTGCTGGACATGAGGYTGTTTTGCAAATGCTTCCAAGACCAGCACTGGCCTTTGCAAGACTATTTAAAAATCAAGTGAAGTAGCACGTGTGCCAACTGGCACTCATTGGCTTTTTGAATTGAAAGAGGCCCGAAAAAAGGACAATTTGCAGCAGGCACTTGGCCACACTGTGCTGGGCTGAATGGCAAGTGGATGGCAGCAGGACATAGTGACAGCAACGTGCCTCAGGGTGCTGGGGCTTGGCTGGGTCCCCCTTGTACCAATACCTCTGCTGAGTGCCCAGCATGGCCCCAAGAGAACATTCTTGTGTTAGTGAGCTTCCAAGCATTCATTACTTTATAATGACTCAAATTAATGCTTGTACAAGTTAACATTTGTAGGTTTTCTGTGGTGCACTAGCTGGTAGAGAAGCCCTGAAATTCCAGGGGCATCATCTGTCCATCTTTCATGACAAATACTGGAGTTTAAAAAGCAATCCATGATGGACTAGTAAAATTAGAGGCAAAGACAGTGAAACTGTGGGGGAAATCAAGGCATAGGTTTTTTTTAAAATCATGTTACTAACCTCTCTCTCTGTAACCTGTTGCTAACCTCTCAGACTTYAGCTATGCCTGCACTCAGGAGTCTGGTTGCTTCAGTTAGAGATTGGAGCCAAGCATTGCTGCTTTGCCATGGGATACACAAATGCTCACAGTCATGTTTGTAACAGAAGTTAAGTTCCACCTCAGTGGCCCACTCCTTTTGTCTCTGGGTTTGGTTTTWAACATGTTATCTCTCTATCCTTTGTTATTCAGTTGTACTGTGTCTCTATATGTGTCTGGATTAATATTCATAAAGTGCTCTAGGCAAATTACCCATCCACATCACCAACCTGTCATGTCTGACTTCTTTACCACCATTAAAAGGGAGAATTGAGTACTCMAGATTTGACTCTCCCGAGTTCCTGCTTTGAGGTAACATGATGAACCTATTTACAAGTGGAAATATTAAGTTCCTGACATGGACAGGCATATCCATGTAGTCACCTTTTTATTTAGTTATTCCCCTGGTGTTACCATTGTCCCTTTGAACCCTGTAAAATGCAGGCTGCTTGACCAAGATAATKGCTCTTGAACAATGCTGTTTTATTAACATGCACATCAGCCCTACACTCCAGTCCTGCTGGGGCCTTGCTGCAGTAAGTGTGAGAGGTACATACAGAGCAGCAGAGAGAAACCCTAAAAGAATTCAGATGCCTGCCAGCTTGTTTCTTGGCTCTTTTCCTTTTTTTTTTTTTTTTTTTTGAAGGCATATATCAAAAGTCTTCAGTTTMCCAAGCAAATGTGAAGCCCTCAAGAGTATAAATGAGGGGTCAAAGCAGTTTCTTGCACTAAGATTGTAGAAAGGATTTGAGGTTCTGCAGRTTTTCTCATGCATGCACATTAGAGAACAGATTTTTTTCCTCTACCATTGGCCAGGAAATCCACCCTTTTTAATCGTGTTATTATCCTGTGACTCAGCAATAGCTGTGCTATTGTAGCTCAGTATTCTGGTTGACATTGACTGCTTAATCTCCAGCATAAAATCTTACCAAAATATTTTAGCTGGTAAGGTCAGCTCTGCTTAAATGAACAGCAATTTCTTACCAGTCTSTGTCTTTTGATGGGGCACAAGAAAGAGGTGGAGCAAGAAAATAAGTTATTTTAGTATTTTGTGAAGGTCTTTGTCAGTTTACCTTGCAGAACTTCTCGTCACAGACTTTTCATAGGAGCTGCAGTCTGGGAAAATGAGCACAGATTTACTCTGTCATTGTTTCAGATAGCATCAGTTGGCAGTATTAAATAGTCATAAATCAGTGTGTATATATTGTTAGTTGATAAATGAGTTTTAAAAAGCACTGATTTAAGAGATGTGATCAGGGTCACAATCAGGAGTACCAATAAKTCTGTATTGTGCTGTCTTCAGACAGTGGGGAAACCAGCACTGGTATTTGCTGCAGGACCTTGCATGCAGAGGATATTAAAATGAAAGGATCAATTAAAGCAGGGTAAGAGTATTGGTCTTACAATGAATAATGGCAGTGAAACTGCATCCTAACATTATTCTTTGATTTCATTTTGACCTTTGGCTCAAAGTGCCAGTGGATCTTACACACTCAGCTGGAAGCAGCAGGAATTTTAAATGTRTGTGAGAGGGGTTTTTATAATTAGGGACTGATAAGATATGGAAGTCTGAGATTTGAACCTTTTAAAGTTCATATAAGCTCAATTAAAAGTTTGACAACAATTCAGATCTGAAATTTTGGTCTAGTTCTTTTTTTTTCAGTGTAATTGCTTTACCTGCCTGTAATTTTTTTTAATGTGCAGTGGAATTTAGTGAACACTGATCCAGTTATTTTATCAGAAGTATCACACCTTAATATGGATACTCTGGCTTTCTGTTAGYGTAGTATTTCTCCAAGGTTTTCTCTGAAATCAAATGTGTTACAAGTGTTTTGACCAAGTTTATGGCTAACAAAAGTGTGATACACAGACACCTGGAAAAATCAAAGCAAGTATAAGATTAAAA
Organism: Alauda arvensis; assembly: GCA_902810485.1. NCBI lineage: Eukaryota > Metazoa > Chordata > Aves > Passeriformes > Alaudidae > Alauda > Alauda arvensis. The sequence goes on from CADDXX010000084.1 coordinate 273,388, forward strand.
AAGGACATTATTAGTTTATTCCCTACTCCTAGAAAGTAAATGAAACCTGTTTTATAGAGAGACCAGCATGAACTAAGTGCCTRGAGAGAAGCAAAACTTTACAAGGTACTTGTAAAGTTCAAGGCTACTTTGAATTTTCTTTGATCCTGTTGGTTTAGCAGGGAAAGCAGCAACATGCCAGGCTCTGGATAGGCTGAGAGATTTTGTGGATATTAGCAGTATTTTTTAGCAAAAAAAATCACTTACTTGCATATAAAAGAAGTGCAAAAAGACATCTGAGCTGAAGTTTGTATTTATTTTAAAAGCTGGTAAAAACACAGGCACCTCAGATTTAAGAACAATTAATGCTAGAACTATTTCCCTTAATCTAATTCAGTTTACTTAATAATGACTGGACAGAATTACTGATTGTAGCAAATTGCAGTTTGCCAGCACAGTGTTTTCACTTTTGCTGAATCCCTTGCAGGCAGCAGTTTCAGTTTTTACTGCAGGTATTTTAGCCATTTCTGATAACTCAGAAAGGATTTCCTATTTAATTTATATCACCTTATTCATACTTTATATAAACTGATGTAAATAAGTTTTCTCCTTATTTTATCTGTGTGAATGGTATTMCAAAATGTCTGTCTCCTTTTGATTGCATCAAAACCTTCTATTAATCTCATCATCAATCTGTATTAATTTGGTTATTTTTAGCTTGGATGATCTTTTTTCTTTTACATACTCACTTCATTTTCCTTATCACAGTTTTATTTAAGAGGGTGCTGAACTGCCAGCCTGCAGCTCTCTTTGCTTCTTTGTTTSTACCTGGTAGAAGGAATTTCAGGTCATAGTTGGAGTTAACAGGCTTTTCTATTGCAGTACTGAAGATAGTTGTATTTTTAGGACTTCATCCTTTAATACCACTTTTTAATTTAAGACTTTCCTGTTTATTTGTGGTACTCATAATGCCCCGAACTCTGTGTGTAAATAGGCTGTCTAGATTTTGCCTGAGCTGATCACTGTGAAAGCTGAAAGGGAAGCTGTGAGCTGGAGTTGGTCCTGGAGCTGGTTTGATAATTCTCAGTAGCTCCAAAGCTCAGCCAGGTAACCTGCAGTGTTTTGTCTCAGGTTTCATTAGGGGAACCTGATCCACACTTGTGACCAAAAAACCAAAAAAATTTGGTTTTCTGATGATGATGACTTCTGAAGGAGAGCAGACCTCAGAGGAAAAAAGTCACAGTGGGAATTTGATGTGCTTGCCAAAGCCTGAKAGAATGTAATTGATGTGAACAGATCTGGGAGTGTCACTGTGGGGCCAATGGTGTTTGTGTGGCATTCCTTGAGTTTTTTCATTCATGTTTTAATTATAAAACTTGTCAAAGCAGAACAGGGAGCACTCTCAAGTGGTGAGCAGTCATTGTGTGCATGTGCTGTAATCCCATCTGCAATGCCCAGATTGCACAGTCCTGTGTGCAGTCATCAGATTGTCACAGGAACTGCAGGTGATGAGTCTGCAGAAAGTGCATTCATGTGCTGGAAGGTTCTGGTGGTGTTGCCATTTGTTACTTTTCTCCTTTAGATGAGCACTGGTTATAAATAACTATGGAACATGGAAGTTCTGTTTGACCCAGATGTCATTTGGGTTTGGAAAAATTATTTGAGGTGTTACTGAAAATTCAATATTTCTCAAATTATGAGGGAAAACTAAATATGTTAACAGTTCTTATTTGCTTTGATATGCCTAATTGCTTTTTTAATTTGTGAAGCTGTTACAGAGAACAATTTGTTGTGGTATAAATAAAATAGCTACATGGGTTAAGTAACAGGTCATGTTTTATCCTTGATTTACAAAACTAAGGCAATTTGAGTCTTTCTGATCTTCTTTCAGTATGCTTTGTATGAATAAACACTGAAATTCAAACCAGATGTCAGTCTAGATTTAGTCTGCACTTAGCTGCTGATTGCCTTACAATCCTAGACCCTGATTTTGTGCAATACCTTATTCCCTCCAAGCTCCATCCTGACACAATATCCTTGATCCAGTAAATGTGAGAGTAGAATTCATCAGAGATRTTCTGGATAATGAACAAATCACCTCCACAGATGGTTTGAAATATACTTTTTATTGCTGTACAATATAAAAACAGATTTCTTTTCACATTTAGCYCTGTATTGCAGAAGAGTAGTGGTTGTGAGCACATCCTGACTGTGCTTAAGCACAAAAGAAACTTTTCAAGAAGGCAGAATCTTGATTGTGACTCTTGATTTAGGATCTTGCTGCTGGCACGTTTGTTTTGAATTGGTGATTTAGATCACTTAAAGAAGCACTGTCAGAAAGTATCAGCAGAAGTGGGTTTAATACAGTGTTGTAAAAGTGCAACTTAACCGAGTTTGCTGGAATGGTTCACTCTCTTACTGTTCAGCACAGTCATTTGCAGAGTGATTTAAAAGCACCCAGGCACGAATTGCACTCCAAGGCTGACACTGGTCACACTCAGATGTGTTGGTGGTACAGGTCTCTGCCTGGAGGAGTGACCTGGGATGTGTCCCAAGCTCAGGGGGGATCACTGCCCTGCAGCCCCACTGCCCAGTGGGGAGGGCTCAGAAAGGACTCACTGAGGCTGTTTTAGTCATGGAATGAAGTGTTGGCTCTTGGTCAAATTGCACACMAAGGGAAAGGTGTTCTTGAGACTCCTTGTAACAAAATCTTGCCTTGTCCTTTTATCAATGAGCCTCGCAAAAGCCACGTGCCATTCATGTGTTAATTGCATGATCCTGTTCCCAGCTAATACGTGTTGATGCTCCCTGTGTCACAGCTCATTGGTGGGTTCTCAGAGAACAGATGGAATCTGGAGGAGATCTTGGGCTGCCTGTGGCTCAGGCCCTTACCTCCTTTGGAACCTCTAACAAAATAACTCGTTTGGTTGGAAGGGTGAGGGAATCTGTCACACATCTATAGATTTATCTGCTATAAAACTCATAGAATGAATGAGCTGGTGGAAAGCATGGTCAGAACCCACTTGAAATAAGTTTTAAGTGTTCTCACTCCACATGATTCACTGTTAGCTGTGTTGGCCCATCCTGTTAGTGAGCTTTCATGTCAGAAAAGAGATATTCTGCAGTAAATAGAATTTCAATTTATTCTTCAAGTGGGTCAGTTCTTGGCCACAGTCAAAATGGGTTTGTGTTCACTGTATTGCTGTTGTGCAGAGGAAGCTGCAGGTTGTTACAAATTGTCATTTAGGCCCCTGACAGTGACCAGAACTTCATGATCATGTAACCTACTAGTAAATAACTAAAAGTAGCTTCTTAGTGGGTCATAAATTATCAGCAAAAAAGGAACTTGTGACACTCCTGAGAAACAGGTAGGGAAGTCTTCACATTTAAGTTTCTTAGCAGAAAATAGCATCCTCCTAGATAAGGAAAGGTAACATAAGCAAAGGAGAAGGCAGAGAAAAGCTCTTGGCTTATCTGGGTTGGAGAGAGAATGAAGAGAGAAATAAATGTCTATTGTCATCTGTGAAGGCCAAATGTAGAAGAGACATTTAAGACTTGTAAAATTAACATGCAAACAGGGCATAAATGCAGTGGAAACATTGCATGGATTATACATGTTTATAGGAAGGTGCTAAGATTTCAAGATCTCTTGGTTTTAGAATAGTAGGTCTTACCCACCAGATCTTTGGTTTTTCCTGCACTAAAGCTTTTCCTGAAGCCAAATCACTCAGAATATCTTGTCCACAGAGTGGGACATTCATGCTGGTGCAAGTCCAAAACCCAGTTTTGAAGCAGTGGTAATTTTGGGGTGGCAGGAGTGGAGAGATTTTCTTTTGATGAATTTCAATTTCACTTCTGGATTTTGCACATGTAGTGATGTGTAAAACATGAAGTTCTGACCATGTTATAAGCAGGTGGTTTTTCCTTATGAGGGCAGACAAGTGCCAATAAAGCCCCAGTGATCTCATCTGAGCTCTGCCTCTGCTGTGAGGAGGTGTTGGACTGGAGCCCTCCTGAGTCTGTCCCAGCCTGCTCCTGTGCAATTCAGACCAGGAAGAGGCTGTTTGAAACAGTACATTCAGCTCATCTAAGGACAAATTTGTGAATTTTCATAGATTATTTGTTGGATTTTTTTCAAAAGAGGACTTGGCTTTTACCTGAAAACCCCTCTAGTTTACATTAAAATTACATCTGGAAACTTTAAGGCCCTTTTATAATGAGATTAGACTAATTTACTGTAATATTCTTTGTAACTCTATAAATATTATTCTCATTGAATATTTTTATTCTRGAGTGGCTTTTTGTATCTTTGATTCTTGATTTTTCCAAAGACTTTTCCATCTAATGTATTTCATTATGTGCAAAAGGCACATTGCTGTCTGCTTTTTATTCTGTGTACAGCTTGATAGAGATTAGGGAACAACTCACATGGAAAATGCACAGAACTTTTGCTCAAGTCAGTTGAATACAAAGAGKTCTCATTTGTGTTTTGCTCTTGTGTATTTAAATTTACTAAAATGAGAAATGAAAATGTGACYAGTGTGGTGTGAAAGTTAAGCAAAGGATGTTTCAACCAACCAATTAAGTTAAAGGACTTAWTGCATCTGCATGAAAAGCCACCCTTTAGATTCAACAGGGATTTAAATATGGAATGAAGRACACTCCTTGCTTGGAAAGTAACCTGACTGGATAGAATTATGGAATGAACTAAGATAATTGGAAACAAACCAAAGCAAAGACACAATCTGGGCTAAGAGGTTCATGATGGAATAACTAAGATTCATTGATGAAGATTATAATCTATATTTTAGAGAGAAAGCAGCATCTGGTGATACAGAACTTTCCTGGTCAATGGGATTGATGTGGGAATGTGCTCTTAGTTTTGTCTATATCCAGGGTGGATGAGGCCTTTTTTCTGTCCTTCTTCTGTTACAGGCTGGTGGTAAAAAAAGTCTAGAAATCTCTGTCAAACAAGGGATATTTCAGTGTAATGCCAGTGGTAGTGTAGAATGAGACAGTGGAATGATCTCAGAGTRGAATAATTGAGAGAAACTGGGAAAAATTTCGGGGGTCTCCAGAGGTAAAGGGCCAGCTCACAGATTTCTTGCCACCAAAAGATTACCAAAAATAATCTGCTGGAGTAATGTGTGTTCCAAACTCATCCTCTCTGTTAGCAACACCTAAGTCAGATTCATTTCCTGTGGGACTGGCCAAGGTCCTCAGATTTGTAGCTGATGTTTGGTACCCCATGAAGATTATCTGATGCCTCTGCTTTGGATTGCTCTCCAGAGAACAGAATGACACAGTTTAACTGCTGTGAATAACATTTAAGTCAAGCTAGCCTTTAAAGTAAAAGCAAAAATGGATTTATTTTACTCCAGTGAAAAACTTACTAAAACAGTTGTGTTTAGAGACTGTGATGCAAAGGAACAAACAAATACTTAGAGCTTTGTGGAAGCTTGTAGTTTTTAAGTTATTTTCTCAGTTCTCTTCCATTCCGTTGGATCCACTTCTGAAGTCCCATTCTTGAGYTTGTTACCTACAAAATAGATGCCARCTTGAGATGAAAYAGTSTCTTGCATTCCTTTYTCATAGCTGTCTTTCTATTTAATACAAACTCACGCCTGAATTTGTGCCCTGCTTCTTGGGTTCTGCCTGGTCCAGCTTCCCTGCTGTCACTCATTGGGTTCATGTCTGATTAATCTATAAAACAAAGCTACTTGCACAAGGAAAATAYGTATCTTTACTTGGAAAGGTTGACTTAGATAGCACATCTGAAGGTGTGACAGTTCATGTACATTTGGAATTTAGGAGAAGTTGACTTCAGAACTGTTTTATTGTAGCAAGATACAATTAAGCATGATGCATGTAGGTAACTTGAAGATGTTCACAGGCTCTAGTCGTATTAACAGACCAGTTCATTTGAGGATACCAAAGTATTAGCTATGGTAAGGAATTAGTGTTGTGTAATTTTGACAGTTTTTATCACTAAAACGTAAAGTAATGGCTGGGAAAGAACTGGTGTATTTGGTTGTGTTGACTAAGGAAGGAAAATACTTTAAACTGGGATGATTCTTCAGTGCCTTCCTTTCATTAGGAAGCCTGATGTTATAAAAAAATTCAGTTTTATGTGACAGAATGTTATTAGCTGCTGAAATGTGAAAGGAGCAGCCCCTCCTTTGGACTGGAGAGCTGTACACACAGAATGCTAATGCACTGTCTCATGCTTTGCACTGCTTGTTCTGGAGCCTGGAAAATTGTGTGTTTGACTGGCAAATGAGGCATGGTAAGATTCAGTGAGCAAAAGATGAATGTGATCCAGTGTGGTTCAATGGCACAACCTGATCTCAGCTTGAACACAAGCAATTATAAAAATTACTATCATGGCATTACTTGTGTTCCAGTTTTGATAACAGGACAATATGACTTWGTGCTTTCTTCCAGACAGTTCTCAAGATAGTTAAAAAGCTGTTATTTTGGTAGGAATTAGTGTTGCAGATTTATTACTGTAAGCATTTCAGAGTAAGCACAGCAGGACCAACCAACGTAAATTTTCCTGTTCTTTGTGCATAATCTGTAAAGAGATGTTTTGAAACCAGAACAGAATCCAGCTGTATGGTCTCAAAGAAGACACTGCTGATACACTGCTTGATTTTACTGCATTTATTGCACCAGGAGTCATTACTGAGGTCACAAAGCCATTGCCAAATATTATCTCTTTCATTACCTCTATCAGTTACTCGTGCCCTGCTCATGAATGYCTATTGCCTCTGACCAGACCCATTTCTTTTCTTCAAATCATGGTGATATCTGGGAGGTTATTAAGGTTATATGCTGTTATTCAGAAAGTCAATTTCCATTTAGAGAGTATAGCATTTATTGTTATAACACAAAGTAATTCATCTTTCAAGGGTGTCATGTGTCACTGTGAGCTTTCTGGCAACTCCAGTGCTACCAGCTATGAAGAGTAAGAATTGCTCTGCTGGGAGAAACTGGGAATTTCAGTATAACAAACTTTAAACAAGGTGCTCAGCAGATAGGAAAAAAAAAAAACAAGAGAAGGCTAATTTAAATTAGTATAGTAGAAATTTAGGACACATTTAGCAGATCAATTTTTATATGATTTTTCTGGGATCATGTATTGCACAGACTTTTTTTCTGCTACATATCAAATTATATTTGGTACTCAGGTAGATGACAGTAAATTGTATAAATGGACCAAACTCTTTAGCAAAGCTTTAAAAATATTTATCTCCCCCCCACCCTCAAATTGTTTGACCTAGTTCTTAAAGCAGCTAGGAGAAAATATCATGTCATAGTTAGAAATTTTAATCTATTCATTCAAGTCCACAGGGAATATGTTTTAARGAAAACATAAGTTGAATAATTTATTAGAATTGCTTACCATTTATTTCATTTGGAGGATCTGAGATCTACACTGTGCATGTGGAGATTTTTCAGTTACTTTATATTCAATTTCTTAACTTTTTTTTTTCAACTGAAAGAAGGAGAGGCAAAAGATGGACCTACACCCTTATTGATACCTGGTGTTAATTATGTTTGCTAGGTATAATTGTCTCTTAGTTGGATACTCTCCAAGGGTGTCTCTTTCTTTTTACATTATGCAGCACTGGACACCACAAAAGAATAAGGATCAAAATAACCTTATAATAGATAGGAAATTACTGATCATGTGTGCTCTCTTGGTTATTCTTTTATCCCTAAAGCTGGAAAGAACTGAAGCCTCCAATGCCAATTTAAGAAAGTTTTAAATCCTTCTGGAATCCTCAATCTAGAATCTACCAGAAATTTTCTGAGACTGTTTTCAAAAGATTGACTCTAATTCTGGAAGTTTTTAGAAAAAGAATCTCTCTTGGGAGGTCTAGATGTATCTTTGGTAAGTGGAAACATGTATTCATCAGGCAGATCTTAGAGTATGCAATAAATAATGCACATGAAGTGGTTGCTATGGTTGGAACTATGACATTTGTCCCTCCCTTTCTTAGAGGGATTGTTGCAGCCTCACCTCTTACACAGCCTTGTGGGAATGTAAAACTTACCAGACTCTGGAATTAAGCTAACAGTAATGAGAYTGAGAAAGTACCACTTCATTTTCTTAAACCATTTTTGCATTTGTGCCATTAAAATAAGAAAGGGAAGAGAGCTTTCAGATGTGAATAAATCCAAAGGTCATATTYCATCCACTGCCAAAAACCAAGTGCCCTTTTCTGATGTCTGTTGGCTTTTAAGTTCTTGGTATTTCTTTAGGCAAATTCCATTTTGAATTCAGTTTTCYTCACAGAGCATAAGGAAATTGCACGTTATGTGGCATAATGAAACATTATTGTACTTCTGACTTCTTATTACAGGCCTGCAAGTGAATTCAGCCAAGGCAAGCAGGCAGAAGTCATAATCATCTGATAGCTGCTAAAGGTCACCAATGACAGGGCCATAGGCAGTCCTTTCATTAGAATAACACTGCAGTTAAACTAGAAACTGCTTCATTTTGGTGCTTGAAAGGAGTATGAAATTGAAGTGCATAATACCTTGAGGAAAAGAAACAGCTGTCCTTAGCTTGCAACTAAAACATCTTGATGAAATTCTGAGCTTCTCCAGCAAAATCAGAGATGTTCATCTTCCTTTCCACGTTCCCTAGCTGAACTTTTTCCTCTCCTACTCCTTTCCTGCAGTCCAGACCTGTGCTAAAATACCCCGTGCTTTATAAACATCTTCAGTTAAAGCTTAGWGTGCTGTTASAGGGMACCTYTCTAAACTGYTGTAAATACTGCTGATGTTYTCATGCCAGACCTTTAAAGCCTTATGCTTACATTTTTGTCTTAAAAGTACTCCCAAAGAGACATTGGCTATCTCATGAAGTGTGGGAAACTGAGATGACCCCTCACAGAGGATACAGACTTGATTATGATGGGATTTTAATTACACTGCTCCTACTGCTTCTCTGAATCTCCACTGTCAATGAAATCAAGTYCTCACTGAGTAGGGTGAAACTTCAGCTATTTAAACTTTAATGACCACAATCTCTTTCCTTGTCTTTAACTGAAAATTGGTTTAATATTGATAATTTGAATTTTAAGTCGTTGCACTGTACTGCATTACTGCAGGTAGCACAGGTGGCCTGCCCTGCTCCTCCACTTCCCTTTTTTTGGCCTTACTGAGCTGAGGATCTGATGTTGGTTTGGCACCATGTTGGCCCAAACAACATCTTGGCTTTTTTGGTTAAAGACTTCTGTAGCAAAGCAGGTTGTTGAAAGCAAATTAAACTGTTTTCCTCTGCATGCTTTTTCTTTTCCTTAATGATGTTACCTTTCTGCTGTGGCTGGGCCTATCCTAACTCAAGGTACCTTGGATTCAGGGAGAAGTGAGATTTCATTGTTTAGTTAGAGGTTTTTCTGGGGAGAGGGAKTATTTCAATCTTTTGGGATTTTTCACCCCCACTATATTACATGACAAGATTTTATGTCAGCCATATGTCTTATGGAAGAATAGATCCATCTGTCTTCTAAATAGGAAAATCACAATTCTCCTTTTGGAAAYGGGGATGACATTTTCTGTGTCCCTCTTTCCTCCTCCCCACARCTCCACCTTGTCCAAAACTGTTTGCCCAATACTGGACTCAGGTTGTCAGAGCTGTTAGAATAGTCACAAATRAARTTTCCTAARGAAGTACTTGTCTGATAGGTCTTARCTTTYRTTAATTTTCCACATAAAAGATTTCATTTAAAAATGTGTMAGGCACTTTCTCTGAAGACAGGAGTGATCTTGCTGTAAACTGTTTGCTCACAGCCTCCAAGTGCCTTTTCTGTTCAGAGCAGCTTCCTTGTGTAAGAGCTGTAATACAGAACACCAAGACAATATTTCAGTGTTATCAGACCTCTGACATTTCATGCTGGTTTTGCTTGCTAGACATTTTCTTTAAAGTGCTGTAATTGATGTGAGGAAAGAGAAAAGGAAGGTCTTAGGGGATGTTAAAATTCAGAAGAGGGAAACATAAGCACAGCATTATAGAAATTATTCCACTCTTTCAACCTCTAGCTTGTGTGTACAGGGAAAGTCCATGAGGATTTTCTTCCTGTGACTTTAGGCAATCATGTACTAAATGTTCTTTGTGCATTAAAGCATGGGGTTGGCAATCTGGACTGGTTTGTTATATGAGAGAAAAGGAATTCAAAATGTTTTGAACTAAAACACACAGTTGTGACAGGACATCCAAATGGTTTCACAGGAATTCTGGKCAAGTAATAGATGAATTCTGTAGGATTCAACCACCATGAGTGTTAAGAGGAATTATTTTTACTTGTCCTATCCTGTAGCAATGATTTGGCAATTCTGCCAGCAGAGCACAATCTTTGCAGCAGAGGCTGAACACAGAATCTTCTGTTCAGTTGTGTCAATTTGACTTTTCTGCCTAGGTCTGAACTAAATAAGATGGATTAATTTCTAACTACATATTTAACCTTTGGCAAAACGAAGATGAAATTGTCAAGTGGGCCATGTAAAGATCTTTACTGAAGGTTAATTGCCTGTGCTAAAACTTCCTGTTTCACWGTACCTTACATGGCTAACTTAAAATCTGGAAGGATTGATGAACAAGTACAGTGGCTTGGACAGCAGGGAGGCTTTTTCAGTTTCTCYTCATTTAGTGAGGACAGCTGGGCTGGCTTGATCTTCCCTTTGCTTCCTCTTTCCAGTTCCTGCTTGGGCAAACCCCACTGGGAAACTTTGACATTGGCTCAGCCACATGGAGAACCAGCTCTGTACTCAGAGCAGTGTTCCTTTGGGTTTCCTCTGGAGACATCATGGGGCAGCTACAGGTCAGTTTAGTCCATTGAGCACCCAGATCAACAATCTCCAGAGGCTTCAGRAGCAGAGAGTGCTTTTAGCCTGCTTCCCCAAGGCATTAATTCTGCATGGTGTCCACCTGGTGACGCCATCCCAGCAGGGTTACTGCTCTCTGTGGTGTTTAARTTGCTATGGGTGATTAACACCAGTGAAATCTCATGTAACAATTGAGTTTCTCTGATTAAATTAGTTTCTATTCATCCTTGCTGCCAGAGAATACAGTGCACCTATCCCCCAGGGATTCTTCCTTCCCACTCTGGTGGAGCTGAGTGTGTCACATTCTGCCCCTGGCCCTGGGTTGGCTGCTGAGGTTTTGGTGTGCCCAGGCCCAGGCAGATGCAAGACTCAACATTCATGTGCAATGGGTTTGCACACAAGGACACACCATCAAAATACAGCTGGATACAAAAAGCATCCTCACTGACACATGCTGTGTGGTAGCTGAGTCCTGGGTCCACAGGCTGATAATCAGAGGAGCAGCCTGACTCTGGATGTCCCTGCTCCTGCTCAGGGGCCACATGCACTGAACTTCAGAGCAGTTCCCAGCCCTGCACACAACGGTAGCTGCCCCCTGCCCAGCTGCTGGGCACTTCCCTGCAGACCCACACTCCCCCTCACTGAGTGGCACTCAGAGCTCTTGTGCTACCTCAGCTCTGCTCTCTGGTTCCAGCCTGATGTCTTTGTGCCCAGACGACTTGGATGCTCATGAATCCATTAGATACCAAGATCATATGAATAAATAAGCTTTGGCAGGCTGTCACTGGGAAGAGACATGTTCAGTTTTATTGCTTTGCTCTGGCTCTCACTGAATTTGTGGGTGGTGAGTTTGTGGGTGGTTTGGGTTACTGTTYTATGAGTCTGACTGAAAACAGATTATATGAAGCTAAAGGTGAATTTGTGAATTCAWACCAAATTTTATATTAGTTTATGTAACCAGTTCCCCCAAACACTCAAGATTCCTAGCATTTTAGTCCACCCCAAAATGACAGTTTTATGGGGGTTTATTCTGTGTTTTGTTGCCCAGAATATGCAACATGGCAGAGAAAATTCCCCTTGTTTTCCTTTCCTGAAGTTGGATTTGATAAACAAAATGGTTTCTGTTTAAGCACCAAGTTTGCATCCAAGTTTTGATGGTTGACAGAAAGGGATATTTGAAKACAAGGCCCTGTATTGCAGGGATCTCACATCATTATGGGTACAAGACTGACAATACTGGSACTGTCAATAGCAAAGCTAGATTTGCACTCAACATGGGGACGTGGGTCAGGCAGGGAAAGGAGTATTTGCAATTGCAGGGAGGTTAGAATCAACACTTGTGAGGTCAGAAAGCACAAGGATGCTGGTGGGRTACTTCCCCTAGGTTGTGAATGTGAGAAAGGAAGTAGATAACCTGGTTATCTTGCTCTCACTTGCTTAACTGAGGAACACAYAGTAATTAAACTCCCTTCATCTGTGGAACAAAAAACTGTTAAGGCAGCCATAAATGGCAAATCTTCMTAAATCATTATTCCTAAGTATACAAGTMCAGGGAGCTGCCTGTATGAACTTTCCTTTCGTTGGGAGAATCATAATGAAAACAAATGYTGAGAGCCAGGTTCTCCAATTTGTGTCCTTGCCTTTCAGCAAACATGACTTTTTTATCCCCTCTGAGTTACCTCATGTAAGATGCTAATGCTGTATTCCATGTGCTATTTTGAGTTCTCTTCCAACCTGACCCCATCAGTGGAACAGTACGAGTTGCACAGAATGGCCAGTTACTGGAACCAGGAGCGTAACTGTGGCAATGGATAAACTCCTGATTCCAAACAGCACTTTGGCTGCATTGAAGGTCTTTCAGTAGAYTGGTAAAAGTCTCTTAGAMCAACTTTAAAAGCTCTTTCACAGACACATTTTCCTTTGGCTCTGCTATAGGCTTCAGGCAGAGCTTCTAGCCAAGAACTCTTGACCCCTACTGCTGCTGTGGTGGCACTTTTGAAAGCTGAGTTCAAGCCTGCAGTGTCTCTGGGTGCACTGAAGTTAATTATGGGGAGCTGCTGTGTGAAAACAGAGTCTCCTGCCCTGCTTCAGCATAACATTTATTGGCCTCCTGGGACRAGGAGAGATCATCATGGCATATTCAGGTCACTTCCTTGACACAGCAGCTGTAAGCTTAACTTTTAAAAGTTTGACTTCAGCTATGAGTTTTTATTGGCAATTGACAGTAGCTAAAAAATATGATTAAGTTCTCACTCTCTGCCAGCTTGTCTTCCTTAATTTATACTTACTGAGATAAGTCGACAGCAGTTTAAATTCCAAAAAATGTGCTGTCTTGGGATATCACATACAGTTCACTTAAAAGTGACCTAATTCTGAAAGACTTTGTAATAATTTTTTGTTCRATGCTGATGTCCTTTCTTCTGTCTCAAACTGTTTTGAAGAGGTTTTTGTAGGAAGATATTACAATGATGTGTGTATTTGGATCTAGTTCTATGTTATTATCTGTATCGTGATCATCACATTCTGCTTCTAAAAATGCCAAATTCCTAATTTAAAAAAAATTAAAGAAACAAAAARCCCTACAAAACCAACAAAAATTAATTTCTACCCCAGACATATTTAGGTATCTTAAGTCCATTTTACGCTGCTCCAATGTTAGGTGGTAAATTGAACAAACTCAGCTTAGGCAAGTTTAGGACACCTTGTGGCACCATCTGAATCTGCTTGATATATTGTCTCCTGTTAGCTTGCAGGCTTCGTTGTCTTGCTTTTCTCAGAGAGACTGAGGGCAAGGAGGGAGAGCCAACTARTTATCAAGCAGGAGTTGGTGGTGAGAGAAGTGTGAACCTTGGTGTTTTGAAAAGAAGGGGATTTAGAATAATAAGGGGACATTGCATGGAAACCCCAGCAATTCAAGCCTGCAGTGAAGGTCCAAGTTTGGCTCTCATCTATTTCAGATCAGCTGCCCATACCACACTCTTTGTCAGAGGTCACAAAGGTTTTTATAGGATGGCTGTAGGTGGAGCTAGGAATTAGGGACAAACGTGGAGTTTTCAAAATCAAACAGGCTTTTTTTAGAGGTGGCTTCGCTGATGTCCTGGGAAACAGGATTTAGACACAGTGTATAGGAAGTTTCTTTCTAAGACTGGTAGGGTTGAATTCACATTCAGTCCTGTAGCATTAATGAATATTATTTATTGTTGAGCCATTTACAGGTTCTGGTCAGATAGGTGTAAATGTTAATTCTCCAGCTCAGGTTAAGATGAAACTACCAGGCTATTCAGGACACCAGTGTCAATRTATGAAGAGAAATGAGGCTCATGAGCTAACCAAAGAGGGTTTTACAACAGGAGCTCGCACTGAACTGTGCAATGCCAAGGCTTTAAGCAGCAGGTGTGGACAGGGCTGCAGCTCAGTGGTGCTTGCTGTTTTGCCTGGCCTTGTTCTCCTGACTGTAGACATTTTTCATTGCTTGTGTAAYCATTCCATGTTTTACTGCAGTCAATAGGCCTGAGGTGTTTCTCTTCAAGCTTTTCTGCTGTCATTGATTCAGTTAGAYTCAAAGGAAATGGGCTCTTTGGAAAAGCTCAAGCTCACCTTCCTGCAGTCTGAGCAGCACCTCCATTCAGCTCTKAAGCCCTGTGGCAACAATTCTTTGTGTCACTCTTCTTATCTGTGTACTCCATTACTTAGCTGCCAAGGGATTTGCATCATTTAAAAGAAAAACAATACAAATCTCAAAGCTTCTTTAAGAATATTGTCTTATCAATTATGTTCAGTACTGTTCTAACTCTAAAGGCAGTTCTCCTACTTGTCTGTAATTCATTGCTTTGTTATTAATAGTTTTGCTTATCATATCATTCCTCTGAAAACTGTTTAGTCATAAAATATTCATAATTATAACGTTGGTGCTATGATTAAAGTAATGTTAATGCTTCTATTAATAAAACCTTCAACTGCAAATGGTGAAGTTTATATTTAGCTAGAATTTGTTATAACAAGATACAGACACAAAGACTGCTTTGCACAATGAAAAATATTTTTATATTAAAAGATGCTGCCAAATCTTTTTTTTTTATAATTTAGCTGTATCCCAAAACCATGTCAGTGAGACATTGAGGAGCAGACAGAATTAAGTAGCTTTTCTTATTCAAAGAATGTTGTGTTTTCCTTTGAAAACACAATTTAAGAGGCTTARTCTTGGAGTTCATGCTCATCTTGGAAAGTCTTTCTCTTTGGACCCTGAGAATGACAAGCTTCATGCAATTCTGGACTCTGAAATCTGTAGATAATTGCTTAATCAAATGCCATGGTCATACCTGCAGAAGTTGTTTCTGGGTTGGGTTACAGCAACACATACTCTCACAGTTTTGTACAGTGTCACTTATGTGGTCCTGGCTATTTCTTGCCCTCCAGGTCTGGGATACCACACTTTATTATGTGGCYAGGAAGAATCTTTCTTACCAAGTTGTTTTTTGKTTTTTTTTCCTGATTAAAACTGTTTACCTTTGAAATGCTTCTGAATAATTTCCTTTATTTCATACCAGCCTATGGTATTAGATCAAATAATGGCTTGACTTACTTGCATACCATGATTTACTTCTTGATTGACTTCTGAGAACCCCTATTTATTTTTCTGTTTCTTTGTCAGTGGTTTCAAATGGTTGCATATAGAAGGATTCATCCTGTGCTGCCTGCTCAGTCTCACACAGGTTTCTCTGCCATCTCAGTCCYTCCACACAGTTAAATTTTCCTCATTTGTATGAAGATATAAAGACATAAGCAGGAGTCATATGTGGGATGTTCTCCAAAAAATATATGAGGAACCAGGACTTAGACTTGTAAAGTCCATGGAGTGGAGTCCACAACTGCTTTCTTCCCTTCTCGAGGGTTTCAGGCTGTTGCTGTTTGTGTCTGTGCTTTAGTTTGGAGAATGGATGAGGTGGTGTGAAGGGGCCATGCTGCCTCCAATACTCTGACTTCTCCTGGACTGGGGTGAGATGTGTGCTCTGTCACATGAGTTCCCAGCTGTGGCACTTGGTGAGTAGCTCTGGAGCTGCTTCTCTGTCACCCTGAATTTTTAAGCCTTCTGATAAGTTGTAGCTTGGAGTCAGTTTTCCCATGGGTTTTCATGTAAATAACRGGTGTTGTTTTCTAACTAGCTTAGATGTTTACATTCTTCTTAGTGGGATGGGTTTCTTTGACAAGCATGTGTATTAKCCAGTGTGTGTGTAGAGGTGGTGCTTTCCTCCACCTATCAGAACCTTTTATTCCTTTTGCATAAATATCTCTGGAATTCAATAAACCTTCTTCTTCTTTTTCATTTCCCCTCTTGACTGCGTGCCGTGTGTTCTTTTGGGCATCAGTGCGACACTTCTCAGTAGGATGAACCCACCAGAGGAGGTGACCAAAAGCTGAAGGGAGTTGTTCTGTCACCACCAAATCTACTTCCCACTGGGAACTGGGAGAGCCACATGACATKGCACAACACCTGAAAGACATGCAGGAATAACTTTGGTGGCCAGAGATAAAAAAATGAGCATTTCAATAGCTTCTTAATAGGGGGAAAACCCCCAAAATATAAGCACTCAACCATATCACTTTTAAAATGTTGTGTTGAAAGTTTATTGGACTTGAGGTATCCCAGTGCTTTCCAGACTTGTGCCTTCACCAGTGGGGCCAGGTTCCTAAACTACTGGAGGTGTTTTTTGACATGCCCAGGTATTTATTAACATGMCCTTATTCTGATGTTTTCCTTTTATGAGCAGTGAACCTGCAGCATTGAAACAACAGACCCAGGTTGAAATAATGACACAATTCATCATTTCTCTCATGGAAAGCTGCTGTCTGACCAAACAGTGGCTACTGCAATGGCTCTGTGAAATGATCATTATTGTGAAATATTCTGGAGGATGCTCACTTTGATATGAGCAATAGGAGCCTGGCTGATTTCWAGCAATTAATTAGTGCAACACCATATGTTAGCAGACACACAGCAGATGTGTGTGTGTGTACATGGCAGAACAGAGTAGAAAATTCTGCAGTTGGAGTTAAAGCAAGAGAAAAGACTAAGGCAGAATCTAAGAGTAGCAACTTTGCKTTGTTTTCAAGCAGTTTTCTGAACACTTAAAATATTTAAATTTTTACTGTGGTTATTGTTAGGTTATTTCTGTTTGTGTTACTTCTAATCTTATCTTGACACATGGGAACTCAGACATCTTTTTTAATTTCCACTGGCTGGAGGCACACATRCCCAAGCCTTTGTGTCATTGTTCCAGATGTGTTTATCACTTATGTTAAGAGAGGAAATTCTCTTTGACCTAAGCACTAAAATATGCATATTCTCTATGTACTACTCTTAGGGGTTTGCTAAACCATTTGCTCAAACGAGATTGTGTTTTTCTAGCTGTAGTAAATGATTCATATCTTCCTTTAAACCTGATATACTTCATTCTCAAACTGCTCAGTATTATTGTCACATCACCTCAAATGCTGCCAAATTTAACTAACTAGTTGATGTAGAGGAGTCACCCAGTGCCAAGGCAGATCTAGCACCAAGATCAAGTGTAAATAATAAAAGGCAATGTCACTATCATTCTATTTTAGAAACAGTCTGCATGAAATGGGTTTTAAGAGATCATAGGGCACCTGAATCAATAATTACAGCTTGTGCATTGAGCTAATTTGGTAGCATTGCAATGAATTTTTAAAAAAAATTTCATAGAAGTCAGAATTTTGGTTTTCCTGGAAAATTTTACTGTGTTTTAGGGTGARCTGCAGCCCCATGGAAGATGAAGTTCCCACAAATTTTGCCTTTTATGTAAAAACCAAGCAACTGGAAATCACAAGAGCAGGTTTGAAACAGGGACAAAGTACAAGAGAGGAAGTGGCTCATATAAAGARCATTAATAACAGAGCAGAACCTCATGTTCCTGATACCTTATGCAGTATACCTCAAAGCTTATTCAATAGCTTTTGATATACTAGGTGTTTTTATACTTGCAGATGTTATAAATTTAAATAAGCAACAGAAAAATATATTTGAACTATGTGATGAGTATTTAATTTTCGAAAATGCCTTACAAGAAGTTCCTGTGCTTTAACAGAACAGAGTTATGCCTTCTGAATTGATTTTTTGGGCAAATATGACTCTGTGTGTGTGTGTCCCTGGTGTTGTGATGTTACCTTACCATTCTGCAGTGAATCTCCTCTCTCATCCCTACCTGGCCATTCCTTTTCCTTCTCTCTGTGCCACTCAGCTCCTTGTGCACTCTCAGCTGCTGTTCTTGTCATTTACACTGAAAAACACTTCTTGCATAAGTAACCACTATTTAAGTCTATGTACAAAGATGATTGATCTATGTACAAAGATGATTGATATAGACAACTTAAAGACATATAGGGTTTTTTTAGTCCTTCTTAAAACCAGAAATACACAATGGTCTCTTTTTTCTAATTTTAAGTTATTTTTTGTCAAAGTCTTACAACCGGAATCTTTAATTTTTTGACTCTTCAAGGTCATGCAACATGTCTGTCTGTCCTGTCTCTTTCTCTGAGGTCTATTTTTTGGTCTTTTTCTGTCTCTTTTATCAGTGGTTTGCTCACCAGTGGTGAAGCACCATGGAGGATTACCTGCTTCCCACTGTGCCAGTGCTCAGGGCTTTCACACAGCAGTGTTTCCTTASTGAGTCTGAGGGGTCAGAGCATCATCACTGTGCTCTCTGAAACYTGCTGGGAAGCCAAAATCAGACTCTTTACACCAGCTGAAGATGATGCTGTGGATGGAAGGGTTTAGTTTAGGGGTTAGGTACATGTGTATCCTACATGGTTAAAATGCCATCAGAATTAATGGGAAACTGATAACACAGAACCATACCCAAGAATAGAGAGCTGCCATCAGTTTTGTCACTTGATGGATGGAAATTTGAATGAAATATGTGTGGTGTGGGGAGTGTTTAACAAGAATTATATAGCAGAAGAGTGGTAAATGTTTGCTGTGCCCTGTGGGATGCCAGGGGGTCCAGCTGAGCCTGCTGCAGCATGAGGCAAACACCAGCAGAAATCAGGGGAGCAGGAGTGAAAGCATGGAACAGGCTGATGGACTAACAGAAAACTCATCTGTGAGGGGTAAAAGGGARCTCAGACCATCACAGAGAGTGCAGGGTGCCAAGAAAAATCCAGCAGCTCACAAGCCTGGATGATATACTGCACTAATTGCAAATTTAATACAAATGTCACCTTCTCAGAGACAATCTGAGTAATAAATACAAGTTATAAGGTGCAGCAAACTCCAGTGCAAAATTATCTGCTAATAAGGTGTGACTAAATCATCTAGTGGATCAAAGAATAATTGGGAAGATATTTCAAAAATTAAATTCAAAAGTAAAGTACCATTCATCCCAATAAGAAGTGACAGGYTTTTAATAAAGACCAAATTGATATTCAAGGAAAAGCACTTGATGAAGGCAAATTAAATTTGTTTATTCAGGCTTCTCTTTGTAAAATTTCAACATCTATGTATGTAAAACTTTCACGATCATGTAAACTAAAATTGGTTTCATTTGGTTATTAACTTACTGAAATTACTTTTTCTGGAGATTGGGAAGGTTAAGCTTAATTACAAAGCAGTTAGATTCTATTTATTTATCAGGAGAAACTTTCCAAAAGTCTGATTTCTGTCAATATATCAGACTGTGTGCACTGTGCCATTATGTTTATAGGGCAAATAAAGATAGGTTAAGAAGAAGAGATTTCAAGTCTACTTGTTATTGTAAATAGTTTGACAGCGCTTGTACAAAAATGGTGGGTTTTTACTAAAGTAGTAGAGGTTGAACCAGGAAATGGGAATGAAAGAGGAAGAAGGAAAAGCTTACTTATACATAGCTTTGTGATACATCTTCCACTACATCAACCAAAACTATAAATCACTGGGATTTAACAGTGGAACATTTTTAAATACCAAATSCAACACAGGGCAATTCTCCTGAAAGCCTTTTACATTTTAAGTGGYACTTCAATGATTTCTGTCAAATGAAGTCCAGCTCCTTTAGAGAAAAATCTTTAGTTTTTAATAAATCTACTGAAAGAATTGAGCTTGWGAGAATTGAGCCAAACATTTAAACAATGTTTAAACGCTCTCTGTTTTTAGGGCCATGTTTCTATGTGCTTCTAGTTTGGGTAACATAATTTTTGATCCTATTTACAAATGTACAAATTTTATTTTTGGAGATTGCTCATCACCTGAAAATGAGAAGTTTGAGGCTTTGTCACATTTTACCCAGTGTTTTAGTTGTTGATAGAAATACTCCCCTTTTTTACTTCTGATTTAATAAGAAGAGCTAAAATATATATATATATATATATTTGGTGGAACTGAGGTTGTGAACAGGAAATCTGCATCATTAGARGATCTTTAGTTATACTGTAAGGAATTGGACTTGCTGTATTTTGCTGATCCTGCAGAGGAGGAAAGGACCTAGCACTTATTTTCTACAGTYTTTTTTTCAGTATGACTGGTCAGCCATGAATGAAAATACACCAGGACTGTAAAATGAGTGATGAAAATGATCCCTAGACAGCTATTAAAAATTTGACCTCAGGAATTTGTCTTGTTCTGATAAAGATGGCAGGAGCAGAGTAAATTTTAGGACCTTTCAGAAAAGTGACAGATTTCAGAGATAAATATTAATATCTGGAGGGTGGAGAAACTTTAAGTTAGTAAACCTAATTTCTAGCACTTCCTTTTCATATCTGTGTAGGCAGGGTTGGAGTGATGGCAGCTGTCATCAAGCTTGCAAACTATAAGTGGCAATATGATCTTAAGAAAATTAATATGTTCTGTGACTTCTAAGACTTCTGCTTGGGGAGTCTTTGATCCTAAGCTGTAATTGCAATTAATTACTCATAAAGCTATAAATTTTAATTATTGCTTTAAAAAAAAAATTCAGTGCTTTTATGATGAGGTTCAAGGTGATATCTATCACAACTTGCATAAAAATAATTCTGGGAAACTCAGTTGTATGCCTGGGAAAATAACCTGTAAGATGTGCACTGGTAAGATTTAAAATGAAACTTTTGGCATTACCCTGATCAAAAATGAAGCTTGTCAGCTGTTTTAGGGGCAAAGAAGATCCATTAAAAAGGTGGTGGTGGTAACATGAATTTAGCAGTGGTTGATGGGGTAAATCCCTTAGAGTGAGGTCAGCACCAAGAGTCCTTAGGGGCTTTGCCAGCTGCTCATGTTCTGTGATCCTTTTCTTACCCYTGCTTCTGAAGCAAGTAATTCTTTATATCATGTATGTTCTTATCATCTGTATCAAAGATGTTGTGAAGCAATCAGCCAATTCCCACCTGAATGAATTTCTTTGTGAATACCTATGTAAGGAAAAACAGTGAAGCATGAGGAATGATGCCTGACAAGCCTTGGTGTGAGCAGTGTCACACTGTTGTGACTGGGATTGTTTTCAGTGTGTGTGGACCTTGTGATGTGTGATCTGAGAGTGCACTCCCACTGCAGCATTAGTACAATTCAGCTCACACAGTTACTCTGAGGACAGGAGKGATAGAAACCCAGAATTTTTCATGCCAGTGCTTACAGAACAATGCACACAAAAGAAATTAAAAAAATCTACTCCACAAATCTCATTTAAAAGTTTTGACCCAAAGAACATTTCATGCACTTAGATATGTGGATGAAAACCAAAAAARTTAGTGCCAGAGGCCTGTGACAGAACCTACTGGGACTTGGCACAAACTGGAGATTTCTGTCACATCTTGTGATATTTTGTGGATGCAAATTCAAAAACTGACAAACAGTTTTTCGATTAAAATTTGGGCTGTTGTCTCTCACTCTGATTAAGAATCAGCTTTGGTAGGTGGTAACATTAGTTCCAGTGGGACCTGTGAGTAGAACCAGGAAAATGATTGGAATGGTGGAGACAAGTTTCATCTATATAAAATGGAGGGTGAGTTTTACAAACTGTRGATTTGAATTTTCTCCAAAGCATTTGAGAACTGAGTTTTACAAGAAAGCTACAGTAATGATTGCTGCTTGGAACCAGTTGAAAGGACATTTTTCACTACTTGGTTGGGATTTCTTGGGGGATGATGGTTAAAAATTCCTCATCACTTTGTGCTGCTTTGCACCAGCAGTGTGGGCTCTCCTCCTGCATGGGACCACACCCTCAGGGCAGGTTACTRCYTGYCATCTTATGAGGTGTATTCAACTCYTTGTGTTGAGGWGRGAAAATAKAYTAATTTTGAAGAAAGGACTGCTGTTAGCATGGAATTTCCCCACCCTTTCCAGTGCAGTTTTTAAAAATGGACCAAATTTTGTCCATGTTATCCAAAACCTTTATTGTGTTAGTGACCAGAGCAGTAGGTGAGTTAGATGTTACTGGTGAAATGAGCTGGAGGGAGAAGCTCAGAGTACTCAGTCACTTAAATTTAAACCATAAAAGCAAGTACAATAAGTTAAATCAAAAGAGGAAAGGTCCATGTAAAAGTGAGAAGTGGAGCTTCATTCTTGGAGTTAAACACCTCCACCTAAACAATATCCACATTRAGGTGATGGTTTTAAGGAGGTAAAAACATAGGAATGGAAAAGTACAGAATGAGTCAGAGGTAGCCAATGGGCAAAGTGGAGGATCCAGCCCAGAGGGGAMTGGAAYTGGTTATGACTCAAGTGTCTGATGYACTGAGCTTCCAYTGAAGMTCTGATTTTAATAGAGRAAACAATGACAAGAAGTTGAACATTTAGGCTGCAGTCTGAAACCTGCTGACCTTCACAAAATTATGCTTATTAATTTGWATGCATGCTGAATTAACCTTGTGATACATAAACATAAGGACCTAAAAAAAAAATATGTGTGTGACATGTATCCTGTCAGGCTGGTGATGTGCAGAAGAAGAGGACAGGACCTAGTTTATCAGCTCACCCTCTCTTTGTCACCCTTTTACTATTTAGACCCCTAGTTACCACATATAATGAAGCAAATTTGTGCTTGACAAATGAATATTGATGAGGAAATGACTCATGGTTTTTAACAATTTATAATAAAGAGCATAGRGGAGAGTGCCTGATTTCATAAAGGTATTACACAACCCTATGCCAGGAATTGCTGATGATAAACCTCTTAGACACAGAGGAAAACCACCACCTGCTCCTGAGAGCTCCTGGTGGCTTTCTCCCTGTGTTTTGACTGAAGTCTGAACTCTGAAACTTAGTTTTTTTCCAGTTATCTGTTTTTCAGCTTTGCACAATGTCTGCTTGAAAAAAATAAAAGGATTAAACATGATACTTCAATTTAATAACAAAGGTGCTTTCCTTATGGCTGCTTTAAAAGGAAGTTGTGTAGAAATCCTTTCTGCAACACAACAGGTGGTGAACAAGTTCTCTGTCAAAACCTCACTCTCTTTACACAGAAACTCCCACCTCTCTTTCTGATATAAATTCTGTAACCAGTGAAGGGCACTGAATTGTCTTGTAGTGTTATGATAAAATGTGTTTGTTATCAGTTGGGGAATGAGGAATAGTGAGAAATCTGTCATGAAATAAAACAGGCAGCTGTGTAGCTTTTGGGGTTTGGGTGTTTTTCTCCCAGTTGCAATTAAAATTATGCTTGCTTAATAGTAACACTAGGAGTGCTTGCAGTAACCTGACACAGTTCTTTCTTTTMAACTCATCCTCTTTTCTTACTGATCCTCTTTTTTCCCCTTCTCAGGAAACTGATTTTTAACAGATTTTGCTAAACCAGATACAGCTTAACAAATTTAACTTGAACCAGGAAGAAGGAAGGGAAAATGAAATTATTTCTTATAGAATCAGAATATATGCCTCCATTTACCTTAACCCATGACTATGAAAGTGTTATTCCTGTTATTGACCATTAATTCTGAATTATAGGGAAAATCCCTGCAAGTGGGCCCTTGTCCATGAAGCAGGCAACTTCCTACCTGGCTCACAGTCAGGCACAACCTGAAAAAGGCAGCCTTAACTTGGCCCCCTGTCAAACCTCTTGCTTTATCAACCATTTTAAGATAGATCTTCAAAGGATGTTTAGTTTGCAAAGGAAACTGGTGTTGAATTTCTCTCCCTGGACATTTAAAACCCCTTGTTTTGTTCTGTGTGCTGATATTTTCTATTGGTTATGACAATCACTAATGTTCTATGAAGTACTGCATTTATTGACCTAATGTTATTCCAAATCTCCTCTGAAGATGGCTGGCTGCTGGCCTGGAATGCTGACAAATATCAGTGTTCATGCATGRTCAAAGGAGCAATGAGCTGTGCACCACCCTGTGTGGAACCTACTGTATTTTTGGAGGGGGTGAGAACAAATGTATTTCTCTTTCAGGTGCTCCAGAATGAGGTTTTTTAGCTGGCAGTAGCAGAAATGGATTAATTGGTAGGGCAAATACGTGCTGTGTTTTGCTTGAGATTTTGGGCAGGAGCAGAGCAGAACACCATGACTTGCTTTCTGTCAGAAAATTCCTTTTGCACCTCATGAATTAGTCAGAGCTCACTGATAAAGCTCCAGAATTTATAGGGGATCTTGTATTTGTTATACCTGTCCTAGAGCACCCATGACTCATCCTGGAAATGGGGTGAACTGCTGCTTAACCATTTACATAAAATGCTGCTTCTTTCCTCATGTGAAAGCATTTCTTTGCTGCTTCTTTTGTTTGTTGACTGTTTTTGAGTTGCAGCTCTAATTTGTGTTTTACTGGGGAGTGATGGGGACTAAGAGATATTTTATTAATGTATTCATTTAATGAATTTTCAGAAGTACCTGGGACTAAAAATGGGTAATGAAGTACATCATTTAAATAGATAATATCTTCTGAGATGGTTAGTCATGGGAAGTTCCTGTATTTGTCCTGATCAACTTATGGCTTCAAAGAAATTCATGTCAAGATTCTATCTAAAGGCTTTTTGGTAAGAAAAAAGGTAAAAGAAGTGCAAAAAAGAATCCAGTTTGAGTTGGAATGTTTGGCATACACTGAAGCTTTGAGATCAGAATGGTTTGGGTCACAAGGGACCTTTGGGAGCACCTGGTTCCAACTCCCCTGCTGTGGGCTGGGACTCCTTCCACCAGATCAGGGTGCTCCAAGCCCWGTCCATRAAAACTTCCAGGGACCTCAGYTTCAGCCAACAAGGTACCAGAGCTYGATGCARCTCAGAGYWGTCTTSTCCTGGAGAGCAGATCTTCCTAAAAAGCCAGAGGAGTAGCAAAGGGCACTGGCATGATCGGGCCAGAGCCAGCTTTGTCCATCAGGCAGTGATGCAGTGAGGGCCTGGGGCTGCCAGGGACAGAGGCCACTGAGCTGCACTCTGGGATTTGGCTCAGAACCCCGTGAGTGGGAGTACATGACCCTTCATGTACTGAATTCCTTGGCCTCCCAGCATGTCCAAGTTTAAACTTGCAGCATGTCATTTTTTAAAAAGCAAGGTTTATCACTATTATTGTTATTTTTAGAAGCACTGTATTGACTTTGCTGCAGGCAATAGGGAGCAGGGTAACTGCACTGTGACTCCAGGAAGGATTGTTAGCAGTCACTTAGAGTRAATGATTGCTCCTAGCATTCAGCTGCAATAAATGATTGCTGCCAAGAGACAGCTGTACTGCAAGCTCTTCAGCTGCTGTGCTTAGAGTTGAAGAGCCTTCCAAAATCCTGCATTCAGTCTTCCAGGAGAACATCAAAATATGGGATTTCTACTCTTCTTGGGGAGTAAAGGGAGGAAAAAGTAAGTCTATGTTTAATGTTTGGCATAAGGAAAAAGCTGTAGTAACTGCAGCAGCCTGAAGTCCATGCTCTAGATTAAAAAGCTGCTATCACTTAGATGTTGATTAGAGGAAAAAAAGMTGGTGAGAGGGTAAAGGAGAGACATATTTGCTTGTGAGTTTTTGAGCGTGATACCAAGTGCAATTTATACAGACAGAATTGTTAATACAGAATTTTATTGAATGTTGGAACAGCAGGAACTGACTGAACACAAATGGACTGGATTCCCCCCTGCCCCAGTTAACTCCTTTTACAGCAAGTCTTTCTTTCAAAACCTGTTATGAATTTAGGAAAAGTGTTGCTCTCATAGTCATAGAATGCTGGCCTATTTCTAACAAAAAGATTTAAAACAATAAATGAAATCATAGCACCATGAAGCCAGACAGTCACTTTGTGTTGTGTCATTTGTTGGGAATGGTGGCTTTTAAAGCTCCCAGTGAACACACAAATGCAATCATGTGGCCCTTTCAGCTTTAATCATGCAGGTGGAACACACAGTCCTTTGCAAACTGAATTCTGGCCTCTCAGAATGTGCACCTTTAGCTTYGCTTCCAGTGCAGGATTCCAGGAAAGGCAAGGTTGGACAAGGGCAGTGGCTATTGGGAGTGGCAGCCTGCCAGAGGGGGGAAGGGGTTTTCTGTGCAGAATGAACCTGACTTTGCAGCAGTGCCACCTGCCCARACAGGACACTGCCATGTCCTGGTGCTGCAGGACAGAGCCACASCCAGAGSTGCTCCCCAGAGCTCTGGAGGCTTGGCTGCTGCCAGCACTGCCCATCAGGAGCCATGGCATTCTGCTCACAGCTGCAGGAGGAGCCAGGAGCAGTGCCCTGCTCTTGATCTGGAACCAGTCACAATCCATTCCTGCAGCTGTGTCTGAGCAGGCTGGCATCAAACAGCCTCAGCTGTGCACAGCCCTGGGAAGAACTGCAGGCAGACTTCTTGGAACAGGAGTGTGCTTGAAAGATTATTTCMGGCTTGCAGGAGGCAAGATAGGAGAGAATAATGCAGGGAATCTTTAATAATGCARTATATAAAAACTTGAGTACAAGATTAGGCCTGACAAGGATCTGTCAAATTTGAGGATTTACTGTTACCTCTGAGTGGTGTAATTATTCTTTTGAACTCTGCAAAAGAAACCCCAAAAAACCCCTGTTAAATGGTGTACACAGAAAGTGTCAGTGTACATGCTCATWTGACCTTCCTTACAAATTAAATTATCCCTGTTACAGCTGTTGGTTTCACTGTTATTTCCCATMCTCATTTCCTGGGTTTTGTCATAAAAGGGGTTTACTTTATTTGAACTTAAAATTATTTTCCAGCATTTTTTGTTAACATTTTTTAACAATGAATGTGCTTTTAAAGAACATGTTAATGTACATGGCTTCTTCTCTACAAGGTTGAGAAGCCTTGTGCCAGCTCAAAGCCAGGTACAATATCTAGAAGAAAAGGTAATGGTTCAAAGGCCTTTGTGAATGTACAAAATGTGTTACACACTTTGTCTTTTTCCAGAAAGCTACTTGCCAGCTATTCAGGTTCAATTTTAGGCCACCAGAAACAACCCTTCTTTTCTAACCTAGCAAAGGAACCCCTAATACAACCCATATTAGTGTGCTCTTCAGTGGGTTTTGAGCCCAGCAGTTGATATGCTGGGTAAGTTCTAAGTTTGATAGCCAAGTGCTGAGGACAAGAGCTCCAGAATGGAAATGAGGAAAGGGTCAGAGTGARCACTGGAACACTGATTTGTAGAGTCAGCTAAAGGTAGAAACCTTCTTGCATCCTGAAGGCACAACATGTTTGTAATGCCTCAGAGACAGGAACTCAAACAGTGCACACAAMAGTAAGATCATGCATAGAGTTAGGCCTGGGCAGATCCTGGTAGTTTTATTAAACTATTTTATTAAACTATCCAAATTCAAAAGCATGAGGGCAGATTCTTGACTCAGTGGAATGGCTCTGTCAGGAAAGGTGTTGGGCTGAAGCCTGGGTACCTGTGCCTTTCAGAATGGAGCTGTGCACTCACACTGAACGCTGCTCTGGAGGATTGGAACTGTCTTGTCTTTGCTCCAACAATGACTGATATTCTTCCAGCATTTATTGTTTCCACTGCTATTACTGCTGTTGTTTCTCTAGCTGTTGCTGCTTTCTGTACTGGCAAATAGAGCTCAGTGTCTATAAATGGATTTGTTTTATTAAAAAGAAAAGCAATCATCCTCTGAGTGTTATGTCTGAGATCACATATCAGCACCTGCTGGTTGGAGATTCATTTTACTTTGTGATTCMCTGTCTTAAGTAATAGTATTTCAATCAATAACTATTTGAAAACAAAACTTAGTCCCTTGAAAAGGCCTTTAAATGGGTGACTTTAAATACCTTCTGGCCTATTATTCAGTGCACATTGTATTGTACAATAAGGTATTACAAAGTGGTTAATGGTGTGTCCTTGTCTTTCAACTGGTGAAAAAGGACTTTAATAATTGTCCAGAATTCTTTCCTTCCCMGAGTATTTCAGCATATTCTTTWAACAAATATCCATGATCTGTRTTTTTCACTTTAGAAATACTGCAGAGTGGATTGCAAAGTTAACTCAGGCAGCTCAGATTCTGCTCTTGAGCTGTACTGTAACAGCCTTGAATCAGTATTGACTTCATTTCTCACATGTCATTGAAAAATCCATACTTTTGATGCCTTGGTTAATTCTGAAGAATCCTAAGAATGGAGAAGAGAGGAGGGAYAGCTCCTATTTTTAAGCCATAATTTATTTCCTATGAGGCAAAACTTCATTACGTATTTGTTCCTCTTCTTTCACTCTAACCTTGACCTTTTCAACTGAGTATTTAATTCAGGATATTAATAATCTCACTATGTTCGTAATTTATGACCTTTTTGCACAGTTTGTTACATAACTYTGAGAAAATTGACTTAAGGCTTTCTGAATACACAGCCCTCTGTGCAGGAGCCTACAGTTTGTTTTTCAAGGARGCACTCTGATGTTCTGTGACAACTCCCCCTCTACTGAACAAATTTGCAACTGGACCTTTCAGCTCCATCTTCTGTGCTTGCTCCCAAAGAAATTCAGATTTTCAGCTGGAGGACTGGTGGCTTAACTTTACAGTTGTGTGTTTGTCACTGGAGCTCTTCAAAGAGCCAATAATGCTTTGAGGACTTTGTTAGTTTATGCAGAAAAGTGCATTTAGGAATAGGGATTTTAAAAATAATTATTTGGTTTTTGAAGACCAACTTGGRTTTTCTCTTTTGAAGATGTCCACAAGTTACAGTCTTTATTTGCTTTTAATGTCTGGGATATTTGCAAATATTTCAGCTGGTTTGTGATGCAAAGGCTGACAAATGGGCATTCACTGGCTGCCCATGTGCACCTGAACCATGTGTGCTCATACCTGCCTGCCAATCCTGAATGTTTGAATAAGGGAATGAAAAGAAATTAGGTGCCAAAAATTCCTTCTTACACTATAGACAGATGTTCCTGGTYTCCAGTCTATCCACTGAATTAGCTTTCCTTTCAGGTAATTCCTAGGATGYGTTTATGACATTTTTGTACAATTTGTCCTCAATTGCCTTTTATTCCTGTCTTGATTGTTAAAGTTGTTGCCTATGGAATTTTTTTTTAATTTTTGCTTTGTTTTTTTTTTTTTAATGATGAATTTATAGAAAGCCCTCACAAAACCACAGTTCAGGTGRGCATGAAAAACACACTGTGACTCCTTAATGGTTGGAGAAACTTTCTGTTGGAGTCCAAATGTCCATTTGTATGTGGGGTCTGACCAAGCTGGCATTGGCATGACTGGATACAGTGGTTGAATAATAAATCTTGTGATACAAACCCAGGAGTATGTTAAGATCATACATTTCYATGATGATGAATAGCACAGCATAACTGATTAACCAACATATTTATTCCATCACTGTAAAAGGCATTTTAGAAAGCCTCTCCAGGCCCACACTCAGCAATATTCTCTTYATAATGTTTTATAGTTTTCTTTATTTCTGTTTTTAAGGGAATACTGTGTAGTATTGCCAATTTACATTTGCAATGTCACAAAAAACTCATAGTTGTTGGGTTTGAGAAAGGCTACACCATGTCCTGTCCATTTTATTTCCTGGTCTGTAACCTTTATGGTTGCTTGTTACATGTGATGCAGTAAGACATTTGACGTAAAGGGCAGCCCAAAACAGGATGAATTTGACCTTATAAATTAATAAATAGTACACAGATGCCAGCATGACATCAGTGTGAATTGTATTCCCAATTAAGGGATTGACTGTGGTTTTCTATATATGCTTTCTATCACTTTTGGTAGACAGATTTGTGGGGGTTTTTTTGCATCTGGAAGTTCTTGACAGAGATCAGGGTCAAGTCTGCTTGCAGATAAAGAGGAACACAAGTTGGAATGGCTACTGACTCACCTAAATAGTCAAAAAACTCAAATGCTGAGATGCAATATTGATAGTATTTCTGAAAATGTAAACTTTGTATTGATGAGAGAACGTGCCAGAGGAACTGTGCTGGTATGGACAGCAGTGTTGTGAGTGAAACATCTTACAAGTTATTTCATGATGTGTGCAGGAGAAAGCAGAGAACTCCCACAGCTTGTCTGTACATGCTTCACAGATACAGCAGGGTAGATGAGGCAAAAAAACTATAACCAGAATATTCTAAAGCAGCTATAGTTTTAAACAAGGAGATGTTTTTGAATTGATGATGGAACACAGTGGGCATGAAGCCTTCAACATTTTTATGAAGCATTTCCTCTTAATAATCATCTTGGACATGAACTTAGTACAAGGTAAATTCCATTAAGCAGACMAACTGTAAGCTCCAGAGTGAGATTTTTATAGTGACAGAGTTCAGTTCCATTACTGAGAAAATGAGAACTTGGCCCTGCAATCAAATCAAAAGKTGCTGACTGTAGCACTGGCCCCCAGATTTAGTGAAAGACTTTTAAAGAAAGTAAGTTAAAAGATGTTTTTAAGTAGTTTTCTTGTGTGCTAGTATAAGGCATTCCCAGAAATATTTACACATTTCAAATTAGATTATTCAATTTTATTTTGCAACTCTGAATGGTTTTTAATTTTTTGGTGAAGTGTTTGAATTTAACCTG
Source organism: Alauda arvensis (assembly GCA_902810485.1). NCBI lineage: Eukaryota > Metazoa > Chordata > Aves > Passeriformes > Alaudidae > Alauda > Alauda arvensis. Next base: position 304,106 of record CADDXX010000084.1, read on the forward strand.
CTTATAACACAGAGGAGTCTTRCAAGTGGGACTTACAGTAAGGTTACTTTGCAATTTGTGATGTCCATGGACACTGCACGAGGTGTGGATTTAGACCAACACCATGGTGCCATCACAGGATAAAGAATGATGGATGTATAAGCTAAAAGAGAAATTACATGAACACAACTTAAAAGATGATGTCTATGTAAGGTGCTAGAGAAGAGAGTGAATCTTGTGTTTCTTTGTAGAAGATTAAAAGAAAAATAAAGCCTTCAAGCTTGTTATGTCAAAAATAAACTTCAYCACTGTAAGATAGATGAGTAAGAAAAGGTAGCTGTGATCTTGCAGTGAGAGCAGTTCTATTAGGGATTTAATTATACACATGACTAGTGAAATCCTTACTCTTACAGAGAGGAGAAACTGTATTTTATTTTAAAAATATCATTACGTTATATTTGTCTAGAACAAATTCGAAGAGTTCTTTACAGAATGATGATCTGGAGCACAAATGGCTGCTAATGGCACAGCAGAGTTCTCATGTGACAGATATATTGCCAAATAGGCACGGTCCTGACCAAGCAGGATTTATGGCTGTGAAGGTCAGCAAATGTTGTAATAGTTTCTTTGTCATTTGAAGTTTATTGTGCTTATCTAGATTGCTCTGACTTCYACTTGGATTATAAATGGTGGTGTACAGATGTTCTCACAAAAGGTGGTGCACATTACCTCTGAAGTTATTTCGTGTTGTTAATAGAGGTGTGAAGTTATTATAAGATCAGTACTGAAGATTCTAAATTTCCTCCCTCATTAGTCCCAGTACAGATTATGAAGTTACTCTTTTTACAGACCAGGAGGGCAAAACATGCATTGATTTGTTTGAGAGTGTTTTATAATGTGTTTGCAGTTGATAGCCTTGTTGGCAGCCAGGCTTTTCCCAGGCAGCCCCAGCCTCTGGTTCAGGTGCCCTAAGCAGCRCAGTGAAAGAAAGCCAACATCAAATCACTTATCTGACTGATTGATCAAAATATCAATTTGCATAAGCTTCTAGAAAGGACCTGCAGGTGGCTGTTCCTATAAGCAAGAAGCACCCAGATATTCTAACTCAGGGCATCACTGGTATCTGAGAATGGCAATCATTTGCATATCATTAAATCATGAGTTATTTCCAACCCCATAAAATTAATCTGGCATGTCCAGATATTATCTGCTCATCTTCACAGTGGCTTTGTTATGCACCCTCAGAAAGCAGCTGAGGAAGTGTAGGATGCTCTGCTTTGCTTCTTTTGGCAAATGACTTTGTCTGCAGAAGCTGTTGTTCTGTCACCACTGCCCCTTATGGATCAGAAAGAGTGTGGATTGTTGTGCTGGCTTTGCTGGGATGGAGTTCATTTTAACTGTATTTTTGGATTGTTGCTGGCACAGGGATGCTTTAGGTACTGCTGGCAGTGCTKGTGCAGCATCAGGGCTTTTTCTCCTCTTCACCCACTGAGTTTTGTCACTTTTACACTCCCAGTTGTCCCCCCTGTGCCACTGCAGGAGGGTGAAGGGGTAACTGTGTGTTTGTTCCTCGGCTGCTGCTGGGGTTAAGCTGTGACAGTTCTGCAGGGAGCTGCACTGTGCAGGTTTTCCCTGCAATCCTGGGAGCTGTCCCATGTCCTGGTGCTGGCAGTGACCCGAGGAGCTGTGGTGACATTCAGCCTGGCAACAGGCACGTCAGGCTGCAGCTTCTGGCAGCCAGAGCTGCTTCTTGGACTTCCAGGGAGTCCCACTGTACTTAAATTAGACACCTGAAAGCAGAGTCCAAACTTCTCAGGTGTAGCCTAGCAGTCTGGTAAGCACAGAACACAGTGACCTGCTTTTTCCATTTGGAACATAGAAGAGGATGAATTTAAAGACAGATTTTATTTTTTTTATGATTGTGAAAAATGAGGCTCAATATCAGGTCATACAGAAAAGGTGATGGCCCTCCTGTAATAGCTCAAATATTTTTTATAAACAGGACAAGTAAGGGGTATATTAAAATACCACATCATGTGTTATTCTGCTTGATCTRGTAATTGCTCAGTGTCTAATATTGCCGCAGTTATGGTACTGGGATGGCAACAGAGCTGCTTCCTATTAGACATCATCTGAACATAGGCAAGGACTTCTGTACTTGATATTGCTTTTAAGAACACTGGAAATAGATTCCTTTCATTCAGAACAGGACTCCAAGTCTCCAGATATTCAGCTAGTTATACAGACCAATGTTTTATTAAATAAGTCATGTTGAATAAGCWGTATRAAACTAAAGAAATGATRCAGCTTCACAAAGGATGCTGTAGCACAGCAGTTCAGAAACACCCTTACACTACTGGTGTAGAGAAAGARTCATCACCTGCAACCTGCAGGGCTGCTGGTGCCTCRTGAGACTGAGCTCATACCTGGCTCATTTCTGACCMTRCTCTGCTCCTARAATGGTCAAAGACAGCTTCAAGGACTGAACTGCAGAACATTTGTTTGTAAGAAGTGTCTTTCAGAGAGAGGTTTTCTGTTGTCTTAAAGGCTGAGGGGATTTGAGTGTTTAATCTTACATTTTTATTCATAAGAAAACAGACTGCAGACTTSTTTAGGTGCAAACTGAGTGGAACTTTACAGAGACTAATGATAATTACAGTGGTTGGAGCTATGTGCTAGTTTTAACAATGTTTATATTTTAACAGTGTTTTCAAAGAAACCCACATTGGATGCTGCCCATTTATAGGTTAGATATCTCTTAACACAACTTTTTCTTATTTTTTTATTTCATGAGAGATTGGTACCATATAGGTTCAACAATATTTAAGGYTTGTGATCCATAAACTGCAAGACACTTGTAATTTGAGTTTTACTGGTCTGTTTTCCAAGCAATACTTCTTTGTGTAACAAAATGTTTGTCTGTTCCTRGTTAGCAATGTGAGAAATCTGCTTGTATTCACAATTACAGTCTGAGTTGCTGTTCTGGTTATGGATCAGGAACCTTGATTTGTTATGTGATGAAAGCTTCAGCTCAGGAATGAAGTTCAGAAAAAAGGAAAAAAGCAGAAGAATATTTGTATAAGTTGAATTCTAGCTCTACTAGTTGTTAAAGCAGGAATAATTATACATATGTTTCTTTGAAAGAACTGTGCTTTTTCCCAGTATTCAGTAAACATTTTTTCAACCTTCAGTAAAGCAGAGAAGAAGAAACACAGGCAGAAATAGCAAAGTAGAAGTGATGGTACTGAGGAAGGATCAAGTTTCATAGACTACAATAATAAAAATAAAATCAGATAAATACTTTTCTAATATCATTTTCCCAAATGACAGAGAAAAAAAACCCAGGATTTTGAGCAATGGAGCTTATTCATTAACATGGGCTAAATCATTGCAAGGCAGCTCAGAAGTAAACACACATACAAAGAATATCCCAGGAGTCTTCATGTAAAGTGAATGCATAATATTAAGTAGATTTGGACAAAATCTACTTACATGTAAGAAGCACTAATCCATTATGAGTTTTCTATCCTAATTTTTATTAAGTAGGGGAGAGTACATGAAAACACCAGAGTATTATGGTTTGATCTGATCAAAATGTCAGAAAAAGTTACAGAAAAAGAKTTTTATATCCTAATTTTTTGCRTTSYRTATCTTGTAACTAAAGGTTTATTCWCTTTTGGGTCCTGCAGTCATTATTTAGGGCAGTTTTTCCTGTAAGTCCTTAATACCAGCACAAATCTATTTAACTGTAAAMCAGTTCCAGAGAACATGCATTTTATGAATATAATATCTAGACATGCCAGATACTGTAATGTTGTTATAAAATATTATTTGATCATTTTTTATCTTGTAAGGTTTATGCTAATGTTGCTCCATTAGGACCCTCCAGTGTACAAAAGGAATTAGAAACTCAGCAGCTTCACATCAGAGTAAATATTTGGTGGGTGAGGAAGTTGCCTGTATTATTTTCATAATGGTTATCAGTAACAGTGGCAGAGGCCAGCATCTTCATACCACAGCACTGAAGATTATTCCCAAGCACACACAGACTCATTTCTTCCTCATTTTCAAAACTTGAGCTGAGTCACAAAGTACAGGGCATAAGGAAAGCAGTCAAGTGAAGACAATAAATAGGACATAATGATGTGCAGGAGAGTCTGTGGGGCAGCTGTGCAGCTGGAGCTCGAGTAGGTTTAGAGAAAACAAACCAAAAACCAAACCCCCAAACTGCATCCTGAAGAGGGTACTGAGAGGGATTGGAATCTCTTACAGACATGTATAGATAGGAGAGATAAGAAATGTCATTATTTAGGAGTAACACCGTGCTGCTTCTGCAAGCTAACGTAGAAATCAGACCTGTGAGCATCCAGAGGCAGGAAAACACACATCAGTTGTTTTGGTGAGAAGCTTTTTCACCACWGCAAAAGCACAAAACCCAGCAGCTGTGAGTAACAGGAAGAAGGGGAATAAATCATATTACATGTTGTAATAATGCAATTTTATCTGGAATTAGGGATTATGCTGCTGTTATTAGCTCAATTAGGGAAAAATACCTTCTTAACTGGAATAGTTMTGCCAGCAGGAGAGTTAGCAACTTTCCTGGAAGCCCCTATTTTTTTCTTCTTGGGTTTATTCCAGTGACAGTGATGTGTATTATAAATGCTTAATTTTGTTTTATTTAGTTAGGTTGATTTACAGAAAAGACAGATATTTTTACATAGGCCCTCATGAAGTAATTTCCTCAAATTCTTCCAACACCCAGGTTGGGAACCTCCATTTTAGTGTAGTATTTGGAGATGGAGACCAACTGGAAAACTTTTTTTTTGTCTTTAAGCTGAAGGTAGGAGAGCAGGTGGGAAGSAAGAACTGAGTAAGCTGCCCTACCCCTGTCAGTAAGATAATWAATATTAAGCAAAAAACCACTGCATTTTAACCATTTGTATTCTTGAATAAGAACAACTGAAAACTTACCTTGAGAGAGAAAAAAACCCTGGAAATATATTCTCATACTTAAAAAAAAATTTTGATATGCTGGGTTTTTTTGTGAACTTTTCTCTAATATGCAAGGTAAGAAACTTACTTACTGTATTCTTGATAGATTAAAAGGCTAAGCCAAAAGTCCATAGAAATGCATTTGCAATTGAAATGTAATTTGCAGGAAAGAGAATGCTCTCACTTGAAGCAGTATTGGTTATTTATGTGAATCACCTAATCAGAAATTTAAAATAATTACATTGCATTACTTAGTTTATTAACACCTCATACATATTTTGAACATGAAACACTTGTGATAACTACCCCAAATTATATCCATGGATTCAGAATTGTCTGCCAAAGGCTAGGATTGAACATTTCAATTGATAAAGGGAACCACAGGCAGCCTGAGAATGAAAAGAGGAAAAAGTAACTGACTACATTGTTCAAAACAGCTCTGCATCAATGGATGCAGATTCTGCATCACTGCTGAGCTTTAGGAAAGATTAGATTAAAAAATTCATGGGAGTGTGTAGCTAGGCATATCTGAACCTGCTTTGAGGCAGGAGAATAGGCCATTTAACTTAAAGGAATAGCTTCTGTTTTATTTTGTATGGCTCTAACAGTGATTTATTCATTGCTGTCTRTTTTGGTCAGCCCGAATGAGAGGAAARAACATTTCTACTTTGCTCTGCTTTATGCTTAATCTAAACAATGACATGCTTTTTCTGTTTGTGAACCGAGGCATATTCTTACTCAAGTTTAACAGAGGCTTGGTATCTGTCAGTAGAAGTGCTCTAATATCAAACTGTGACTTCACAAAMAGGGTTATGGAAATACCTGTTTGTTCAAACAGTGAAGTTGTCAAATGCCTGCCAGTGAACAGGTTGTACATTGTATGAAGATGTAGATGGTTTGAAAAGGGACAAATGGCATTCCCCAACACCCTCTTTCTGTGAAATGGGAACGGGAATGGGACAATGAGAAAATGGGAAAAGAGATGCTTGGGCTTTCTTACTGTTGTGTGTGCTGCCAGTGAGGGCATTGCAGTGCACACACAGCAGCTCTGCACTGGGGAGTGCATTGCAGTGCTCACACAGCAGCTCTGGGTATTGCCAGGAGTGCATTGCAGTGCACACACACACAGCAGCTCTGCACTAGGGAGTGAGTGCACTGCAGTGCTCACACAGCAGCTCTGGGTATTGCCAGGGAGGGCATTGCAGTGCACACACAGCAGCTCTGGACTTTGCTAGTAAATGCATTGCAGTGCTCACACAGCAGCTCTGCACTAGGGAGTGCATTGCAGTGCACACACACACAGCAGCTCTGGGTATTGCCAGTAAATGCATTTCAGTGCACACACAGCAGCTCTGTGTGTTGCCAGTGCATTGCAGTGCACACAGCAGCTCTGGGTATGGCCAGTCAATGCATTTCAGTGCACACACAGCAGCTCTGCAGTTGGGAATGCATTTCAGTGCTCACACAGCAGCTCTGTGTGTTGCCAGTGCATTGCAGTGCTCACACAACAGCTCTGCAGTTGGCTGCTGCCTCTGTGCCCGGTGCCAGCAGCAGTGACCTTGGCACGAGGTGGGGACGTGTGTGAGTGCACTGGCAGAAAGCTTCCTCTCACAGTAATGAAGTGTAACAGCTTGGGAAAATGCCTTTCTGAGTTGTCTGGACTGAAAACGAGCCAGGCACATCAAAGGACCTAAATCCCTGACAAGGGGCTTGAAAAATAGGTCTGGGCACACAGAGGAACAAGAACCTGGCAAACATAGAAGGGACTGGAAGTCCCTTAGGACTAGCCYATAGGATAATGTCCAATAAAATGTTTGAGAATGGACAGCTCTTTCTAGAATTCTGGTGTCACTTTGCTGAATGTTTCACTTAGAGGGGTTTCAGTTGACCATTCAGGTATTTTCTGTCAACCATTCCTCCTACAGAGCTGCCATTTTATTTCTGGTTTGAATCTCTTAAAAATACCTTTTGAGAATTACATTGGATTGTATAGTTTGTCACCTTCAAGAGAATAAAACCTTTTCCTGTGTCAGGAAAAGTAATAGTTTGGATTTGGAAGAGTGGCATTTTTTTTTTTCTTATTTGTTTTCTTAGGAGACATAAAAAGCAGAGCAGATGTAAATGGGCAAGGGAACAAGCAGCAAACTGGACTTTTTGCAAAGGTAGCTCTAGCAAAGTGATCAGAAGATTGGTTGAGTTGAATTTAKTGTAATTTTTCAAGTAATGTCATAACATTTTTATCTGTGAAAGCAGAAGAAGCAATGCTTGAATGGAAAATACTCCAACTCCAGTGCTGCAATGAGGAAGACCTCTTAATATGCCTTTCTCCTCAAAGTCAACCTTTAGGAATTGTGTACTTCCACATGACCTGGCTTTAAATCTGTTTCATTTGCTTGTGCTAGCTCTGGRGAGTTGGAAAAACAAAGTAGAGAATTGACTTGCTGTGTTTCTTGCAGTTGTTCTGACTGTGGAGAAGCAAACAGGAAAACTCTCTTTGCTAGTCCAGGATGGTTTGTTCAGCTCCCATTTAGATCTACAAGCCCTCTTTGTCAGCAGTGTGTAGTGTTTAGTTTGTTTGTGCTGATGTTTAAGGGCATTGCACTTTAGTTTAGGCAATACAATTTGAACCCAGTCTTCAGGCATTTAAAAACTTTTTTCATTAAATATTCTCATTTCCTTCCCTCCCAAATCACACCCTATTGTTTTAACACATTTTTTTAGCCATATCCATTACATCTTAGAAGTATTTTAGGCAACTTTCCAAAGAGCTTTTGGGGTTTTTTGGCAGTGCTTATTAGTCAGAATTTCTCTAGCAGTTCCTTGTCTTCTATCCTGCCTCAGGAATAATATTTATTACCTAACTGTACTGGGAGCTTGGCCCAAAACTGGTTTTGGTCACTTCTAATGACCTGAATTTCAAATCTGAAGGCAATAGAAGCTGTGGGGCTCAGAAACTGTGAAAAAAAAAAAATGAAGATAAAATTAGGTGACTTGAACATTGTTGTCTGGGTCTTTCAGTTCTAAAAAGAATTCCAGTTTTGCCTCTGAGGAGCACTGCAGTGACTGATCTTTGTGGCCGTGGTGTGTTCTGCAGTGCAGGCTCCAGGCAGGTCAGTGCTCTCCTGCCTTTTCTAGGTCACTCCAGCCCAGGAACTTGTGATTCTCATCCCTCTCTGATGGATTCATACCCAGTTCATTACCAAGGGCCATTTCCCTGGGTTACAGCCAGTGTAAAGCTTTCTGCAAACCACTTTGCTGCAAGGATCTCAACTCCTTGCTCCCCAAAGGTGAGGACTGTGGGGTTTGCTGCTCATCCCCAGAGCAGATGGTGGCAGTGCCCATTCCTGCAGGAGCAGCTGATGTGAACCCTGGTGTGGAAGATCARTCATTTGGAGGGAAATGTTAATTGTCTTCTGCTTTGGAGTCCTCCTTCTTCTAATGATGGAGGTGATTTAGTCTCRCTGCAAATTCAAATAAAGCTGCTGCCTGCAGCACTTAGCAAGCATCTCCTGCATTATCTTTCAGACATTCAGGAGTCAGACTCTGTGGTTCAGCTAGACCTGTTTTTCTCAGTTTTCCAGTGAAAGGTTTGAAACATTCCCACCGTGTGAGGCAGCAGATAATAAATAAAAAATAAGTAAATGTTTGAAATATTCCCTCTGTGTCAGGCAGAGATAATTACTATTGAGGCATCTTGTGTCAGCAAAACACTGCCTGCAGTATGAACCAAGGAGAATACATGGTTAAAACCCTTTAAAATATAGTTTTGCCTTGAGAATGGAGAAGAAAAATAGATTCATATTCAATTGTATTTAATTTCCTGATATGGCACTGACCAAACTGGCTTTCCCCAGACCAGCAGGTGTTTYATAAACACCTGAGAAGTCTCTGCAGTGGGAACAAGCAATTGGCAGAGAGAGCCAGAATGCAGATTTTCCCAGGATAAACTTTTCCCCACTGATGAGTGTAATCCTTGAATAAATTTATGATCTTAGTGTAAGTCAATGCTGCTGTTGTCAAGCCATGAATTATGAATTCTCAGTAGATCCATGTCTTGAACTTCTCCACTCTAAATCAAGCCCTGATATTTCATTTTTTCCCAATTAATTAATAATCAGGAGACTCTAGGAGCATAATGGATTACAGAAAGCCCACAATGAGATCAGATGCTTTTTCTAAATTAATTCAAGAATAAATTTGAGCTAGTTTTTTTTTCAAGAGAAAGAAAATTATGTCCTATTTTTCTGACTTAAGGAAACTAAAAATAAAGAGAATACTGAAAAGCATCAACAGTTTTAAAGTGAAACATTACAAAGTTTTCTTCAGAGGAACATTGAAATATACTTTTAGACTTGGGGTTTTTTATTAGTGTTATAGTGCTTCAGAACAGATAAAAATATGTATACAAAATGTTTAATAGTCACACTTAGTGGAGGTCTAAAGTTACACACTGAATGAAAAGAGGCTGCTCTAAATAGTTCTYAGGCAGAGACAATACTGATCTACATGTCATGTTTGGCTATCAAGATAATTTGCATGATTTCAACCTGAATAATCATAAAGAAAAAAGTTCGTCTTTGAGATCTGGACAAATTACTTCATTACAAAAGTTGGGAAATAAATATTACCTCTTGTCTTTTAGAAAATGAGTTTGTTGTTTTTGTCCTTTAAAACTCACATGTAACAAATGAGGAGGTTTTTTTTCCACAACTGTTTAGCTTTAACATCTTGTTCTTAAATTTCCAAAGAGCTGTTATGGTAGGAGGAGTAGGAAAGAATCACAGTCTGGGGATTGATAATGAAGTCCTACAACTGGATAGGTGCTGTATTTGTGTATTCCTTCAGTCCAGGGAACTTAATATTTCAGGAGTTCCTAGCCAAATTAACTTGTATGCAGGGTAGAGAGAAAAGGAACACATCAACTGCCTGCTGCCTTTTTTCTGGCACAGTTGCTGCTGTCCTGAAAGAGGCAAAGCCTCAGAGCAGGGGAACAGTGGGGTTGTTTGGTGTGCATTTCCCTTTTCACAAAAAGGAAACTTAGAGCTTCATGAGTGCAGCTGAAACATAGGGGGTACATTAATTGTTAAATGTTTTGACTTTTAACTAGGATGCTGGCTGTACCTACCACATTTACCCCTCATGTGCTCCCTCTGCATCATTTTCATTTGAAATGTGAATTGTGTGAATGCTTTTTAAACGCAAATTTTTATGTAGTGCTAGGATTTGTATAATCAGAACCTGATCTTAACAGCTCAAAATAGTTTACAAAGGTCAAGCCAAGCAATCAGGAACAGAGTGAATCTAATCTGAGTTTGGTGGTCAGGGCACAAAGACTGAACACTTTGAATAAACCAATGCACGTTTTGAGAATTCTCTGTAGGCTGCAATGCAAAACTTCCAATGAATTTAGTGAAATGGAGATAGTCCTGAGTGACAAAAAGGGTAAATCCATTAAATTATTCGTCACCACAATCTTTGTGTATGGCTGTTCTGTTCCCAAGTGTGGAATTTATTTTGTTAATAAGGAGAGAGGTGTATTGAAGAAAAGACGTTTTAATTTTTTTTCAGTTTTGATTTTTAGCTGTTACTCCATCAAGATTAYAGAAGCTAGGGAAAAAAGGCTGTCATGCTTTTAGAAAATTAACTTATTTAAGAGTTCAAAGGAATCCAATTGATGTGCAATACATGCAAATTTCTAGGTTAATCAAGGAATTTARACAAGTTAAATAGGGAGCAGAATGTTTCCTGATGCTGGCATAAGCAATATGGATATTTTCATGTGAGTTGCTGCTAGAATATTTCTTGTTGATACTGGATATTGAAAATTAACAAAATAATGATAATGTATAAAATTATTGATTTCTATTTAGAGTGGCAGCTGATGTTAGTTGCAAGAGACTCCAAGGTTTGGAATCCTAATGGCAGAGCTGGGGGCTCAAAAAGAAGCAGACAAAGCACCAATGCCCCAAAGTAGGAAATAAAAAAGGTTTGCAAATTCAGGTATTCCTACTAATGGGTCAGATTGCTGCCCATGCTGAGAACTTGGATATTTCTATGGTCTTTTATTCTGGTGGAAATGATCCCACTGTAAGCTCAGGATGTGTTGGACTGCTCTGGAGTGCCCTGTGTGAGAGTTCAGGATGTGCTTCAGCCAGAGACACTGAGGTACAAAGGTGTGTGCAGTCAGGCCATTCTACATTTGGTGCAGTCAAAATACAACAGAATGGAGCAATGGTTGGGGCTTGCTGACATTTTGCTGAAGAGAAAACTGAAATCAAGTGTGTCTGTGCTGTTAGGAGCTGGTGCCAAAGCTTCAGGGTTCTGTGTGACCTTAAGAAAAGGCAAATGACCTTGCCTAGTTGATGTAATTGGGAATAACTTYAGGACTTGCACTGTGTCATTTTTTATTCTATGAGCAGTCTCAGGGAAAATTACGAGGGCTTCAGGATTGGTTAAAAACAACTCATTTATTCTGGAGCATTTACTGAAAATATTTACTGATCCACTGTGAGGGCTAGTGAGACTTTCCACRTCTTTTTAGTTAAACTGAAAATTTCTGTTTGCATAATAATAGTCTGCTTTGCTTGCTTGGTTGCATACTGGTTTTGCTCTTTTTAATTATTTYGATTTCTTATGCAAGAATCCTGTTCACCTTCTCTTTGCTCTGAGCAGTTTGTTGTTGTTCACAGTTGTATTTTCASTGACAGCTTGCTTTGCTGTGTTTTCAGTGCATAAAGAGCAAAACACACATTTCAGTCTGAATGRCTTTCATTTTAGATTAGGAAAACCGAAATACAAAGTGAGAACAAATATAAAATCTTCATGAGAGGGAAAGCAAAGAACCTCTAAGATCTGCAGTTTAAAAAACTCTGTAAACCTTTCATCTTTAATCCTCTTATAATGCTGTCAGTGCCTGACAGGTAGGTGGGGAGATTTTCCATTTTATGGCATAGAAAGGACAGATTTGTGATTAAGGCATAGATGGGTCTCAGAGGATTCTAGTTCAGTTTACATCTTTTGATACAGACTTTGTATGGGTGTCAGTTTAGACTYCACATTGCCTGTATCTTTTTTTTGTCCCCTCTCTCTGTAAGGATAGCAGTCCTCTGCTTATTTAGATGTCATAGCACCAGAAATGTTGTTTTTTGCAGGGGGACTCTAAACTTTGCTGTAATCTGACATTTGGGCCCCCAGTTCAGGGATGCAGTGGGAAGTCAGCCCAGCAGTGAATTCAGTGTCTCTGTGCACCCTCCTGGTGCTGAACAGGAGCACACATCAGAGGAATTCAGTGTACCAGAAAATGCATCTATTAGCCATGTGGAGTTTGCATAGCACAAACATTCAGCAAATTTCAGTGTTGGGGCTGTGTTTATATTTCAGTGTATTGCTAACTCTGCACTACAAGCAAAAATGAATATTCATCTTCTTGGTGCTGCACAGACAGCAATGGGTGTTTCAAGGGCAACTTCAGCAGAGTTTGAAATGCATATCAACATTTTAAAACACTCTTCTGGGGAGCTATTACTTCTTATTCATGTTGTCTGACATAAAGACAATGTATTTTGATGTTCACATTGAGTTATTGTGGGTTTATATTGTTTATCTTGTCATGAAATCACGTTCCTTTTCACTTGAGAGTAACGTGCCTTGTTTTATTTTAACCTAAGTTTTGTACACTGGGCAGCTGTGTGATCCCTTAAATAATATTCCATTTTTTAGACTCAGTATTAGTCAAGTGAAGACTTCAACACCAACAAAAGAAATGAATTTTGATKGTTTAGCAAGCAAAACATTTTTTCCAATTAGTGAAACTAGAAATTTGTMTTGTAATTGCACATTAAGAAACCTTAAATGGCTCYTTSAGAGYCATCTGATGTCCTTTCCTTCCAATKTTARTATTTASAGGAAAGGCAAATTGTGTTTCTAGGTGTTTTCTCACTTTTCCCAGAGTCTGTGAAAGAGGTCAAGGAGGGAAAGAATCAACTAAAACAATGGAAAAAGTGAGAAAGCCCTTGAATTTACCACTTGTACCAATAGCAGTCTCATCAGAAAAGGTCTTGGTAGGAATAATTGCTAAATTGATAAAACAAGTTTATCCTTGTTTTGCTTGCAGATCATGGAGATTGTAGAGCACCATAGGTGGAAAGTTGTGTGCAGGTGTCCAGGATTGCTGCAGTCTCTGTCTCCCTGGCACTTCAGTAATTCTGTCCTAGACAATGCAGAAACCATCCAATGGATTTACATTCATTTCCTCCTTTTATTCTTCTTCTGAGACAGCTTTCAGAAATACWTTTTCTGTTCCTCATTGCCTCCAAATATGTATTGCAGTCTTAAATGGATTAAACTCAAGGGGTGGCTGTGGAGTCCACATCCTTGGTTTCTATGGCAGCAAATGGAATTTCTGCCAGGATTGCCTGCAGGAGTTAAAGTGAGGTGCAGTYGTGGGGTGATCACCTGGAGGAGGAGTCTGGAAAAATCTTAATTTCATAGAACATTATTAGTCAATGAGTAGGGACTCAGTGTGGGGGCAGAGAGACTAAATCCTGGGATTTTCACTGCTCATGAGTGTCCTGTTGTGACATGTGAGATCATATTTGCCTGCTGCTGGTGAGGAACTGAGGTGATTAATTTCTTAAGGTCAATAAATAAGCTGAAAGAGCCTGAATGTTGGCATTAGGTTGCTATGGGCTTTGTGAGCTTGAGGTAAAGGAGACATCTTAGATCCAAAATAGAAAGAATAATGCAGTATATCTCTATATGCCATTGCCCAACCTGCAAAAACACCCAAACCAAAAATCCCTTGAGGCAAATGGGTCTGCTTGTGTGTAGAGGTGACATTCATAGTGCTTCCCTCACTGATGGGGACGGGCAGTTTGCAAGACAGCTGGAAAATGCAAAGCAGCACTTCACCTACTCTCCAGGCAGAATGGTATTKCACCAGGAATATTTGGGTGATGTTTATGAGTATCATAAAATGGGCCACTTTGTTGTTCTCAATATTTACTGTAAAATTTGTAGTATGGTTCAACTGAGGATTACCTATGAAGATGTATCCCAGCTTTTTCATGTTTAAACATTTACTGGTACAGCAAACATATTAAAGGTATGARTGAGRKACACATTAATGAATGCTATTGACTYTTTCTGCAGCTTAGTATTTAGCTTTATATACAAGTGCTACAAAGAGATGATGTGTCACTGAAGTGGTAACTTGTTAAAATTCTGTGTGTTCCTGTCCAACAATCTGAGGAAAAAATGTTCATGAACTTGTGAAGAACMTTGTACCTGTCTCTACATTTATCTTGTTTATGCTGATCTGTGCATCTCTGTTCCATCTATACACCTCTGTGAATTTGGGTGGGGTCAGCAAAATCCCTGACAAAATGTGACCAGTCACACCTCAGAGCTGGTTCTGCAGTTTTGGAGGCTGGTTTTGCTCACACAGGTGAGAACATGGTTCTGCAGCTGTGAGCTGCTGTGGGACATCCCAGCAGGGATTTCCCTGGCCCCTCTTTGGTTCCTCCACCCCCAAGGTGGGAGTGTGGGGCTGAAGGCTCCTTAGGAGCATGGACAGGTCACAGGGAGCAGCTCTGGCCCCTGTCAGTTCCAAGGCCATTTCCCCAGAGTTTTACAGCACACACCAATGAAATGCCAGCTTTTTCTCTCTATAAGACCTGGAGAAAAAATGAAGCTATGAATTCTGAAGTTCCCACAGATGACCAAGTGTTACCTTGCCAAGTTGGTTTTGGTGACCTAACTGTTCTCCCTAGGTTTTGATTGCCTGTAAATACTGAGGACAGGTGACAGGAGATTTCCATTAAAAAAAAAAAAGTGCAAAAAAGGCTTTTGACAGAAAATTGGTACCTTGTGCTGAACAAGAGGAAACAAAGTAAAAATGCAGATCTACAGATCTAATTACAGATGGTAACTTTACTTTCAGCTGGGGATGTATTCATTGCTAGTTGTGACATAACTCTCCAATGGCTCTGACTTTTGAATAATAATGTATTCTAAATTAGTGGAAAGGAAAAGTGCAAACTTTAAGAATGTTAGTTCTTAAAATGTATCTAATGAGTTTTTAATTTATGGTTTCTATTATTTTACCATATTTTCAGGGATCTATTCTTTTGACTGCTTCCTTTTTACTTCCATTTCCTATGTAATTATTTTAATTTTTTCTTAATAAATAAATTACTCCTTTTGTATTTTAACTCTGAAAAGCATGTTCCTCATAACTGGTAATAATTGCAGAACATCTTTAGAAACTGTTGCTGTTGAGAATAAAAATGCATTCAGTTCTACTGTGAATTATTTTGATTAGCATTCTGATTAATATTTTGCCTGCTACCTATGAATTAAACAGAACTTTTCAAGTTGGTAAGATTTTTATTACTAAACCTGAGAAAGTGGTACTTTAMTTTTCTGTTTAAAAATGTTTGTTGAATACATTTTCTAGGCAACATCAGAATGTCAGTCCTTTTATTGGAACTGTGATAAGTGATTCAGATAGGATAGAATTATTTACTTGTACTAATATTTATTTAATTGTACCAGCAATCAAAATGATGTAGGGATCTGATAGTACTTTTTATAGGAATGCTCATGATGGTCTCAGTCCACCAACATTAATTTACTGAATTACTATGGTCTGAGTTTTTCTAAGAGGTTTAGAAAGACAAAGAGAGAACAGAAAATAAACTGCCAATACTTGTCTCTTTCTTTACCTAGAAAAGTTTATTGCAAAATTAATTCAGAGTTTTTATTTTTAAAACTTCATCCCCAGTATTACTTTTTAGTGCTATGGGGTTTATTTGGATGACAGGGTGAAATAAGGGCATCTTGGAAAAGCAGCATCTTCTCCCCTTGTACTTTTCCTTTCCACCATGTATGAATTCAGGAGTACTGAGACTTCATTTCTTCTGAGCCTGGGAGAGTGGGAGGGAGCAATAACAGAGTAAATAGCATTTATTTGGCAAAATCCCCAGAAGAATTTTGGCAATTATCTCAGATGTACATGGGATGTGAACCTCAGCCTGTTTACATCATCAAAACCTGTRTGTCTGCATTAACTCAGCATTATTGGCTCTTCCCCTTTGTAACAGGTAGGAAGAACATCCCCTGGAGATTAAAATGCATGTTCATGCAATGAGCTTGTATTCAGCTTATCCCCTAGGAAATATTACCATAGCAAATCTTATTTCAGGTTTGGGATGGATTTTATTCTTAAATTACCTGTTTTATCTTTAAATTCCCTGTAAAGGACAAAATCACCAACAGAGAAAAAAAAAAGTGGATCAGATTATTTTCAAATTTCAGAGATTTTGAGCAGAGCCAAGCACTTGACTGCTTTACCAGACAGGCATCCTGTACTTTTGTTCACTTCTCAATAGCTCTAAGTTAAGCAATCACAGAAGAGATSTATCATTTACACTGGGGCAATATTTGGTCCCAACTGCTGACACCAATGCTAAAAGAAACAATCAACAGTGATGTAGAGAAAAGAACAAAAACTTATGGTTCCTAAAAATTACATGTAGAAACATCATTTTAGGGTTAACTATTAGAACAAAGGAACACTGAAAAACTAATAAATTTTTCTGTTTATTATTGATGCTGAACCTTTCAGATCATCTCATCTTTTCCACATTGTGCTTTCTCAGGACTTGTGGAAGTGCCCTGGTTTAGAGCAGGGGCCAGGAGAGGTTGAGGGAGGAGGCACCAGCAGCACCTGAGTGATAACTCAGGTTATTACTCAGCTCACATGGGCTGCAGCACACCAGTCCCTTCATGGGCAGGTGAGAAGGCTCTTCAGAGGGTTTTGGAAGGAGGCCATGATTTTGGCTAAAAATATCTAAATTTTATGAGTTCTGTTCAGACCTACTTTCAGATGKATTTGGGACTCAGATTTGTTTCTTTGCACGCAAGTGCTGGGTTTGAGGTCAGCAGCAGCTGGAAGGAGGAACTGCCCTACCTCTTCTTGAAAGTGAGTGCTCCAAAGGACAGAAAAAGGTTTTCTGTCACTGGAAAGACACTGGAACAGAAAAAGGTTTTCTGTCACTGGAAAGACACTGGAAAAGGTTTCCAGTGCCTAAAAATGTTATTTTATTAAAGCACAGATGAATGTACTAGAATGAGATGAGGCTTCAAACACAGGAAGTTCTCATCAGTTAAGGCAGATCATGCAGAGTGGTTYGAAACAAATCCCTTCAAGTGCAAAGTGAGATTTTGCAAAGTGATTTTTTAAGCATAATTTTGCTTTCCATTATTAGAGATTTTTGATAGATTTGTAGCTTGAGCTACTGTGTTTCCCATGTGACATTGTCCCCAGGTAACCACCCAAGGGGTGTTTTGGCTGTACCAATGCTCTGTAGGCCCTGGAGGGAAGCTGAACAAATGAAGTCACTCTATGGCACTCGTTGCCCTCTGTGACAAAGCCTGACTTAGGATGTTTCTACAGTAAATTTAGAAGYAAACAAATTATTTTAATAAATTACAATTAGAGGTGTACTTAAAATTATTTGTAATTTGTTTTCATAAACTTTGGTTGTTTTTTTTTGCTTTTTTGCTATGGCATTGTCACAAAACAATCTGTAAAAATAAAAGGGGGGAAAAACCCCTTTTATAACTACATGGCCATTTCTTAAGTGGGTTTCGCTGCAGTTTCGTTTTGTGGAGTGTTTTCATTTTTTAGACTGATTTCTTCTATATGCCAAATACTTGAGCTGAAGAACAAATGTTTTTTCTTCATTCAAACATGACACACAGTAAACTGCCTTCTGTCATGCCTGCATTGCCTCTGCCTGTGGTTCTTTGCTGAGAATCCCCCAAGGGCACCAGGGGGGATTGGCCAGTGGATAATTCTGCAACAGAATTGGTTGTTTCTTGATATCAAGTCCATTAACTTAATAATTCAATCACAGTTCTTTAGAAGTAACAGTTTTCAGATTGCAATAATTTTTCGGTGTTGAAATGGAATCACCAATTCAGGTGAAACTGTGGGAGGGTGATTTTGGGGACAGAAGCATTTGTGCAAGAAAGATCCAGAACTGCTAAATCAGCAGGGAACTGTCAGATTCAGGTGAATGGAACTGAGGGCAAAGGAATTGGAAAGAGCACAAGCAAAGTGCTCTCTTCTATAGGAAATCTCACTGTGGCAGCAGATTAAAGAGTTGTGATAAGAGTAGAACAAGAATGAGAAGCAGAAAAGCTTTTGAAACCAGAATAGGTTTGTGAGATTGTACAAGTGCTAAAATTGTCTGCTCTTTCCCTTCTGGTCCTGAGGGAAGCACTGAAATGAATTCTGAGAGTTTATGGATTTGCAGTGTTTTGTCAATACAAACATGGAGGCTTTAAAAAATCTTTGATCTTAGTAAAAGCATGGTAAATTTGCATGGGTTTTTTATTCTTTCATACAGCAAAGTATCCAGCTAAATCCTCTCTAGCAGGTCTGTCTGACTTTCAAGCAGTTTATAGCCTGATTGGCTATTTTTATAGACATCTTRTAAATATATTAGCTGTGTAGATGTCTCTGTGCTTGTGTCTCATTTTAGCAATGAAATGRGAAGTCTTGATTTGGAGCCCTTTTGGGGAAGGTTGGTGGCATTTTTGTGGGTGTTTTGGGTTTTGTTYCWTTTTTTTSCTATGGGTAAATKAAGGTTAGGCTTYTCACAGCAAAATAACTGGATCTATAATTAGGCTTATTGCATATACTTGAAAATTCTAAAGAGTGATGGCAGGTTAAATCTCATCAGATGTAGGTTTCAATATCCATTATTAAAAAGCATGTTTCTGGTGGAAAGATCAATATTTCTRATGCTTTTCATACTGGCTGAATTAAAGCTATATTAATATTTTCCTATTTCTTGTTTTCCCTTTTCTCATTCTGATAATCAATATGAATTTTGTGTGAATTCAAGTGAGAATGTCTTACCCAGTCTAGCACACTGTGGTCTGGGTGTTTTTCCCACCAGAAAGACAACCTTTTTTAATGTATTTTTGTGAAGTAATTTGACATTCTGGAATGAATTATTTAAATGTGTTTGCTGACTTGTAAGCAAGCTTTTAGTTCGTGCCTGCTGTTCAAGATCTTTTAAAGGTCATGAGCTTTCTTTTACATATTCAACAGGTGTGTTTTTCATTGCAAATCTTGACTTTTTAAAAAAAGCCCCACAGTTGTGTGTAAGTAGGAAGTAAATCTTTTCATCTGCGGAATCCTTCTGAATAAGGAGGGCAAAGTGCACTGGTTTTTAATTTTTATAAATGGAACAATAGATCTCTCATGGGTATAATAAACTGATTTATCTGTCAAGCTTTTAATAAGATTTAATTAAATTCTCAGCAAAGCAGCTGAAATTTTGTTTGAAAGACAACACTTGCTTTTTAAAATGTTACTTTGTCCACTGGGCTGTAATTAGGTTGCATTTAGATGAATTCTTCATATTTTACTACTTTTCCACACTCTTACTGCTGGCTTCTGCCTTGGATGGTCCCTTAGTTTCAAATAACAGGCTTTAGTCCTTCAGCTGCAGAAGCCCACAAACAGACTTGATTTTTCATGAACACCTCATCTTGTAGCTRTCAATTCCCAAATAACATTMACTTCCTACCATGGCATCACTAAAATCTCATCCTTCATGCACTGAGATGAAGCCTGAATCCCAAAGGTACTCAATTAAAAGTTCAGAAATTGCARCCTTCATTATTTTGGCCTTGAAAATTATTTCCTGTAGATCATTTTGCCTCTAATTTGCCTTCTTAGCTGCCAGTTTAGTCCATTAATGTAGAGATTCGTTTGCTTGCTWGTTTAATTCAGTTCTCAGCTGCAGMCTGGATAGAGCAGATCAGCTTGATWTTGACTTCAGCYTCTGTGTCACATCCAAGCYTCAGTKTCTCTSCTTAATTAYCAATTCCTCCCATGAATTCTCTTTTCACATTGTCCTGCCTTTTCTCTGAAGCATGAGAAACTCTTCAGCAACCTGGAAAAGTCCTTGCTTATCATCTTCTTCTTTGCAGCTCATCTCTACCATGGTMCTACAAAACCCAGATTCAGTGATAAGGCAGATAATTCAAAACCATCTTTACCAAAATATTTTTTGTTTCATATAAAACAATTCTATCCACTGAAATTTGTGCAGTTAACAGAACTTTCTTGTTCCATTTTCTGACATTCAACTTGTGTAATTATTTTAAATTATTGTATAAGCTTACTTTTTTTCCTACATGTTTCAGTGCTG
This sequence comes from Alauda arvensis, assembly GCA_902810485.1. Lineage (NCBI taxonomy): Eukaryota > Metazoa > Chordata > Aves > Passeriformes > Alaudidae > Alauda > Alauda arvensis. Next base: position 324,310 of record CADDXX010000084.1, read on the forward strand.
AAGGGCTTTGGGGGCACAGGTGGAGGGAGGTCTAAATATTTGGACATCCAACAGTTGTTGCAGTAACTGTCAATTGAAATTGGCACATGTTGTTATTGGGCCAGTCCAGCCATGCTACAGGTTTATGTAACTGGGAAAATGAGGTAGAAATGAGGTGGAGTGGATTTTAWAAAAGACTCCTGGATTATTTCCCCCCTTTTTAGTGTGTGCATGTATCTTCAGCTTTTTTTTTTTTTTACTTTACAGAGGCTAAAATTTTTTCTTATTTGATTGGCAAAATACATACTTTTTTGGAGCTGGCTAACATAAAAAATAGAACTGTTTTTGAGTCACAAGATCTCCCTGAATACCAGCTCTTTATTTACAATGTGGGCTTGTCAATGTTCTAAATGTATAAAGATATTTATAAATGCTTTGAAGGTGTCCTGTTTTGGCGTAATCCCTGGGACAACAGCCCTGTCTCAGTCAGGACAAATCAGTCTGGTACCAGTTGAAACACCTTCCCATGTGAAAAGTGATTGACACTCATTCAGGTAGTGGAGGCTCCAAGTAGATAAAGGAAGGTTATTTCTCTTTAGAGTACTTCCAATTCAGTGTTTCTTTTTTGTTAGAATAAGCTTGCCTTCAAAAGAGAGATTCTCCATTCTTKAAAGTTATGTGTGAGCCATATGACTACAAAATGAGACAATGCAGAGGGTTATAAGGGTCATAATCACTTATATTTAGGCAGCTGATAAATGCAACTGGTCAAGCAGGCTTGGTTCTCAAAGCATGCTTTTAACAAATTGATCTCAGAAAAACTGGAGTTGAGTGCAGCAGTTTTATTGAAAAAGTCCACAGGTGTGTGCAATTCCTTTATTAAAATGTTTTCAAATACAYTGGACTAGGAGCAATTGATGATCAAGAGATATTCCTGTTTTATACATTTTTATTTCCAAAACTATACAAACATTGGAAAACTTTCCTTCTCCTCCGTTTCAATTAATAATAATTCTGWAGTGATAAGTTATAGGTCTCCCTTTTCAAGCTGCAAGCCCACTTTTCTGGAGGTGGCATTTTGCATCTCTGACAATTAAAAAAACCCAAACCATCAGTCGTATTTACATGTGCTTAAGGTTGCATAATTGAGCATCATACAGGTTCTGAAAACCAGTGGTTTTCAAGATTCACCCGGGTGGGTTGGAGGGTTTAAATACATACATAACTGCATACATGTGATTTAGTAGCCAGGACATCCTCTGTTCCCTTTTGTTTTCAAGGCTATCTATAAACTCTGTGCTAGCCATGGTAAAGGTTTGTTTTAATAAAGGTACTCACTGAGTGAAAGTAGCACTGACAACAACTATTGCTGATCAAGGACATGAATGAGCWGAGAACTGTGTGTGTATATACAATAGAAGGACTAATGTTTCAAAATTAACTTGAAGCTCTTATGTAAAAATCATGTCTAGAATAAAAGCTATTTCCTGTACTGGATTAAAGAATAAAAGACCCCCACAAACACTTGTGTAAGGAAAAAAGTGGAGCTCAGCATGGGAAAAGAACAATAGAAGCACATGGGATTAAATTCAGAAGCTGATCTTGCAGTGTGTAATTACTGGTGATTCAGTTGAAATATAGCAACATTATGAATGGGGAATGAAGGCTACAGCTGCAGAGGACACATACATTACACTTTATCAGCTATTATATTGGCCATACAGATTTGTCTATATGTTACTTAGTTGAATCCTTAAGGCTTCTCTAATATCTTGCATGACAGTGCTGTCTGCTTGGGTCTTCCATGCATGAGGGAGAGGGGCAATTTCTCAAGAAAAAAAAAAAAGATTAGGTTTGTCCACGTTTCAATTACAATAGCACATCCAGAGACACAAAATAAAAGACAGAACTTTATGGTACCTTTTTTTTTCATTTATTTTGGCCCCCAAAAGATGCATGCACTAGACTTTATGTACTATAAGGTATTGAAGTATTTACAGCATTGTACATGTGCTCTTAAAGGGATGGCAAAGGGAAAGGTCTGTGTTCGTCTTGGTGGGAGTAGAAGTTAATTTTCCTAGCTTAATAATACCTATTCCAAGTGAGAGATGACTCTTCCAAAAAGAAAAGCCCACAGAGAATAAAGCTATAGCATAATTATAGCCAATGTTAACAAACTGTACAGCACTTTACCTGGGAATTCTCCTCTATCTCACTCCTCTTTGGAACCACAGTATCAATTACTCAGCGATGTTGCTGTGCTCCCCTTGCCCTGTGTGCCCTGTCTCTCTCTATTCCAGCAGGTGTGTATTACCTATTGACATGATTTTATTTTTAAATCGTTTTGGCATGTGGAACTGACATGTAATTCACAATAACCTGATGGCAGTTCTTGGACGAATGGCGTGACTGATATTGACGGGATTATGGCACTAAAGACCACTAGAAAGCGCATCATAAATACTTCAAGTGGATTGAGGAAACCATCTCTCTAAGAAATTCAGTGAGTAAGGCTGGCATCACTGATTTCCTGCTGCTCTTAAAGGTACAGGTAGGACACCCAGTAGACCAGGTTGAAGAGGCAGAAGGCGGTGGGGAAGAAGATGCGCGCGTAGGAGTCCATTTTGGCGATGCGGATGTGTATCCTGCCGTGCCGCCACGCCCCCGTCCGACAATCCTCAAAGCAGCAGAAGAAGCTGGCACAGTCCTTGCCATCCAGACACTCGTACCCATACTCCTCATCCCKTTCTTGGAGGTGTGTGGCATTGTTCATTTGGATGGTGGCTGAGCGGGGGCGGATGTCGATGGTGGGTGCCTGAGGTGGAGTAACAAAAACAAAAAAAGATGGTAGAGGGGAAGAAACTTTGTTATTATCACCAGAGCAACTGGGGGATGATGGTCAACATGTGCATGGTGGTTCTGCTTGGGGTRCATGGGAAATTGCTGAGGTGCTCTAATGGACATTTTACCTCCAGCTTATTGAAATCAGTTGCATCACACCCTTTAGAGGAAAGCAACACAAATCAACCTGAAGTTAACAGCTATGGGCAGTTAGCTTCATGGGTAAACATGAGAGGTTAAATGAAACATCCAGGAATGTAATTGGTGCTATTTTGAATTTTTGTTTTGTAGTAGCTGCTGAATATCTGAAGGCAATTTGTGTATTGCACATGAAAGGATCTGAACCAGTTGGAAATGCAGGATTTTAAAAGGGGTCCTTCATGTTGAGAAAAAAGCAAATATGTCTACACAGGAAAAAGGCAAAAACTAGGTCTTTTGAATAAGATTAGGAGCATCTCTATAAGACTCTCCAATTATTTGAATATATGCAGCTCACCACCTACTGATGTTCACCAACTAGAAGGTTCAACATGTTCCCAATTTTATATAGTAGCTGTACATGTATATRTACATATATTTAGAATGAATTTAGCAAGTGARGCATTTAAAACACATTTGAGCACTGGGTGAATGCTGGGATGATAGGCATTGAAATTTCATGCTGGTAGTTATTAGGGAAACACAATAATACCATTTCTTAATAAGTAAATTCAATGTCACTTATTTTATGTGGTTTGTTCCCCCCTGCCCCCCCTTATAATTTTTTTTAATAAAATCTCTGCATTTCTGAATGGAGATAAGATCTAGATGTGGAACACAGCTAGATATACTTGCTAATGTTCTAAGTGTGTTGATCCAGTGACAACATTAAGAAATCTATAGGTATATTAAACCCTTTCAAAACTCTGACTTTTTTTTATCATAACAAGCAGCATTTGAGTAATTGACGGTGACATTGAGGTTTTTTTTCAGGTCAACATCAGAACAGATTTGGTTTTATAATTAGGAGTGAAATCACAAAGGTTAAAAATCCAGGGTCAGAGTTGAGTTCTAAAAGGGTTTATTGCAAGATTTTTTAGGGTAGCAGGTGCTATTGGATCCCATGGTGAATTGAGAGAGAGGAGCAGAAATGTTTCAACTTTAAACTCTCTTAATTCATGCAATCCAATAGTGTTGGTCACTCTTGAACTAAAGTTCAGAACTGCAGTGCGTTGGTGTTTGGGCTGCTGAATCAACCCTACAAATTGTTTAGRAATTTGTAGCCATTCTACTTAATTAGGAAGTAGCTTGAATAGTTGTCTCATTAATTAAAAGACCAAACAAAACAGCACTATCATCTAAGCTCTAATAGTTAAATTCAGCAGTTGCATGCAGTGAATTTCCATTCCAAAAAGCATTATACCTTGAAGGAAAACATCCGAAGAAGCTTTCATTTTGTAGACAGAAAAGAGAATCAGAGGGTTTTGTTTTAAATTAAAGAAAGGAAAGAAAGAGACAAAAATAATGCAAATTAAAAATATGTTTCTAAAACAGTGTAAGTCAAAACGAACTAAATTCACAGAAAGATTTGGATTACAGCAATTGAAACAAGTATCTGTAACATAAAATTCCCCACATTTTCAACTTGTCACTGTCTTGTTTACATCTGGGCCAAAGATTTAAGATATCAAATTCCTGTTAGATTTTCATATCCTGAGGGGWTTCTAGTCTTTTATGCTGAACTGTTTAGGAAGAGCCCATTCACAGTTTATGGAAGCACTTTTTAGAAACAAGACTTTTTTACCTGCAGTTTGTGTCCTGAACACAATCTAAAACTCTACTTTTAAGGTTTTTAGACTCTGTGATTGAGATTCAGGCAAACATTTATAGTTCTGTTTCTTCCCAGATGCTCACAGATAAGAAATGTAAAGAACAATTTATTTGTCCTTGTATGGACACCTTGAAGTGAAACAATTAAATCTGAGGTGCACTTATTTTTGCTGCTTTCCCTGACTGCACAAGCCACACAGACACTTATTCCCATCTAACACAGGACACATCACTTTATTATTTTACTTTGGTTTTTTATAGTCTAACTCTCAGCAGTGTTTAAACCTGAAGTTTTAGGAATAGTATATAGTGAAAGGTTCCTTAATTGCTATTTTTTGTATATCCATTTTTGTGATGTACTTTAAAATTAAAAGAGAATATCTTCAAAAGTCCTTGAATAGTTTAACAGAGCAAATCCAAATTCTTTGCTAGATGCCTGAAATGGAGATGAAAATACTCTTAATTTATGTGAAAAGTTTTTCCTTCAAATTTTTAATTTTTTTTGTTGGCTTAAGGGGGGTTTTTGTGGCACCTCTTTTTTTTTTTTTTTGTGGGGATTTTTGTTTCATTGGGGTCTTCTGGGTTTGGGTTTGTGGGTTCTTTGTTTTTTTGCCTTTTTAAAATTTTTGGTAGATGATTAGGCTCTAATGTTCTAGAGATTCTAAACAACACATTTGTCAGCTCAGTTGCCAAAGGCAAGGAGAAATCTGTCCTGGACAAAATAAACATAAAATTCCTTCCCTGTCTGGGCAAAAGCCCAAATCRCTACTGAGGGTGTTTCCAGGATTTTTTATTGTTGTTGTTATGTGTGTTATTTAAACTATTGGGTAGCATATATCCATAAGTATCATTATAAACTACTGTGAAATCACTTTCTAAGGCAGAGAAGTAGGTAAATAAGGTAAGAAATATCAGAAAAAGAATTTAAGAGCACGATGGAAAGGAAACAGATGCTTAAGGGGAAGTTGGAATATAAAAGTTTAACTGCAGTCCTGATAAACAAGGTAGTCATGTCAATAATGTGGACAAAAGTTAATGGCATAGAATATTACTGATACTAAGACAGAGAGACCGAGATCTTTTCTATAGAGAGATCTATATATAGCATAAATAATGGCTTTTGTAGTTGTGGTTTACARAACACTTTGGTTAAAAAGATCTTTATCCTAAGAAATTTGTTTCTCTGGCATCCAGAAAACTGTAATATATGAGCTATTGATTCTGAAATGATTGTTTGCATTCCTATTGTTACAAAGGATGGATACATATGTAATAGAAAAGTATGRAAAAAAGGTACAGTCATAAAGAGGGATTTAAATGCTCTCTCAGAAAAACTAATTAAAGTTYAGGCCTTGCTGGTAAAAAAATACGTACTGGGTTTTTCTTCTTTTTGTCTTTATCCTTGCTTGGCTTTCTGTTGCTGACAAAGTAATGCAAAGTTCCATATTCCACCAGTGCAGAGAACACAAAAATAAAGCAGACTGACACAAAAAGATCCATTGCTGTCACATAGGAGACCTTGGGGAGAGATTTACGAGCAATTGTACTTAGGGTGGTCATTGTCAGGACAGTTGTGATTCCTGGGAGATAGACAGAAAACAACAGAAATCATCRTATTACTTCAAGTAGCAAACTGGTTTTGCCAGTTATTTCTCTCTGGTTTTGAAGTGTGCCTGGAGTTCAAACATGCAGGAAAACTGTTCCACAGCACATTCCAGCAGTGAAATGCCAATTCAGTGGGAGCTCAGAGGATTAACAGGGGGGTTTGTGCATGGTCACTGCCAGAGCTGCTCTGTAGGATACTTTGGTTAGATGAATTCTAAGAAATTTAATTTAAAGTTCTGGTTTTGTRGTTTACTTCTGGGGCATCTTTATTTTTATTGAAAATGGAAGTTCAGGGCTTATGTGCTCAAATGCTTAAAAAGAGCAAAGAAAGATCTTCACAAGAGAAGTACTGTGCCTCACCTGTCCTTCCCTTTCAGAACATTATTGCRTGTACTGTGATGTGAAAAATGTTAAAAGTGCATTAGAACAGTTAAAATCTACCACAATTTATATGGCAAATTTCACACCTTTGGTTTTACCTGCTTAGTGGTGAAATAGATGAATTCTCAACAGAGGAGCAAGTCTGTTTTGTGTATCCAGGTAAAATTTAAAATAATAGCTGAATGCCTTTATTAATTTTGTATTTCTCTAGAGAGATTTTAAAATCTCTTTTTAAAGAGGATGTGTAAAAAAACCAATAAAATGCTTAAAGCTTTCTCTTAGAGAAGCCACTGGTCCTCTGTTATATTTTTGCTAGGGAGGCTGGAATGAAAATTGTGTCCCTGTTTTACACTTCAGTGCTCTGTGCTGTGGTTCTGTGAAGAAATGAAAATGCAAAAGGAAAAACTGAAATAATTCTCACTTGTATGGATTTAATGTAAAAGTAGAAGTGTTCAAGTTACTCTAGCTGAATGCTTCTGCTTTGTTATTTCTTACTGTTACAGCTGCTTTGCACAAGCAAGATTAATTTGGTCTCTCTTAGTTTATTTGTGGAGCAGTTGCTAAATGTGTAGAGATTTCCAATTCTGATTAATTGCATGCCACATTTTCATGTATAAGGTTTTGGATACCACCAAATTCAGTTGGAGTTTTTTTTTGCCTGAAGCCTACATTTGATTGTTGGTCTCTAAACTGGTCATGGTGGTACATTCTCTCCTTGTTACCACTTGGACACASAGCCAGAGAGGTGCATTCCTTCTGGGTAATTATTGAATTTGTGTTGCCAGTCACTGTGGTATGGAAATAGAACAAGTGAAACCAATGCATCCTGCCTCTAATCCAGCTGTGTGTCCCCATCCTCTTGATGTTTATAAAAATACTGCTGTATTTAGAGAAAATGTGAAAGCTTTTATTGTTGGCAATCTACAACAGGCAGAATCTAGCTCTGTAAAAAGGAAGAGATGCAAATGTAGCTTAGTCTGTGTTATTCCTTGGAAATTCCTGCATTCTTGTAAACAAGGAGAGTTCATGGCAAGTTGTTCTCATATTTACAAACTGCTGATCTGCAGAGGTCTCAATTAAACATCATAATGCTTGAGGAAAACAGGAAAGAATAAACTCACCCAGTGATGTTCTGGCTGGAACTGCATCCTTATTAATCCAGAAAGAGACCCAGGACAGGACAACAATAAGTGTGCAGGGAATGTAGGTCTGAATAGTGAAATACCCCATTCTCCTGCTCAGGTTGAAGAACACAGACATGACTACATAGTCTCCTGYAAATCAAAAGCAGAACAAGATAGAATAATATGTTAGAAAACCAAAATAAGATTTGTGTGGAAGAGCTGGGTGTTTCGTGTTCCCTGCCTGGGGGGTGCGTGTGCATAAATATTAAACTGATTCACCAGATATTCTGATGACAAATACACTCATACATCTTCAGCACAGCTGTAGCCCAAGAACTGGTACATTTTCCACACTAGGAAATGCTCCAGCCTTCCTGCAGTCTCTGTGTCCCATCYGTGTGCTCCCAGCTCCACTCTCAAGTGTTGCATGCTTTCAGATGCACTTCCTGAATTTTCCATGTCCTGAACTGTTCTTCAGGGCTATGCTGTGTCAATAATTCTTTCTTTTTTTTTATTTGCCTGCAGATCTTCTGTTGCATTTTCTGCTCTAAAATGATTTGAACCCACATTTCCTAAGTGACCCCAAAAGCTGRGCTAGCGGTTACTCAGGTGTACATAACACATCATTCTTATTCAGTAAGTTTGTGATTGTCTTTTCAGGTTCTTTTCCCCTCTCAATTTAAAGTTAATTCCATCTGGGTTYAGGGACACAGCAAAGCTTGTTTTTTTGATGTGGTTTGTTTTTTGTTGTTTTGGGGTTTTTGCTTTTGTTTTGTTTTAGTGGTGGTTTTTTTGTTTGTTTGTTGTTGGTTGGTAGTTTTTGTGCATTTTTTTGTTTTTGTTGTTTTGTCGTTGTTGTTTTTGGTTTCAAGGTTCTTTTTCTAAACTAAAAAGAAAAAAAAATCCTTAGTTCTTATCTTTACTTCAGATTACAGCACTCCTGGGAAAAGTCTTGATTGCAAAGGAACTACAGAACCCCAGGCTACAAAGACTTCATTGCAATGCAGTGAAATGCAGCCCAGAGAAGTCTCTAAAGGAAACAGGATGTGATTTGCAAATATAGAGTAAGGTAGTTTTCCAGCATTATCAAAGAGTCTCTGTGGCTAATGCAAATTCTGCTTAGATCAGTACCTTTAGTTAACACTGAGTTCCCTCTTTTCTGGCATAATTAAAATTTAAATTTCCCCCAGAATAATCCCTTTGAACCTGACCACAGAAGAAACTTCAGAGATATTTTTCAGCTGGTGCTTCTTTGTTAATTCTTTCAATTTGAATGTCCRTATTCCTGGGATTAACTGGCTTTAATTTAATTGTATTATGTTATAATTAAACTAAAAACATAAAGCCCCAAATTTTATATTTGCAGTTTACAAGGTGATACATGGGAATAYGAGGAAACAATTGTAATAAGTACAGATTATTTCCTTAGTTCACAAATAACTTTGCATTRTATGTGCATGTCCTTCATATACCAAAAATGTCCAACCAACCTATCAAAAAAAACCACCACTCATCAGCAGCACTGCAAAGCTGAAGCTGTAAAATTACAGCGTGACTCATTCTTCATCTCTCTGGATCCTATATTAACTTCCCAAGGAGTGATTATTTTTTCAGTTTTTGGAATTATCCTTTTATTCATTCACCTTCATATATGCTATTAATAGCATTGATATTTCAGTTTTTATCTGCTATGATATCTAGAGATCTCTATAAGCAGTAGCTGTATTACTTCCGTGCAGATGTTTTTAAAGACCCAGGACTTTGTGCTCGCTGTTATTACAAAATGTGCAGAAGTAAGAGATGAGATTTAAACCCAAATACAGAGGAAAACATAAAAAAGGTACAAAAAGTCCAGAATTGAAGTTTAAAAATTAGGTGTTTTATTGCTGTTGTKTCTTTCTACTGAAGTTCCATTTGCTCTGGGCTCTTCTGGAGTAGATGAGYGATGGACCAGATCCCAGGTTATAATTAGTGCTATTGGTATATTTCTAATGATAGTAATGTTTTGTTTGAGTTATTAAGCTGTTCCTATCTCAGCCCATGATGTTTACCTTTTCCTTCTGACTCTCCTCCCCACTGGGGAGGGGGTGGGTGGGGAGTGAGTGAAAAGCCASGAGTACTGAATTGCCAGCCAGGGAAATCTGTGACAATAATGAGATAAGGAAAGCAGGACCAGAGAAGTATCTKGCTGGGATTGCCAAGTTTACTTAAGTGATATTGGAATGATATAACAGCAGGTCTTTTGAGATTTTGAATAACAAAAGTACTCTGGGCATACAAAATAATGCAAGACCTMAGATGTGGAGTTTAGGACTCAGTCTCAGTTGTCACAACACAGACAACACAGACTTTTGACACAAAACGTCAAATGCATGAAGTCCCCTGTGGAACATGGACTTGACAGTACTTTGCTTTAATCACACCTTTCATGATGGAATCTTGCCCCAGCCCTGTTTTTGTCCAGATTTGGTTGATTTTCTGACTCAATTCATGCATTTCTCAGCTCTTTAGCTGAGACCAGCTTAAATAYTCTGTTATTTTCAGGTTATGTCTGTGCCTCAGGTGATTTTTCACTCCTGGTGTGATGCCTGCATGAAGCTGTCAAACTAAGACATTAGTTTAGTAAAAAATGGCTGGACTTGATCCTCARCACAATGACATTTAGTAGTCCTCACTTGGCAAATTGATAATATTTTCATTATTACTTCATCCTCTTTCCCTGAGCTCTGGCTCTTGTTTGTCCAACATTGTTGCAGCAAGGAAAGTTCTCAGACTGCCAGATTGCTGTTTGGAGCACAAATACACTTTTGGAATTTTCTAGAAATGAATGATAGAGCAACCTGACAGCATCTTTGTAAGACAACGTACTTAAGTACTCAACATTTGGCATCCTAATTAGACAATTTTGGATTACTTAGCCCTTCACCAGAGCCCTTGCATTCCTATTGTCCATTCTGAGGTATATTTCTATTATGTGTGTCTAGAAAATAACACCTCAACAACTTTAAAATTTTTAAAGAAATACACAATTTTCCTTGAAAAAATAATCTTATTACACTGAGAAGSATAATTACTGATCATTCATATATTAAGACCCTTCCATTTTTTCTGTGAATATACACATTTCTCCTATTCCTCTGCAATCATTTGTGTTTGCATATAGACAAACATAGAATATAGACAGACATAGTCTTCTTTATCTGAAGATACAATAGCAAGTTAACCAGTTTCATCAATGACATATATTTAAACCAGAATGCAGTCCCTCAGGAAAATGGTATCCAGGTCATATTTATCCTCATGTATAAATGCTCATATCATATTTTCTATGATGTGCATATTCCTCCTAATTATGTTTGGAAGACGAAGAGATGCAGAGCAGTGCTCTGACTTGAGACACAGAATCTTTGTGCTGCCACTCTGAGTGAGGAGTTAAACATTTCCCTTGGGGCACACAGAGCAAGTGCATGGACCTGAAGTCACTTCCAGAACAGGAGATAATTTGAAAATTAGGTTCATGCCTCAGTATTGAGTGCTTGTGGCCTTAGCAAACCCTTGCAAAAGGCTTTATWTCAKGATGGAACAGYRCTGTTCCATCCTAATTCACACAGGCCCATAGCAGTCTGTATGAACTTGGAAATCGTGGTCTTCCTCCTCCCCTACACCTGTGTGGCAGTGGTTTGAATGCCAGGATTCAGGCTCTGGGAGGCAGCAGGGGAAGTGAATTCCTGATTTGAGGAACCACCTGTGTGGATGTGCCCGCCTGGCTCCCAAGGGGTCGATAGGAGGAATTAGGGAAGCATAGCCAGGGGGAATGTACTCTGTGCTTAAGTGATTTAATCAGCACAGTGGGTGCCATCCTTCACTGCTTCCTGCTTCCAGAGTCGTTCATACCTGTGCTAAGCCAAAGGGGAATTACATCCATTAGTGCTCTCTTTATGCGTGTTTAAGTGACTGTGCAGAGTGTAAGGTACTGGGGAAAAAAGCCTCTCATTTGTACTCAGAAGTGATTTGGAAGCTGGTGCAAATGAGAGAGGAAAGAACAGCTTTATTACACCGCAAGAAATTGCTGTCCTAATTATAATACAGGTAAGCAACACTTTGAGCTAAGGGTGTCTCACATTTAGTATTATACTTTCTGTTGTTTAAAACGTTCCTGGATTTAAATTATTCCAAGACTGCAGAATAGCTTTAAAAATCATATGTTGGCCACATGGTCAGGTTATTTGCATGTGTTTCTTCAGTTCATTCTCAGATGGGTTTTGAGTGGGGAAAATTCAGTGTTTAATTTCTGATAAGGGTATGGAGTTTTGAACAGGGAAATTCAATTAGGTGAAGGGCTGACCTTGTTATGGGTTCACATTATTAAGTCATTCATGGCTAACTTAAAAGCTTTGGAAAACAGKGAACGTGTGCATAAAGAGGTCCATGTGGATAAGGTTTTTCAGAGTTGATTTCTCTCTCTGTTTCTTACAAAGCTTACACATCACTCTGAACAGCACCACGGAAACAGATGGACAGTAGAAGTGGCTCTCTTCTCCTCAAACTGTGTTTGTTCCTTTCTATATTCCACTGCCTAAAATCTCCAGAATTTCCCTGTGTTGCTGAGAGTTTACAGCACATGAGCTCATCACCTCATGCTGACTCCATGGTGTCAGGAGTTTCACTCCTGTTCTCCCTGAGTAATGACAAGTCTTCTATCCCAGGGTCTGAACTTCTATCCCAGGATTTTCTTTGAGCATTTAGTTACCTTAAATATTTTTGTCAATATTTAGTAGTAWAAAAATCAATGCCTATTTAGTAATTCTGATAATGTTTATAATGTAGAGCCTTTTGTGCTTGAAATTTTAAAGTCTACGGAGAAAGTAAAGTATGTAGGAGAATGTTTGTAATGAATCAATAATTGCCAGCAAAGGCTACCAAGTATCTTTATTATATCCTTTTAAAATTGAAGGTTTTCCTCTATTACATGAGTTTGTTAAACTGCCAAAAAAAGTCAGCTGGTAGAAGAGTAATGCATGATCCAAACCCTCCCAGAATTTCTAGCCATCCTTTGCTCCTTAAGGACAAATCAAGTGACTGAAACCTCGGGTTGATGTAGGTTACAGATTATATGGGATGTAATAGGCACAGTTCTGTTAGTGCAGCAAAGAACAACACATGGTTCCTACAGACAGAGATGCACCAGCTGTCCAGATTCCCAATGGGCTCATATTCCCTAAATTGACACAGAAACCATGCAGAGAAGAGCAGGCACTTTTAAAAATATTTGTTTAAAGAGACATGTGAAAATCTAGATRGGAATGGAACCMTTTCTCAAAATTACTTCATATAAAYRAGTATATAAGTAAGTKACATGCTTCCACAGAGGAAACCCMATCTAGTTCATCCTTCTGGGTGGAGTACACACAGGGGAAGAAGCAAATACAAAAACCTCGTGCCACAGGAGGGCACTGTCACCTCAGAATAGAAATGAGAAAAGCTTGCRAGTCTGCCAGTGGAAAACCGAATCTTCAAAATTTCTAATTGCTCTTGCCACTGAGTGTTTACAGGAACACTGAAATGGCACAACTGACTTGTGTGTGGCTGTTATTAGAGGAGCACTTTTAGAGATTAACCAACTCTTGAGTGACAGAAATATCCCCAAAGTAGCATCACCTTTGGACTACAAGTAATGAATATAAACKGCATCAATTGTTAATGAAGAACAACTGTGGCAGCAGAATTTATCTTCTTTTCCTCATAAATATCTAATAGATACATCCTTATTCTCTCTCTCACTGTTAGCATGACCAGCAGTCTCCTYTTCTGTTAGACAGAGAACACAGCTAGCACTCTTGGTTTATTTTTTAAAAAGGAATGGGTCAATGGTAGTTTGATGGAATTGCTGTGTTTTCTTGGGTTTAGTCATGGTTATGTGGAAATACCATTAAAACAGTGGTGCATKATGTCTGTGAACATCTCCTAAAGGAGCTTCTAAATCTCTCTAGTCCTTAAAAAGTTGCTGAATTAGAATAGACTATAAARAGAATAGTAAATGGGACCAAAAGGATTCAAAATGCATCCTTTTTCATAAAAGAGTTAGTCTTGGTGCCATTTTTAGACAGATATTCTGCAATAATAGGAAATAACTAATTGGAAACTTGTGGGGCATTGCCTGTGAAGCAGCTGATTTCCTGCCCACTGTGTGCCCTCCTGGCACACTGGAGGGCAGCAAGGTTATCCTAAAGCTGCTGCAAGTGGAGGGAAAAGGAARGAAAATGAGCAAGGACTTTTCTTTTTCATGACAGGTGTTGGTACCAGGGCTCTGGTGAATGTTCTGCTCAGCAGTGGCTGGAGACAGATCCCTGCCCCAGAAAAGGTAGGAAAAAGGGAAAGGGGAGACAAGAATCAGACCTCTCTAGCAAATCAAGCAAGTATCAGACTGTGGATTACATTGTACAGTGATGCTCTAATATAGGAGGGAAAAATCACGTAAATAACTCAAGATTGGTGTATTTGTCCTGATGCCTCTTCATTTGGGTTTTGTGCCCATCTCTTTCCTTGCCTTGACAGGGTCTATATTTGGAGTTGTGCTGGCATTTCCTGTCTGGGTGAGGGCACTGAGTCAGCCTGCAGACACGGTTCASTGAGGTGTCTCACCCTGTTACAGTGGCATGAAGAAAACATTGTATTTGTTCTACACACACAGTTTTCTATGAGGATTCAAATTTAACCTATTCCAATAATTATCTTGTGTGAAACCTAAAATTACTTTTTTTGTTTTTYCATTTTCTAACAAATCAAAGTTCATAAGTCTGTCAAGTTCAGTACCAATGTACTTCTAAAACTGGTCTTTTGTCACATGGAAAAATGGTATTCCCTCTTGCAGTGCAGTATTTTTACATATGTGTCAGGAAAATAATTTTGGATGAAGTATTTGATCACTGGGCACATGACTGAATTCATTTTCATAAAGACAGAAATTTGATCACAGTACTAACCATAAGCTGATATGTATGAGATTTTTTTTCCCACAGCCAGAAATGAAAAGTCTGGGGGAAAGGTAAAACCAGAGGGAACACTGTTCCCTAGGTGTCTGACCATGAGACTTTCTCCTTATCTCATTCTTTGCCAAATGCCCTTTTCACTGGTTCTATCCTTCACTTTTTGGTCTTTCACTGACAGATTTTTAGACTGCTTAAAGGCCAGAGTTAAAAAAAATAATTGAGCCTCTTCCTTTCCAAAAATGCTCAATAATCTCTTTCCYTCTGAGGTTTAGCTGCAAAATACCACTAATTGTGTCATAAAGAAGTCATGATGTGAAATAAAATGGTGCCACTATTGCAGGTGTTTGCTTTAGACAGACCTGCACGTGGAAGCAGTGCCATTCCCTACCTGCCATTACATAAACCATGGGCTGAGCCATGGCCACTGCTGCTCCAGCACTGCAACTGTGCTGAGTGATTGCCTCAAAAAATCTAATAATAGAAATTCCTAATATCCATTTCTAAGCCGTGATTATAGCTTGATTATGCAATGAGGTAAAACAATATTAAGATTTTGACAAAGCTTGCGCTGTAGTCCATTTATGTAAGATTATCTCTGGGATTCRGATAGCTGCAAGCCTGGTTTTCAATTTACATTCCAAGGGATGAATCCTAACTGCATTGCACAGCTGGGTGAGGGCAGGGGATGGGAAGAGATCTGTGTGCTTTTTTTYCCTTTTTTTAGAAAGTAAGGAAGTAAGGTGTATGTCTGTGTGTTAATATGATTTCCTGTGGGAGCAGGCAGAAGAGAGCTGCAATTAGTTTATGTTTGTGAAATGACAATCTCTGCTGATGAAACTTCTGCAAAATGAGATGAATCACTGCACTCATCCAAGCAAATGAAATTTCTTTATGTATGACATGACTTTCTGCCCAACAGTTCTGGGTTTTGTTTGGTCCTTGGCCACTCATTCCACTTGAAGAGCTGTTTTCTCAGTTCATTTGACAGAATGTGTTCCATGTCTCATTAGTTTCTAATTATAGGAGGAAAGAATGTAATGACACTAGGCAGTAATTAAAATCTATCTATTTTCTGCACCTTCTCTTTGAAATCACAGAGACAAGATTYAGCCTGAGAATTTTTTGTTGCTGAAAAATGTCAGCATGTGGAAACGTGCTGAAGAATTGAATGCAAATTTAGGTGTGTGTGTTTCTAAGGTTTCATCTGTGAGTGCCAGAAGTCTGAAAGGATAATGAACATTACTGACCCTATCTATTTGCCCATGATATGATTTTTTTTCTAGTTTGTGACATAATTACAAACAATTTTTTTCTTGTCTGTGAAGGTGAATAAGCTGTTACACTGGCATTAGCAAACACAGGAGGGTTTTTAGTGTGCAGGGTTGGTATTCAGATGTGACAGTAGCCACTGGTTGCAACTTCTGTGAGGGAACCATTATGCTCCAGTGTGCAAATAATCTTCAAATGATAGRGAGCCTTCTGCTCTCTTTCCTGTTCCCCCCTTGTCCAGGAAGCATCAACCAAGGATGAGAGCACAACATCCCATCTCTGAATGCTCAGGAGTTGTTCAGATTCTAAAGAACCTGTTTGACTCACTGTTATAAAAAGTCCATCCAGTTCAGAGATTAGAAAAGGTGAGGATGACAGGAAGTTTCAAATAAGGAGAGAAAGTAGGGAGTCACCATTTGCAGGCAGCAGCACCAGCTGGGCTGCTGTTCAGTCAGGARTTCTGCTGTGCCTGACACATCCTGTATCCTTGGTTTTTGTGGATGTCTGGTTGTTATCTGAATACCTCAAGAAAAGCTGTCTGCTTCAAGAAAATTATGCACCTATAGCAGGGCTCTGTGAGTGTTTAAAATAATGATTTGCTTAATTTTGATTATTTAACCTGTTGCCATAATAATACAGGTTTTGATATAATGCCATCACCAATGTAAGCAACTAAGAAATATGTTTTATTATATTTCATTTATTTCAAGGTATCCAGATGGTACAACCTCTTTCTGACAGCATCCAAACCTGCCTGCTGCAGGGAGAACTGGAAATAACTTCTGTTTCTGTACTTCAAAGCATGAAGTACAACACATCCCTGGTACTTCAGATCAAACACACTATCAGAATTATGAAATGGCATGGAGTAAGGATTGTCAGAACTATGTAAATTTTATCGTGTTGAAGTTTTCTGCAGATTGTGTCTGAGAAGGAGGCACAAAATGGTGATTGTTTYTGTTTTATGGGGTGGCAAAGCACAAGACTGATACCATACTGTGGGTGTACATATTTGCACTTTCTAGACAACTCTGCACAGGATTTGTCTGAAAAGAGAGTCTGGGCAAGTCTGGGGTAATAAGAGAAATGTAAAAATGGGAAATAAATGTGCCACTTTGAGGTCTAGGTTAAAAACTGCTAATAGAGATTAGATACAAGCCTATTTGGTGAATGCCATGAGGAAGAAAAATAAAAAATATTTAATAATTTTTGTCTGAATAACAGCAGTCTTAATGACATGTTGGGGAACTCCCTTGACATTAGTTTCATGAGTTTTGTGCAAGCCCTGGTTGCTGATAGAACTGCACATGACTAATGTGGTTCATAAACACCCCTTCTCAGATTTGCTTTTATGTCTTTGTGAATTGCCTTGCATGGCAGAGGTCATTCTTGAATTCCTCTGAATGCCTTTCATTTGGAGGGAAGAGGAATTTGAGGATACAGCACATTGAATCTTTGGTTTTGATGTTTCCAGTTATTTTCAGGGCCAGGAGGCAGCAGTACATAACCTGAGGGCTGCAATAAAACTTGATGTTTCCTTCTGCTTCCTCTCTGGGGGAGAGAAGGCGTGACTGTGTGGAGCAGTGTTCTGCAGGGGAGCTGCAGATTCACAGATTCATTCTGTCTGAACGCCCCAGCAGGAGAAATATTTATACAAGGAAGTAGCACTCAAACAGCAGCATTGAGCTTCCAGTGGGTGCACAGGGAGGTGACTGGGAAGGCAGCACCACAAACACAGAGCCCAAGGGGCACTGGAGGGAGGGAGACATCCAGCTTTATTGCTCAGCTTCCAGCATTAGATAGACTTTTTTTTTTCTTACAGTGTCTCAATTCCATTTATTTTGAGCTTCCATTAAATATTTCAGGATGTTTCATCAGTGCATGTTCAGTTTTAAACCCCCTGGAAACCAACTGAACTAATCAAGAAAAGACTAAATCACACTTGAGTGTGAGACCCTGGAAGGCAAAACATCACAGAGCAGGAGTTAGGCAGGTCAAACCCAACACAGTGTGGTCACCTACCAAATGTGGTGGGCTTCAGAGAGCTCAGTAAGAAAAGGTCCTTGAGCACAAGAACCCAACAAAGATGCATAGTAAAATGTAAATTTGGAAAACACTCTAGCCAAAAACATGTCAAAGGATCAGTGTGGATTATTGATCAGGACTCTGAAGCAGCAGGCAGGAGATCTCAGGTCTTTCTTACAGAGTCTTTATGGAGTTGAAGAGTAATCAAATGTTTCATTTACTATTTAATTRCAATCTGAGTAAGTGCATAAACCAGGTAGTGATTATGCCATTGAGAGAGACAGTCCAAAATTTTCTGTTCCTTTTATCAGTGACAGAAACAGCTGGCAGCAAAACATAAATGCACTTTTAACTTCTTTTACTTGCCTCTGTTGAATCATGACTTAAAATAAAATTACATAGCAAAGATATGTTCTGCATATCTGTTGCTCAAAATTCATGGTTTATCATGAAGGCTTTCAATGTTGAAAAGCTTGCAGAAATCTGCAAGGAATTCTCCCAGTTAGCTTTCCATGGCTACTTGTTGATGTATGAAGTTCTTCATAAACCYGTGGTTTACCCAGACACACAGGTGGAAAAGGGAGATGTTCACACACCTTTCTAATTCTTGTATAGGAATTCCAGTGCATATCTTAGTGTTCACCTTTGTTAGCATACATAGAAACTGGGTACATCAGGAGGAGTTACTGTTTGAATGAGTCTGAAACATTTCTGTGTATGTGTATTTCATGTCAGGAGAAAGAAGGGAGAAGAATAATACATTTATTGGGAAGTTTCAATAGTCACAGTTTCCTTGAGGTGGTGTATTGCTGTTGTTTTGCTTGTTAGTTTTTAATTATAATTTTCATTACCATGGTCATCTCAGTACCTGTGTGCAGCAATGTTTGTATCTGTAATTCCCTCTGTATCCCAGGAAAGGTGTTMCCTGACACCTTCCTTGGGCACAGCCCCAGCTGTCAGCATTCCCTGTGTCACTGCTGCTCATTTGTAGGCTGGGTTATCTCTCTTCTCCACTTACATATAATGACATGGGACTGTTAAGGAATGAATGATTACCTCTCTCGAGACWCAGACACTGGCAGAATGACCCTGAGAAACAGCTGCCTGACAAAAGTATTGATTTCCTGGGCTATCAAGCACAAGGAAGCTTCCCACCTATGCCTGCAGCCTCTGCTCCAGTTTTGAGTTCCTCCCCAGGTGTTTTGTGGTGATAGGTCTGTGTAGATGATCTTAGAGTCTTTTTAAAGGTGGATGAAAGTGCACTTTTTTCTCTAATTATTAATATATGGCTGCCTAAAATTGCTGCTGAAATAGCTGTGGTAGTTTTTAGCTCTAACAGAGTTCTACAGTGCTCAAAACAACARAACCATTTGCTCCATCTTGCATGGGCTGTTCAGGGCATGTGAAGAGCAGCCTTCTGTCTCAGTGATTACAGAGCAGTTGCCTGCATCCCTTGTGAGCAGAACATGCTGTCTCACACAAGTGCMTCCACTCCCACTGAGCTGTGCTTTTCTCCTGCTGGACATGGGAAAGGCTCTGCAGGAGCAGGCTGCTCCCATTAATGTGCCTGTTTCAAGAATGGTGCCTGCCTCGTAGGATTTAGAGCTGCAGTGCCATTTTTTCCATGAACTGAGCTTAATAAAAGGAATAGAAATTTTATGAAGTCAGGAGTATTACAGAAATAAGTGATGTGTTACATATATTAATATATTACATACAGCCATGCATACGTGATTGCTGCTTTTAAAATGCCACAAGTCCTTCATACAAAAGCTCAGAATAAAAGGAAAATATTGTCACTAGAAGCATCTGGATCTGTGTTTAGGTTGACTTGTTTGAGAMTAACTCATTTATTGTCAACATTTTTTAAGCATCAAAAATCTGTTAAAACCATAATTTATAAAGAGATTACCAAATCCCCTGGAAGATAGTGCTCCAGAGTTCACATATGTGACTATTAAAAATATGATGTTCTTATTGGTGGTGTTTAGAACTACTTAGAACAATTTTTGATAAAAATATGATAAATATATTTACTTTCCAGTTCTTCTGGAAGAGACTCTTGTAGACTAATATTGGAGAGGTAAACATGATTTTCATTCTCCTGCTATCAGTTTGCCTGAGGACAAGGTCTGTTCTGTGTGCAGATTCCARACTGTTTCTGGTTTATTAAGTGTTTTGTCTTGCAGAAGCCAGGTGCAAACCCTTGGCAATGTGCAAATTAATCTTGTTCACAATCACAGTTAACAGGTAGCAGCAGAAACATCTGCTGGCAGAAGTAGGTGTTGCAAAATTGTCTAAGGTGTGATTGGTGAGGAAATGAAATGGAAAAAATRTAGCTATAATAGAACATTTATTTATATGCTAAGAAAGGAGATGGCAAATGTGTTTGGGTGTGTTTTTGAGCTCTTGAGCTTTCTAGGAGGATAATATTGACATCAGGTAGAAAGTAAAATTGCTGAAAGAAAGAAACGCCTTTAAAACCACAATCTCTTTAGAAGGGAGGAAGAAAGGATTTTTAAAACCAGAGAAGAAAGGCACTGAAGTAGGAGATAGCTTATTACTAAAATATTAAATTAATGTAGAGTTTAAAAAAATATAGAAGGTGTACAAGAAACTAAGGGAAAAAGAAAGAGTGAGAAACTATGAAAAATGGCAAACAATGAGATGATGTTCTAAAATTGTGCTTAATAACAAGAGTAAAGCCACAGGCCTGAAGGAGCAGAGATAGAGGATGCTTGGTTTGAAGATCATGCCTCAAAAAAGACAGCTATGAGTCATGAATAATTTATACCCAGTGCTGCCATTTGAAGTCAAACAGATCAAGCTTAGGACATGAAAAAAATCTTTAAAGACCACAGATAACGATCTTGAAGCTTCAGTTACCAGCTTCACAGGTAGAGGTAGAGCTTCTAGGTGTGTGTAATCACCCTAGTCCAAATCCTACAAGGTATTTAAATGGCTCTCTCTTTTCAAGAGGAGRCCTTTGAAGAACTATTTATTTCTCCAACAGCCCTATTCAGGATAAAAGTTCACAGCTACTACAAAACAGGTTCCCCTGGGAGTCCCCATTCCATGTCACAGTGTGTATTGCCATCACATTGTACATTTTCAGGCCTCAGTGCAACCTTTTAATATCCTCTTAAAAGTGAGGTTACAACAATGTGAATCCCATGGGTAATGTCTTTTTAAAGATTCTTTTTTTAAATTTGAAAATGTTACATTCTGGAAAGCTTTTAAGAATGAGCTGGCAGTTCTGGATCTGAGCACAGTGTGGCATACAGAGTGCATTTGGAGTCCCTCAGTGCTGAGGGAGCTGTGGGTTGAGCTGTGCTATGCAGGCTGGGCTGCACTCTGTGGATCACAGATAATGTGATGTCACTGGAAGCCAGATCTCTCTGGGGTCTCCTATGTTATGTTTTTAGAAATTTGGGACTGTAAAAGAAAGGTAAGGCTGCAACAAGTGACAGGCATCARAAAAGGCTGATGTGCTCAAAAGAGTCTTTCAAAGTGTTTTGTATTTATCTTTSTACAGAGGTTGTCAGGCTCCACGGTGGGGTGACAGGCTGGGTGCAGAAATGGTGCAGTGGTTATTCACTCTCTCTGGGACACTCATGATACCATAAAGAGAGAAGGATACTCAAAGCCCAAGAGGCAAAGCAGTACAACTCCAAACAGTAACTTCTCACACCCAACAGAATATTTGCTTTGAAGGGGCTCATGAGTTCACCTCATCAGTGATGTAGGTATGGAAATTCCATCCAGTTCCCAGCAGGCACAAGCAGCACTGCTGTCCATGGTGCCATGCCCAGCAGCAGGGTCTGCTCCTGGCTCAGCTCTGCTGGCCACACTCCCTTGGGTGCACTTTGCTGCACACACTGCAGCTGGGAGAGAAACAGCACCCAAAGGAACATTTTAAATASTGCTTCACTCCCTTTTACCCTACTGAACTAGCAGGCTTCATTTTAAACCTGACTTAGTTTTTAATGTGTAGGTGATAGTGGTGTTTTCAAATTGCATCCAGCAGCTCCCAGCCAGATCAATTTGGAACATTTTATTATTTCTAGAAGTTCAAAAGGAGATGACTGATGGTAGTTTTTGAAATACACATGTTTTACTGGTGTAGTTTCCTCCTTGTTTCTTGATCCTAACATCTCTATGTGAGCACATTTTTAAGCTAAATGAACCTTGAAAAACATGAATACAGGTGTAAACAAAGTTCTTCAAGCAGCTCTCAACATGAAACAATTTAGTTGTTTTTCATTTGTATTACCTTGAGCTAGCAACCTTGATTTTGGAATATGATTCCACTATCACAGGAATTTTATCTCAAAGAGAACTGTTTTTATCTCRCAAGTTTACAGTTCCAGAGTAAATTAATTAAATGTAAAAAATKAATACTCTTCATTCTGAAAAGCTACTTTTCCCTATAAATTTATTTTTATATTGTAAGTTTTTTCTTTCATGGGTAGTCTCTGCAGCACAGCATTCAGATAGCCATACTGATGACTATCATACCTTTGTTTTTGAGTTTAGCTTTTTGCTCTTTGCACTATTCTYGAATAATAAATTCTTTTTGGTGAAATTTTTTACATTTCTTGTCACCACAGGTACATTTCTTTTGAATGATATCCAAACATTTTCCTATACACATACTTGAAAGTATGCTAGTTTTTCTCAAAATATTGTCAGAGTTGTTGACAATCCTTGTTTTTCAAAATAATAATTGGAAGAAAATGAATTAATTTTAGTAATGTTCAATAACATTTTTGCTTCTTCCAAGATGAAATGAAATAATTGAATTACTCAAGAACTCTTTTTCTTAGATCAGCTCCTTAGCACTGGAGCAAACTGGAGTGACAGTCTGCTGTCATGAATGCCCTGGTTATTGCTCTGGCATCTGCATAACCAAAGTCAGCATGTGCAGTTCCAAGATTCTGCTGTTTCACCTCAGCATTTTGTAGTGAGCACAATCTCCCAGCTCTGTCTCACACCAGACATTTGCTACCTTAAAATAAGAAAGTTCATTTTGATGAACTACAAGGATGGTTGAAAGCATTGAAAGCATTCAAACTTGTTTTCTTCTAGTTTTGCATAAGTATTCAGCTGGGCAGCAGCTAAAGATGATCAAATAAATGCTTATTCTTTGTTGACTGTGTGGTTCTGCATTTTGCATAAGTAGAGGAGTGTGAAGTAAGGTTAAATAGTTATTGCTCTGTGTAGTTTGAATGGGCAGGGTGTGAACTCATTGTAGGACTTTTGGAGGGGGGCAGAGGAAGTGAAGGGAGTTGTTGGAGGTGTTTTTAACCTGTGTACCAAGAATGGGAGCAACTTTGTATGATGGGTTGGTACCTACACAGTATGACTCTATTTCCTGTTCAGAGTCATGTTCTCAGATTAAAAGAGAAGAAATTGAGCTCCAATCAACAAAAAGACATTATTTGCATTAGTCAACATTTTTCAGGATTTTTCCAATATTTGGAACAGTATACAAGAAAGAAAAAATAGCAATTACTAGTTTCATAAACATTTTTAGTCTCTAGCATTAAAACATACAAAAGGTAGAATTTTACRCATTAAATCTTGAAGAATATTTTCAAATTCTCCTATGTAGGGCATGATACAAGAAAGTATTATTACATAAATTTTATCCTGCAGCWCTTTAGCCTTAATTATGTAATCTTCTTGAGAGTAGCAAAGAACTCACTTAATAGACTGTATCACTTTTTGAGATAAGTGGCATATTTTTAGCTTCTGTAATGTGCATTGGAATGAGGGCAATTATGCCTTGTTTCAAAAGGCAGTGTTAAAACATGCACTATTTACAATTCAGRATTTGTTTTAACAATACAAAATGAGGGAGTTCATGCCTGAGAAACACACAGTGATGAGGACAGCTATTTGAACATTTCARCTGTGCTTAGTGTTAGGCTGCTGTATTCCTCTGTGAGGATGTGTTGTCAGCATTGTAGGATGGAATTTGGAATTGTAGGTAACATGTATGAAAATGTAAGTAGAATATTTTGTAGTCACGAGGTACAGCAGAGAGTTTCAGCAGTCACTGAAATGTGTTTCATTTAACACCCTAGTGTGTTTTCTTTTTGTTTCTCCCATTTTATTTGATAAAAGCAAGTAACAATTTAAGCTCACTGTGAAGGTCTCTTCCAAGATAGTGATGTTAATTTAGTTTTATTTCCTTTTTACATGTCTTTTGTAACATATGGCATTATTAGCTCCTATGGATCTTCTCCCATGTGACACAGACCTGTGTGTCTGATTTCCAGCCAGCCTTTCAGTTGTATCTATTCAAATACAGTGACAACAACAAAACAGCATCTTGGATAAGTAGGTTACTGAAAATGCAATGTAATGACAGGGGTTTGAGAAACTAAAAATTGCACTTGAAGAGTGAAGGGATTTAACTGTGTAAGAACAGCCTTAGAGGAATATGTTTATTATTTAGGACATATATGTGCCCCAGGCAAAACTAAACCTATTTCAAATGAACTGTTCCTACTCTATACACATTATGAACAGTAAGYTGTCCTCATCTTCAAACATCCTAATGAGTTATTTCTTCTCTGCTGAGRAAGGAGGAAGATGGTAAATAATAAAATACGGCCAAGGGAAGAAAATGTCCAAGACTTTATCTTACAGTCATTGTACCACAAACATGTTTTTTCTGACATAGAAAGGGTCTGGAAGTGAAACATCAGTACAGAAATTGACTGTCAGTCCTACACTGATCAATTTATAGGCTACAGGGATTATCTAGTACTCTGCAGATGAAAGGATGAAGTGCTCAGAAACCTTCTGATTTATCACAGGATTGCTTGAACTTTAGTTATTTGAACAGTACACTAAAAAGCATTTCTTTATATCAGTGATTTAAATATGCTTATTACCTATTTTAAAAATGCTTACTATTTAGACTTACTTTAATTCTAAAGTAATTGTAACCATACATTGTTCTTTCACTACTACATTGCCTTGTCTGAGCCTTTTGAACCAAAGATTTCTCCCTGCAATTAATTATAATTAATCTAGCTGCAACTGGCAAGTGACATGACAATGATTTTCTCTTGTGATGTTTTTGAAGGTCACTCAGTGGTTAGAGCAGGATGATCTCATTGCCAAACAGGAATTATAGAAGGGAGTTGGCATAATATGCTTTGTCTCAAGGAGTCACCAGTACTTATGAAAATACATTCATAGGGGCATAAGAGGCATCACAAGATTTTTTATGCTTACTTATGTCCAGGAAGTGTTTTAAGATATATACTGGTTTAATCGTAAAATTAGAAACATTCAAAATTCTGTTTTTTCTTTCTTTTTAATAATTCAAATATCCTAAAAGAGCTAATTATTTTCCTGCTATTAAGTGAACAAATATTATTTAAAGGCAGTGTTCTATTATATCTACACAATTATACTTAATGYAAAACCAATCTTGCTTGTAACATCTGTGTTTTTGTAATTACCCAGCAGTAARTTCAGTGAAAATGCTTGTAAGATCCCACATTATCCCTTGTTCTCTGGTTACTTGTGTATTAATTCTTTTTATCCTTATCTGACCTTTCTGAGGCTTGGWTTAAGCTCTAGCAAGCCATGCTTTTAGATATGGAAAACCTTGAGAAAGACAGACTCAGAAAAAAACCCTGACCCTCAAGAATCTTTGTTCAGTTGGGGAATCATTATGAGGAGGATTTCAGGCCCCAACAACCCTTTTGCTCAGGGACAGTCCTGATTTTGTTTTGCTGAGGTGAGTCAGTTGACACTGAGKGGAAAAAAAGGGCTGAATTCATGTCACTGGAATTTGGAGAAAGTCTTTAACCTCTCTGAAAAGATGAAAAGTAATCATCAAAGAGCCTTTCAACTCTTTATATGATTARGTAGAAGCAGGTGGATTTGAATGCCTAAACCTGAATCTCTATAGATACAAACCTGAACAGAAAAGTCATATTCTGTCAGTTTGTGAGACTTTTGAACATATTGATTCCCTAGGAATAGTGTTTGGTTTCTTTTCTGCCTATTAAATCAGAGTTATCTAACCTGTGTGTAAAGAGCTTGCAGAGTGCAGTATCTTTGTGCTCAGGGTGYTTTTGGCACTCACCCAAAGGGTGATGTCCCTGCAGTGCTGGTCATGGTTCCATGTCTGGGTGCTCTCCCTGCTCCCATCCTGGTCTTTGCAGGAGTCTCCAGCAGGGTGATGGGAGTGGATTTGCAACTACCCTGCCACAGAAACTGGCTACATCCTTTGTATTATGGTCAGAACTGAACACAGAGCTGGAACCAGACAAACCCTGGCTGTTAATTATCTTTGGATCCAGACTTTGTGGTTGGCTATGGTGTTTGTGTTAAATTCCATGGCCTCGGCCTGTACTGTTAACATGGCCTTGGTTTGCTATTGCTCTGCTGTCACAGGATGGGTCTGTGGTGATTTGAAAAGAAACTGAAGAGCAGAGGGTGAACAGAGAGGTGTTTGAACAACTAAAGARGCAGGAAGGCAACTGTGTGGGTTTTTAGCCAAGGGCTGAAGCAGCCAGTACAGAAGAGACTCCAATGTGAGTGCCCTGAGTCCTTCCCAGCTCAGCCCTCTGTCCTTCTTGTCTCTCTTCATTGTCTGGTGTCCTGAGAACCCTTTGGTTTGTCCCTGTAGTCAYCTCTGTCTCTACAGGGATTATATAAGGCTGAATGGTACTGAGGAGTTCTGATTTTGCAGTTCTAAAAAAGTACACACACATAGATCTTGAAGCCTCTGTGACAGGTAGGAGTCAAAATGCCTTTTACTGAATTAATTTGTTTATTCAATCATGTAAATTTTTAAGGAACTTCTTATTTGGCATACAACCAACCAACTTATGTAATGTAATGTAGAATAGGTAAGGAATGGAGGGAACTGCATTTCAGTTTTACTCTTTGAAGACCTGAAATGTAGATTATTTTCAGTGAATCAGTTACTCAACARCTCAACTTTAATTAATGAACATTTACTAATGTGGTTCAATTCATGAATGACYAGTAGGAGTATGTGGATTATTTTAGGAAAAACTTGTTGTTCAGATTGTAGAAATATCTCTTATCATTTTTCTCCAAAAGAATATGCAAATATAGTTACCCTAGAGTGGTTTTTATCCTCTAAGAGCAATATCAAACTTTTGTAAGCTGCCACCAAAGATGAATTCCTGCTCCCAGAACTGTCTATAACCCTTTTTTATAGTATTGTATGAAAGTCAAACAATTCAACTCCTCTGTTTTCTTTCAAATGATGATATTTGGGTGCAKTAAATGTGGTGGTTCATGCAGGTTGAAATAAGGGAGAGTTTAAATAAAAACCAGGATTTCTAAGCAAAATATTCCTTGTTGCCTCTCTTATTAGGATAGCTGGCTATTTATAATGGAAGTAAAATCTTAACCCTAAAACACCTTAATAGCTACACCTTATCTTAAGAACATTGGCTTAGAATTGAGGATTTCCACTGAGGTAGCCAGGATGAAAACAGGGCTTTCAGTCTGTTGTTTGTCCCCTCTAAATGTTTCACTGTCCTATAGAGACAATATTCTTTTAGCAAGCATGTTTAAGGTAGTAATTTATTATAGCTTTTCCAAAAATAGGAATATTGAGATAAATACCTTCCCATACCATAAAGAGAACAATATCTACACACAGAACACTTCAATAGTCACCTGGGTTTTCTGACTTACAGCTTGTGTCATTATTTGCTCTTCTGTAAAGTGAATACAAACATGTTTAAATTCTGCCAAAAGCAAGATGCAGGTGGTAGCACCTCATACCCACTCACTAGATCAAAATGCTCAGACAGGAAATGTTTTGAGCTCTCAGAGGGGTCTCTCTGGCAATGCCATATGCTATAGTCACCCATCCTAGAACCTGAGGCTGTGTGTGGGGCTGCCAGGGATTTCTAGGTGCTGTGGCAATCCACTTCTGCCTATTTTCAATGTCAGGACTATTTCCCAATGCAGATCTGCAAATCTAATTTGCAGCTGTYGTATTCTGCCTTAATAAAGAAGCAGAAGAAGACTCCTGGGGTTTTTTGAGCATTATGAAGCCTCTGGGGAGTGTATATCTGCCAACAGTTCAATTCATTAGGATACAACATTGAAATAAAGTATAAAAGCCTGAAAATACATCCTCTTCCACAAAATAATAGCTCTGACCACATTTTCCTGATGAAACAGAAACCAAATTCACTTATGTGGTTYAATAGATTCATAGCAAGATGAATATTTAATTACTGAATTGTTTATCAGTTATGAGCAATGCACTGTCTTTATTGCACAGCTCCAATTAGATCTGTAAAACATAGAAAAGGGAGAAGATAAAAAGTATTTACAAATATTGCCTGACCAGTCTTGTGGCTCCTGTGCAGCTTGTTGAATTGCTGTTTATTAGTCTTATAATGCCTTTGTATCTAATTAAAAATTCAGGGCAGGCTCTGTAAATAAGCAGTAGACAATGTCTGGTCTAAAAAAAGGAACTACCCAGTCATAGAAATGRACTGGGAATACCAGAAACTCCATCTGTCCTGAATAATTACACATTTACAAACTGTTTTACATAGTACAATATTATGTGTGTTCGAAACAACTGGAATAGTGACTAGGAGTAGAATTTATTTAGGAGTTGTATGAAATTCATGGAAACTCATTGCTGGAAAGGATTTCGAGATTGAAGCTACTCCTTTACTCTTGGTCTGTGGTATGATTTCCTGAACTCTCTGATTTTAGGGTTTCCTAAATACTCTCTACCCATGTTGATCATTGTTATGGTTTAAAAGCAGTATGGTTGTTTAACTCCTTTGATCATCAATAACATTTTCTTCCAGACTAGTTSCATATTTCCATAAGTCATGTTTTCTAAGCTCTTTACTTGCTGTATTCCTCTGCACTACCCTGTCTTTCTCAAAATATTGCATTTAAAAGTGGTTTTTTTATTAATCAAGCAGAATGCAGCAACCATTTGACATACATTTTTCACAGAGCAGCACAGTGAATATTTCTCCCAAGTCTACACACAACACTGACTAATACATCCCAGAGGCAGGTTTTTGCAATAATACCATGTTCTCTGTCTTTTTTTGTAAAGCTATTGATATTTTTATATTTGTGCAGTTGATTATTTCCTTCCTGCAGTCTTTCCCTCTTTATTTAAAGTAACTAATTACAAATTTTGCAATGTCCTATTTTCTTATTCCTGAAGTGCAACATGTCCTTCTTGATATAATCTATGTGTGCATTATATTGGGCAAACCTCATATTTCTGTATCACTTGTTGCTTTCTTTGTAAGAGCTACTGATAGCAGGGTGCATCCAAATTTTGCAAGTTGGTGAATTTTTGTTGACAAGACTTTTCCATCAGTTCATCCCTTTTTTATTGGAGAATCTCATTGCCATTCAGTGGATGGGGCCTTACACTGTGAGCAATGAGGTCACACACAAGAAATGGTAGTTTCTTAATAAGATATGCACTTTTTGAGCAGTGCTCATTTACATACATCAATCATACAAAATATCTTAAACCATCTTGGTTTCCACATGAAGTCAACTGTAATAGTTTATATAACTCAGATTGTATTAAGTCTCAACATGTACTCTACTGGAAATAGTCTAAACTAAACCAATGCTGTTTACACTGGGCAAATTTTAGTGAAAAAGTCAAAAATATATGCAGGTGATGCATATGGACTATTTAGTTGTTTTAATGAAATGTCCGTAAGGCAGAAGGTTTACAGTTAACTTTTAAAGACAGTGGATTCCCTTTGCTAAGTTATTGCTTTCAAAGAAAATTAAAGTTGCATGTAAATGTTCAATTTGGAGAGAAACAAGCTGGTAATTCAGGATGACTTGTTTCAGATAAGAGAAGCAGAGGGATGGTTTGTAATATTCCAGTGGGTTTTTTTCAGCTGTTGCTGGGATTTGCTAACTGAGGGACAGAACACTGACATCTGGCCCTTTGAGTTAATCTTGTATTTCTGCAGTGCGTGCAAACGAACTGCAGCAGATAAATGTATTAATTTCAGCAAGAGCATCAGGTCTCAGGGAGCTTACACTCAAACAAGCCTTGTCCTTCTGTGCCCATAGCCCAGCCCACATCTCACATGTCCAGCTTTGACAGGACAGAAGGAGAGTGGTGGGGTTTGCAATGGCCAAATCTCAGCCATCCTGATTCTCTCTCCACACACAAAGCAAGCAGAGCCCTCAAGGATCAGAAGCTGTTGGTTGCTGGGAGGTATAAAAGACCAAGGATTTCTTTTGAAGCTGAATAAATTGAGACACTGAAAGTTTACTCCAGYTTCAAATGCCTTAACTCTAGCCCCAAGATCCTTTTGTTCTGTAACTGTTCCATTTTGTATTCTCTAGCACCCCTTCTTGTGTTCTGCTTTCTCTGGGGTTTTTGTTCACCTAAATTTAATTTTGGGGAAGAGTTTGTGGGAGTATAGCATAGCCYTCTTCCCAACATCTCATTTTTTCCATTGCCTCCTCCACTGTACCTCAGATTCTATCTTCACCAGAGCATTGGCTTTGGTTTGTACTGAAATTCTGCACTGAAAGTAATTGCAAGATTATTTTAGCTGTATGGGTACTCAAACACTTAACTGGGGTACTCATGCTGTGCTTAGGTTGCTAAAAAACTTGKAATTTTTTTTTGTCTTTACTGTTAATGAAATTATTTAATATATGTGCATGCCATGAGTGTAGTTATTGGTAGAGTGTGGGTCTGGCTGAGGAATACTGGACTTTATGTGGTTGCCAGCATGCTGATAAGTCACTTAAGGAAGCAAAGATCCTTTAGGCCCTGCTGGCCTTAAGAAAATATCTGTAGGAAGTAGACCAGATTCATGTCATGCTATATTTCTGGGCTTTTCCCACACCTTCTAATTATTTAGATGCTACACCTAGATCAAAATAAAATTAGTTTTGCATATCTGTSGTTAAAAAAACAAGASGAGCAATGAAAATCAAACACAGGGTAACTGCAGCAGAAGAAATGCATGCACTGGACATTTTTCCAAATTGTTATACACAGCAGGCCTGTGCAAGCAGCAAGCAGCATGCTGAGTAGCTTTCACGTGCTTTTTGACTTAGGAATTGAGTGATGACTTTTTCAAGTGCGTGCTAGCTGTTAATTACTTTATTTTAATGCAAATAAAATGTCATCATCTTAAAAAATATGGGTGGTACATTATGGGAGTACTGCAGGTGAGTACTGAAAGCTTGAATGACTGTACACTGAAAAAAGAAAGGTTTTCTTTGCACAAGATAGGGATTCTTTTCTCTTTTGTGCTTTACTGTTTATTTCCCAGTATGTACCCTGTTCACATTAACAGAACATTAGAGAATGCTTTTGTGTCACCAGTGCACTCAATCAGGGTATAGGAAGCCTGTAGAATGTTAAGATTTTATTATTTTCTATTTCTGGTCAAAAAAAAAAGGAAGTTGATTAGAGATTTACTCAAGCAGAAAATTAAAGAAAATAGAAAATAGAAGAAACTCAAATTAAGGCTGAAATATAGATAGTTTTCAACGTGGGCAGGATGAGACTGGAAGCACACTTGGTTGCAATGCYGCTATTTGTGCTGTCTGAGGGGAGATGTATTTATTGCTGCTTATATTTTTGCTTTGAGAGCCCTGTGTAATGGTGCTTATTAGCAGCTATGGCTCACAGACATGCTGCTCTCCTGGCCTCCTTTGCACCTTGGTGTTTGTTTTCCTGAGAAAATGAGAAAAGTTAAATGCTTTCGTGAATAATTGACAAATACCTTCCTTGGCTAAAATGGCAGAAGGCTTCATGAGGCACTCAGTGCTGCATTCTGGTTTTGCCCTGCTCATGAGACTGAGCACATCATTAGTGCTTAATGGCCAGAGATTCAGGTATAGGAGCTTGAATTAATTCTGCATCTCTTTGCTTGTTCTGCTCTGTAACATGCAGCAGGCTCCTCTCTACTCTGGAGTGTCTCACTTTCCTTTTGGAATGTAACAGCAATGCTGGCTTTTTATAAATAAAATGGGTAGGGGATTTCTAAAGTCAGAATAAACATAGATGTCTGAATTTAAATTAATGTACTTGCCAGAACTATAAAGTAAGGGAAAAATTGGAAGGAGCCTGAAAAATCCCACCCTGCTTACATTTCATTGTTCTTTTTGAAAGTAAGAAATGAAAGACAGGAGATATCATGCATGTATAAGAATATTAATATGCAGTTCCTCCTTACAACCCTCCTCRTTGTCACTGGTTTTCTTTCCACTGAGAAATAAAACAATATCTATGTCTAGAAAAATATATTTTTCTGTTTAGTTAGTAGGGTTAAAATTGTATTTTTATTAAACACTGAGTACTTCCTCATTTATCATTCTAAATTCCAGTGCTTGTTTCCAAGGAGATAGGAATATGAAGGAAAGCCATCTGAGACTCTGATTTGTAAGGCTGTTCTCTTTAATGAGAGTTGAATGTGCTTTATTTTAAGGAACAAAATAAACTTGTAGCCTCTGTAGTAAAGAGGTTGGGACTTTGAGTTTCATTTCTGTGCAGGCTTGCTTTCTGTGTCTGGCAGTGGGAAGGGGASTGTAAAATGTTCAGTGCAGTGTCAGATCATCCTTTAATGGCTCACTGCTGCTGCTCACTGTTTTCTGCATAGAAGCAGTGCAAATTCCCTCACCCATCCACCCTTTGTTGTAGTGGCTTTCTCCTGACAGTCAGAG
Source organism: Alauda arvensis (assembly GCA_902810485.1). Classification (NCBI taxonomy): domain Eukaryota; kingdom Metazoa; phylum Chordata; class Aves; order Passeriformes; family Alaudidae; genus Alauda; species Alauda arvensis. The sequence continues at coordinate 357,053 of CADDXX010000084.1, forward strand.
GTTTTTGGAGGACAAGAGTGGACAGTTGACAACAACCAGTTTTCCTTCCTGTGAGGAGTTCAGAAATGCCAAGCCCTGGATGGCTCCATAGATGTTGAAAACCCTGTAATTGTTCAGTGCAGTGYAAATGCTCACTTCTAACCAGAATCATCTTTCTTGGTTTGATTCTGTTGATAAAACCCTAACTGAGCCTGGAGGCAAAGCCTTCAGCAGTCTTACCTGAAGTAGTCTTYACCACCTCAGTTGTGTTCCTGAGTCCTGTGAAGGCGAACTGGTAGAGCCTCCAGGAGCGGGTGTCCCCCACCTCCACCGAGCTGCGCTTCCACTGGTAAATGATCTCCTCGCGGGGGTAKCCATCTGGTGGCAGTGCAAAACACACAGTGCTTGGTGTCACCTCCACTGTGGGGTTTTGGGGACTCAAAACACTACCGGCTATTGCTGGGAAAAACTGGAGAAGCTTGTGGCAAGTAAATTATGGACGTGTTTTTCTCGAGTTTCTTACTAGTGCCTTTTACTTAATGTAACGTTTTAGTAATTAATTTAGATAAACTTTTCAAAAATAGGTTTTTGACTTTTGTGGACATAATAGGATGCAATTTTGCCCATCCTCTAGATCCATATTCAGCTGAACCAGGAATTCACATCTTGATCTAACCACAAAATGTCAAACTCTTGACTCCAACTASTGCAATAGAAAAACACCTGAGCACAGAGAGAAAGTGGAAGGCCAGGATACCTTGATACTGAACATAAAAATTTCTTGTTTTATGGTCAGATACCAGCATAAATTAATCACATAGGGTCCAGAAATGTTATTTTTTTATAGCAGCCCTTAATGAGATTTGTGAACATAYATGATACATGTACTGAAAAAAAATCAAAATAAAAGTAAAAACCAGTGGGGTATGTCTAATTAAGAAATAACCTCCACTGACTCTTAAGTACATAAAAATAAATGTATTATAAGAACCTCAGTGTGTGTCAGAAAAAGAAATAGTAAGCATGTTACTTACAGCTTGAAAATTCCAGTGGGCAGGAGTGAACATCCATTGGGAAGTTGTGTAACTGTAGCTGACACTCAGCATCAATTGTCAGCCTGAGAAGRAAGAGATCAGGGAATGCACTTGAGAAGTTTGTCCTGAAAGCCACATCATGGCAAGCAAAGCAAGATTCTTACTAATTATGGACAATGGCTATAAAATATACAAACCTATATATATATATATAACTATTGTTATCCATGTAATTATTGGAATATTCCAAACATAGGAAAACATCATGGCTGCTGCTGAGCAATATTTCTTTTTCAGTTCCACAACCCTGATCATCTACTTTCTGGACTGTGTAATGGAAGAAGGTATTAAAGTTCTGTTCCTGTGCATCTGAAATGGCAGCATTATTCATGACTGACAAATCCATAAGTAGATATACAGGTCATCTCATGAGCAGTGACAAATCTTTGTGTCACAACATGCCATAATGCACYAGGAAAATGTATTTTACATGACAAAAATTCTATTTCAGAGATGATGGATAGGARTCCAAATTTAGACATCTGCATCCAAGACAGCCATCTAGACTCCCTTCACAGCAGAGGCACTCTGAGGATACACTTCCCCTCACTCCAAAATAAGACACTGAAATTTARTCAGAAGAAAAATGTACCAAAAGGTGTCTTTCTCCACTGAATATTAGGAGAGTCTCGATGATAACTTAGGTAGTGTAGGTGCTAAGCTCAGGGTAAAGACAATTACTTTTAGAAATCCCAAGTAAGATGAAATGTAACCCTCTGGTGTTCCTGCTAAAAACTGACATTGTTCATTCACTCCCAGCCCAGCCATGAGCTGCAGGATACCTGGACTTTGGAAGAGAGGGAAGAGGTGGGGTGAGAGATGGAAAAAGGAAAAGGGTGGGGTAAAATGTTTGTGCTGTGAGGTGTTTCTAGGAAAGCTGTAGGTTCCTGGTCTTTGCTGATGCTGGGGTGTGTAAATGATGAGCCCTGGTTTTGTCTCCAGGTTCCTGAATGGAGGAGTTGTGGGCAAATGACCCTGAGTCTCATCCTGTGGGATGCAGAGGAGTGCTGGGACCACCAAGTTAGTGGAGTCCAAAGGCAACCTTTCTGCATTAGGGATTCAGGAAGAAATCTAATTTCCCYGTTTCCCTTCCTCTTCTCATTTTCATCATCTTCTCATTTTCATCACAGAGACTTGATTTCCTGCTGGGCAGGGTGGTTCTTAAACCTGGGGGAGGTGTCTGAGAAAATCAACCAGCCCTTCAGGATCCCTCTGCAGGAGGGAATCCCAGCTGTTTGACACTATCACAGTTCATTGAGGTTGTATCCTTGGTGCTTGCTGTGACTCACCAACACAACTAAATACACATTCAATATATACAATATACCTGTTTCCAATTTCCACCAGATACATCTCTTTCTAGYGAGAGAAACTGAGGAATTTTAAGAGAAAGGTAATAAAATACAAACAGTAATGTAGCCAAGTCCAAWTTTAACATTTAGAAAGTGGATTTATCATCTTTATCAGACTAACTTTGATTYGCATTGGATTTCAATTCTGATTATTCCATTTTTTTTCCTTCAGGRTAATGTCAAATAACTTGAATTCTCAAGATACTTCTCTTTGGCTTTCCTTAGAAAAAGTGAAATTCAAGTTAGGTATAAATACCTCARTGTGTATAAGACTCTGCCATCATTCCAGATCCTGAGCATCCTGTTAGGAGTTGTTATCCAATGAGCATCAGCCTTCTTGGAATTTCGGAAAAACGTGTCTGGTATCCAGATCTTCCCAACCATGTTGCTGTTTAACCTGAGCACTTTGATRGTGCTGTTGAACTTCAGACGTCTGTCATACCACGTTTGGGCGAAAAATATATCAATTGTATATTCCTGTTGTGTTAACCAGAAATACTGATGAAAACAGAGCAYTCAGCATTCCACAAAACTCCTGACATGCTTTCCTTAATTTCACATGAAAAAACTGTGAGCTACAGAAGGTGATACTAGAAATAAAAAAAGCAATCTCTCTTTTGGTGAGGTTTTGAGGCATGCTTTACCAACAATTATTGTTTCAAAGCAATTTCTTAGTTTACCATTGAGGGTAAAAYTAAGGTGCAAGTGAATATTATATCMTCTTTTTAATTCTGTGTCCCCTCAYCTCAGCTTGCACCTGCTCAGGTCAGAGAACAATTACTTATTTCCTTGGATCCAGGACAGGAAAAGCTTGAGCTGACTGAATTGCCTGTGCCCCCTGGTTAATCTCAGGAGTGGTGAAGTCTCTGGAGAAGTTCTAGGCCTTTTACTTATMATCTCCTGGTGGCAAGAGTGATGATATCACTCATGAATGGTTTTCCTGATTTTGTAGCAATATGAACACTTGGGTTTACCAGAGTTAAACTGTTGCAAAGCATTTGAAACTAGAGCAGGTAAAATGTGAGGATATGTTAAAACTATTATTTTTGCATTTTTTCATTATATAGCCTAGTTGTCTGACTTATACAGATTTAAAGCTCATAGAGTCCTCCCATCCATAATTAAAATGAGGTTTTAAAAATAACATAGGTATGCCACAACATTAAGAACTAATGGAAGCTTTATATTGTCAAAATGATGGAGACTTTGTAAGAAGGAAAATGGRCAATCCTTTACCTACCATATTGATRGCATTCACWGGGCCAATGCTATTTACATACATGTCAGTGTGAATTATTGTTGGTTTAACTGCAAGAGAAACAACAAGAGTCAGTAACCAGTGAAGGTCAAAAGCARCTACATTAAACTCAAGCATGAGCATGTCACTGTGGCATCTCTCCTCTGTGGCTGCCTCACATTTAAATGTGCAGATGAAAAAATACAAATTTGCGGCAGTGTTTTGAAATTAGTTGGAGACACTTTGAGACAAATTCTTACCTCATTTACTCTCTCAAAACAAATTCCCTTATGCTATGAGAACAAATACTGAAAGCAGTGTTGATAGCTTAGAAAGGCTTGTCTGACTGAGAGGATTTACATTTTGTGTCAGGTCACAGCAATGCATCAAAACAAAATGCTATCAACAATAGCAAACTTATTTCTCTTATGATGTCTTGCATCACTTGTTTTACACTGTAATGTCAAATGCAACCTGACTGCTGTTGCCTGCATAGGTGGCTGTAGATAAGTAACAATTTTGTGAGCCCACAGCTGAAAGACTTAAGGCTGTAAGGCAGAAATTAAGAATAGTTGTTACATTAATTTGTTTTGAAATKACTCAATTTTAGCTTTATTCTTCTTACATACCTTTGGTACAGCATGATTGGCTTTTTTTCCCAGATGATTTTAGGAATGCTTTATTTCCTTTCTGTTTCTAAAATCTTGGTTTAAGTGAAGACAAATTCCTCTGCCAATTTACACTGTACACATACACTGAAGGTTAAAGACTTGTGCTATCCTTCACTGTGAAAAGTTCCTTAGTTTATAAGCCTCTATAAACTCCTTTCATTAACCCTGTTGCTCTCTGCTTTGCTCTGTCTGCCTCCTCCATGAAATCTGTGCCTTTTTGTACAATCTTGTTCCTGCTGGATCCTTCTGCAGAGGCATTGCCTGCTCTGTGCACTCCTGGGGCTCCTCAAACTGACTTGCAGCAATTCAGGGAGGTTTTTTCCTTTGAGTTACCTCAGTAATCAGTGGAGAGAGAGATTCTTCCAAAAGGTGATTCAGACAAGTAAGACTTCCATTCTGAGTGCTTGTTTGCTTACATTGGCTGTGGGAATCAYCTGGGCAGATTGGCTTTGCTTGGCTGCAGTGATCTTTTGTGAACCTCTGTGCCCTGCTCTGTCACCCCCTGCCCTGCAGTGCAAGTGAGGGCCCAGGCTGCATCAGTCTCTGCAGGCCTGCTGCTGTTGGAGGCTCTGCATCCATCACATCACACAAGGATCAGGCTGCATWAACCTCTTTTTGGCCTTTCTTTCCAGTGTGTATATATGGGATTCTCTAACAGCATCTCTTAGATACAACAAGAAGAGAAAAACTTGCTTTTTCACTCCCCGGAAGTTAAATTCTGAAATTCCTATGCAGGTAAATCATCAAGCTGCCTGATTCAGCAAATTCCAGCACTCTTATTAGCTGTCTTAGGATAGATTCAATAATCTAAATTCATATCACCTTCCAAAATTCTGACTACTTTACATGCCTCTGATGTTTTTCTGCATTGCGTTTTATTCTCSTAAGTGCTTTGAATGGATTCTGCTTCCTGCATAGCATAATATGACATGAAAATTCTTTCTCTTCACTGCTTAATCAAAAGTGGTCTAAAACCAAAACCAACGTACCTCCTATGTCAGGTCTCAATTTGTTGTCATATCCTTCCAGCAAGCCATTTAAAATAAGAGTGACATCACTCTCATGGACTTTGGGAGTCAAAACCCARGTCTTATTTGAAGTGTAATCTTCATAATCATCATCTCCCTTTTGGGTGGAACTATTAAAGAAACAAAAACAAAGAAAAGAAAAGCCATGAAAAGTACAAATTTGGAAATATCTCCCTTGGAAGACAACACACAAACATTTTAGGTTTTAATAATACTGTAAAAACATTTTTAAAAATTCTCATTTTCAAAATTAGACTCCCAGTATAGATGCCAAATAACAGTTGAGGTTACAGTTCACTTCATCAGSATTTCCTCTGAGTACAGTTGAGATCACATTCTGTCTGTTCAGAGGAACATCAGTGCTTATCACCTTTGTCATGGCTATTTTTCCTCTCATTGGCTCAGGTGGGACCTGTTATGAAACCAATCTGTCACTTAGCTTATGCAATTCTCCACCAAAATATCACTTATTATGTACACATTGTTGCTTCACTTCTGTTGGAGAGAATRATTTGATGAAACACATTGCTGACAAGACCAATAATTGGATTCATTCAGACAAACTTCTCATGCAGCTTTTCTCCACTCTGATGAACTGGACTTTATTGTACATTTGGAAAGTTAARCACAAATGTTTGCCAAGGGTTTTCCTTTCCAGTTTTGCTAACCAGAACCCACAGAGGATAAAAAGTCTGTCTGCTGGGATTTTTCTGCTAGTCAGAAGTATGACAGCAGATCTAATTCAACCTGCTTAGCACAGGAAAAAAAAAGCAAGTTTGGAGTCAGGAATGTGTAGACTASTCTTAATGGATGTTTTGTTTTCTCAAAATCAGTGCCTCCAGTTCCAGAGGAGAACACTGAAACTACTTTAGAATATGACTTAATCAGATATTTTCATTTCAGAATGTTAGTGGTAATCAGCTGAACAGTGCTAGGCAACTGTATGCTTTTTTGCATAATATGCCAGTGGCCTTCTTTCCTGCCCTGCTKCTGTGACAAAGTTTGAGTGCTGCTGGCTAGACATGGAAAATCTTAATGATACTACAAATGTCTTAAGCCATTAAGACAGAGTTTGGATACAAATGGGTGAAAAGCAGAAAAGTTAATTATTTTCCAGTTTCAGCCAGAATCTGAAAAGGAGTGGGGAAGAGCACAGAGGAGCAGATTCTCATGGGGACTGGATCTTCTGTGTGGCACACAAGATTGAAAGAGGCACAGCTGGTCATGGGTGCAGGAGTGAAGGGACGACTTCTCCCAGAGCCTGAGAGCATCCTTTTGTTAAACAGCAAGCTTCACTCAGCTGAGGCTGTGCCCACCCATCCCTGTGGTGCTCTCCTGCTGCATCCAGCTTGTACCCACTCAGAGTGCATGGCCCAAAGGCATTCCTGTGCTGGGAGTCTGGGAGCTGTAAGCCAACTGCACAAACACAGTCTCACTAGGAAAGAGGCTTTGAGTTCTTTCTTCCCCTGGGCACAGCCTGAGAGGAAAGAGCTGCAGCTGGTTTTGTCTCTCAGTGTAGGATGCTGCTTCCCAGGAGGGGCTGAGGGCACATTTGARGCAGCCTGAGGTTGCATAGGGCTGTAGGAACTAGGAATGTGCAGCATGGAGAGAGAGCTAGGCTTGCTCTGGGCTGAGCTTGGAAGCTGCTGATGAACCTGATGCACTCCTTTGTTCCATGTGCTGGGTACCAGCCCCTGACTGCAGCCCGCAGGCACCACCTCATCCCCCCTGCACCAGCTGTGGGCACCTGGGAGCTTCAGCTTCCCAGCTCAAGAATTGGCTTCATTCTGGCTGCACAAGCCTGGGCCTGAAGTGTTTTATTAGGAATCAAAAGCAAAGTTTTAATTGGCAATATGATCCATAGYATTCTGCTGGTACTGACAAACAGGCCAATTTAATTAAATTGGGAGGTTTTTTTTTAAATTCAGTTGTCTGGAGTTCAAACATCTAATTTTAATTCAAAGAAACATAATTGAAGCCAAATTCTCTCTCCTGGAGGATAGGAAATACTTCTAAATAAAGTCTTTGCAAACAGAAGGCACTAGATTGTATGTTTTCAAACTATGCAAAGTGAATGAAGAAAAATATATTTATTTATAAAAAAAGCTTATTCCTGTTTTATAACCAATTAAACAACCATTCTTTGAAAAGAATATCTTCCTCTGAATGGAAAAGAAAAATAAATAAAATGCATTTTTTCACAAAGGCAACATGTTACTGATCATCAGAGCAATGAGAAAGCTTCCAAACTCAAACCAGCTAATTAGTAGAGTCTGCTCTACCAGGCAGTGCAAGATGAACAGTGTGTGAGTCTAGAAGTTTTCTTAGATCTAAACCATATTGAACAGCAGCCCACAGTAACTGAAACTCCCATTCCTTCTTGGCAGTTATTTGTTTGACAGAAATAGGTGTTTGTTTGCCCATCACTCATCTYAAGCCATTTGGGCACTCCACATCTCCAAAACCAGCAAATGCTTTATGAAATTAGTGGGAGACAGAGGAGGGAAAACACAGCCAGTGTAGTTGGGGAAAAATGCAACTGATTTCCAGCTTTTATAAGAATTCCACAAGGATCATAAGTTACCAGGGGTATGCAATTCTCTGTCTGTGTAAGCCAGAAAAATCAGAGGTGCTTCTCTGTCCAAATGAGCAGAGCTTTAGCCATGCAATGCCATTAATACAATGAAAATGATAATGGAAGAGCCCTTTTCATTTCCTTAAGACTTTCAGATCCTTCTGATTGTATAGCTGACATTTTCCAAGTGCTTTTAATGTCCAAGCCAAATTTGTTAAAGCCTAGATTATACCCAAATGCATATTGAAATTTATTTTTATTTTTCTGATGGCTAAAAGTTTTCAAATCTAGTAATATAGATATTAAAAGAAACACATATTTAGCTATTTGCAGATTAATTTTTTGAAGCTTCATCTTTCAGATACTGATACAAAATCTCACCATTTGAGATATCSCACTGTGATATTAATGCAAGATGTCTGCAATGCTGCTTTACATAAATCCATAAATACATACATTTCCCTAGYTGGAAAAGAGATTACTGTAGAGGGTCAGAACCCAAGCTTGAAACTTCCAGCCATGGAGTAATTAAAGACAGAAGGCACTTTTGGAGRTCATCTGGTCCAATCCCTTCCCAGTTTGCCAGCTGAGTCTGCATGTGGTGGCTCTGATGGTAGTCACTAATAAATATAGATATGTGTAATATCACATAAATATATCTATTACATATGTGTAACCACAAGTGCTTAACATYCAGAGGGATCTTTGTATGTCTCAAATTACTTGAAATATATTTTCAACAAAGCAGGAAGAGGGCAGAAATTACTGGTGCTGAGAAGCATTGATTAATTTAGATCTGATTTTCCCAACAATATATGCAAAGATCTATAAAATRGTATTTCATTCTACAATTACATAATAACCTGCTAATGAGATTTTTACCTCGTCAGGGGCTAAACAGGGTTSAACTAATGTTTTTTATCTTCCTTCCTAAAACAAACACATACTAATCCTGCATTGAAGTTGTTGCTCAGTTTATAACACTTGTTTAGCTCTTTTGAGTGCTCATTGGTGAGGAGTAACTTCAGCACAAACTGAGGCTGATGCAAATGAAATGTTCAGGAACTTATTCTTCAGATCTTCACCAATGCATTTGATCCATTCCTTTGCAATACTCTCTGGGCAACAGTTAATCATTTTTGATGCAAGTGTCACCCCTGTGAGCAGAGGCACCCACTGCAGGTGACCTGGGGTCACCAACTGAGGGAGAAAGGGTTAATGAAATGGTGCTCACTTCCATTGTCACTGCCTCCTTTATGGGCCTCTTAGCACTAAAGGCATTATTTCTATGCTGGAAATGCATTAAAATTGTAGAAAAGGATAYCTCTGCTGGGAAATCACTGATGCACTGGGGAAACAATTTTTTTCTATTGCCTATATTGATCCTTCTTCAGAAGACATGGGCAAACCCATTACTTAAGTGCTTCATTAATGTGCTGCGGCACCATTCTCTTAGGAGCCCAAAGCCACAGATGTCTACATTATGGCTTGGGAATCTATTTTTTTTTTTTCCAATAGATTCAGCATTATTTCTTCTGTGCTTTCATTTCCCTGGAAGTAAGTTTGATGCCAATGTAAAAATAGTTTGCACTTTAGTAAAACTTAACAAATAATTATATTGATGGTATATAACTGTCTTACATTACTATGCTTTCAAGCCTTTTGAGATATTCCCACTGTGATATTAATTCTAAATTCTTTAGTTCAAAAATTAATATAAAGCATAGGTTACCCATTTCAAAATGATTGTGTTTTAGTTAGTTGCTAACATAAAGTACACTATAACTTTGGGTGCTCTCTGCTGTCATCTCTGTATCAGAGACATTCTAATGTGATTTCCAGGAGAATCATATGTAATGCTTCTTGGAAAGACACTTCCATGTGTTGGTAGAGATAGGCCATGCATTATTTAGTAYCACAGACAGCAGCAATAATTTTACAGTCTGAACTGGGGGACAGATTGGGCACATCTTATTAAAGTAGTGAGCAATAACTTACAAAGGATATCCCTTTGAAATAAGGTATTATTTCCTAATCCACAAGAACATGATTTTCACAACTTGTTACAAGGAGGATAAGGGGAAGGATGCTCTTCTCTGGCAAAAAAACCTTCCATGGCTGGTCAGTCCTCAGATACAAGGTCATATATTAACTCATCAAAATCTCTGTAGTTCCAGTGACTTTAAATGAGTTACGCCAGTTTGTACCTGCTGTTGCTCTGTCCTCTCATTTTTCTAAATGTACAAAATTAATTTTAATTATTTTCAGGAATTTTGTTGTGAAACTTCACCTAAGAGTTAATTGCTAGTATTGCATTGTTGTTTACAAGCAGAATCAGAGTAGCCACTATAGGGAAAGACCTGTAGCAGTACTGAACAGCTAATGACTAAACAATTTAAACCAAATTAAAAAACTTAAGTTTATTTATCAAAAAACCTGGGCTATTTCATCTTGTATACAAAGTAAGCTATAGAGCTTTCAGCAAAGCTTAGTTCATCTTTTATACAAAGTAAGCTATAGAGTTTTTAGCAAAGATTTAATAAACTGCTTGAACATAAATGGAGTTTTTGATTGAAAGCACCAGTGTTTTTTTACCTCTTAGGAAAGAACTGAAACAAGGCTTGCCAGTTCACCTAAGTCTTTAACTAGCACTGGTCAATTTAATGAAGAGTCAAGTTCAATTCATTCTCTAATATGCATAAAAAACTACCCTAATCTATAGGTCATACATAATTCATGGTGGAAATAGGGTCAGGGGGAAGGGAAGATGCATTCCAGGTTCCCACTGCAGATACAGATGTGATGTATGAGTATGGGAGGAGCTGGTGTGGAAGAGAATACAGTGTCTCTGGAAGTCTAACAGTGTCTAAGTTCTCCCCTGTTGACTCACATTTCAAGTAAAGGYATTGTGATTGAAGCAGAAAATGTTTTCACAAAGCTGTGCCATGGATTCTCTTGTCCTGTYTGTGTTCTGTCCATGTCTGTTGTTTAAATCCCAAGGCTATGTGCAGGACTGCGTTTCTATTCTTACCATAAAAATGGCACCTATTTGCTCTTTTACTACTAAATGCTCATCACAAATACCCAACCTTTGATTTTATTAGGACTTCAAATCATGTAATGCAAAGATTAATCTCTTCCCAAATCATTTCCTACATCAAAGATGGAARCTTGGATGCTTTTCTTAGAGAGGAGAAGATCCAGCCAGTTATCAGGAGTTCCATAACAGAGAATGAAATTAAAAACTTTGAACTAATTCCCTGAGAATCTATCTTGTAGTCCTACTCCCTTCACCTGGAGTTGTGGTGCTGCTGCAACTACAGTTGGATGAAACTATAATGTTCCAGAAGAGCCTGAAATCCTGGATTCACAGTTTTCAGCAAAGCTTGTTTCACATGGCCACAAGGGTGTATAAGCTRTATTTTGGCCATTTGTTGTAGTTGTGTAGTAAGGGAGGCTGAGGAAGTTCACAGTAGGAAAGAAAATAGTTTTGACCTCTGTTCAGTGGTTTGGGTAAGGTGGATTTTAGGTAGGTCACCTGTATTAGATAGTTTATTTCCTAGGTATGGCTTCTGCTGCAGCTGTCATTCCATGTACTACCCAAATTATGTAATGTATTTAACATCTTGGCATGAAATGATTATTTAAAACAAAACAAAGCTAATTTTTTCTGTCATCCCTAAGTCACAGAGGGACTGAAGTGCATATGAAAATAATTATTGAAAGAATATTACARCTCTCATAAAAAATAGGTACAGCCGAAACACTTAGATTAGGTGACTGAGCACACAAGTCTCAAAATGTTTTTTTAAGAGCCAGAAATTATTAGAGGGGCACAAATGAATGCTCCCAGCAATGACTTCTCAGTCATCTTTACTGAACATGAAGGCCCCAAACTGCCAGCCATCAGTCATTTCTGAAAACTGCCCTGAGATTTCAAGGTTGTCTGGATTCCTGTGAACATTTGCTCTCTGCTCCCCTGAAGAGAAGATACCTGGCAACACAGCACCAATGGATCATGCCACAGATTTTACAAACTTTCTTGTGGTCACTCAGCAACTCCCAGCAACCTCCCTGGTGCTTGTCAGCAATTTTGAGGAAAGCAGTCCAGTTCTTAAACCTCTTCCCAGACTTCTAATATAATATATGGCAGTGGTGGTTTTGTATTAGTGTCWGTAAAACTGTCAATCATAGCAGGCTGGTTTATCCTACAGCCCTTCCAAGACATGCACTCACAATAACTGCTGCACTTAAGATGTAGTAAGTTTTAGCTCTTTGTAAGTACTGTTAAAGCATCTATTTTCCATATTTTCAGATTCAGCTGAATTTGGCTACAGCAAGTGTTTATAAAGAAAGGTTTAAAGTGAAAAATTTAACTTGGTTTCTGTTTTGTTTCATTCCTGTCAGTTCATGAAAACACTTTCAAAAAAAGCCCTGTGGARTGCATTTATTGAGAGTGCTAACAATAAAACTTCTGGTTTGCAGTATTTACAGTGTTTTCTAGTTCACTGTGCTGAAAAATTGTAGTGCAGTTTTTTGCATTGCACAACTGATTGGACTCAAGTCATGAGTGACCATGAGGGTTATTGTCCCTTTTAAAATATTTCTGGTTGCAACAAAATGGGCTCACAGCCAGTTGTCACAAAAATTGCCAGAGAGCAGTGTTAGAAGCCCTGGCAAAGAACCAAAAGCTAAAATGTAGCAGCCAGTCTAGAATCTGTTCCTTCAGCAGAACATTGGGGTGTATTGTTAAATAAGTTGATAAGGGATATACATCTCCAGGTCTGTCAGAACAGACTGGTGTCATTAACCAAAGCTGAATTACAACACAATATAAAACTTGTGGGTATGGAGAGGAATTGTGTGTTACCCTGAGGGGGATAGCAAAGTGTAAAGAGATGAAGGAAACTTCAGGCCAGTAAAGAATAGAAAGATAATTATAGAAACAAGCATGCATCATTCATTTTGAGCAGCCTGAGYTTGAAGTGCAGCATTTATAGTTACTAGAGCTCTGGAGGAGTCCAAGATATGATCAGATGATTCAGATAAGCCTGCATAACTTAAGATGATTATTTAAATTTTTTTTGATCTGGAATTTTGTATGACTGTGTTTCTTTGTATTTTATTTACTGGAGGTTATATAATCTACTTCTGTATCTGTTTTCATTGTGGTTATGGATACTCATGTTAGCAGCGATGAAAAGCATTAGAAACAAACAGAAAAGGAAGAAATAGCAACAGCTATTCTTCTGTATCAGTCATAGGCTTAGCTTGAGTTTTTCTGCTTTATTTGAAAGTATCTAGCTATATCTAAGTGTAAAAGGTTTAATCTTGGAATTATGTGAACCTCAGAAGGTTTCTTTTTTGTTTTACATTCTTCATTTTGCCACTCYTCTCCCCTCTCTCCCCTTCTCTCCTATTTTATTTGTTTTTAACCATTCTATGCACATCTGAATGTGAAATCTAAGGCACTTGGAGCATGATTTTTGCCTCATCAGCTCCTGCAGATTTCCACTATAGTAAGCAAATCTCAAGAGAAAATGACCATTACTGAAATGTGAGTTTTAGGTCTGTTTTAGCTTGAGCTCACTTCATTTTTTCTGGCTGTGTTTTATTGTATATAATTATCATCTGTTAGTATTCCATGTGATATCTCTTCCCCAATGATGTWGATTGCTTTCATAAAGAATTGCTCTAAAAATCTCACTATAAATTAAAAAGCTCAATTCTCTTCTCAGWGAGTAAGATTAGGAAAACATGGATGCCCTCCAGCCATCTATTTAAACAACATTAACAACATTAACCCCCAATCCTATTGCTCAATTAGACTTGAGAAATGMAAAAATAGATTTTTGTTCTGTAATACCCTATGAGGCACTCATATTTGTGGTTTTTCAAAATTCTAGCACATTTTTTTTTCTGTATTTTGTCTGCATGGCAATTTCACCCAGAAGGAAGTCACTTCTGGAATCAATCACTCATGATGTAGTCATCTTCTCATCACTATCTTTCAGTGTTTAAAAACAAACATGTGAGGTGCTAGAAATGTCAGCAGTTTTGCTTATTGAGTAACACTCCTGAGCATTTTTAAATTTTTTTTTAATTAGTCTACTAGTGTGAGCTATAAATTCAAGTTAGGCTGAACATAAATTCAAGTTAAGCTGAATATAAATCCTTATTAGAATTAGAACTATTAGGGAATGTTTTCATTCTCATTTTCTACATCTGAGTACACAGAAGAGCACTATAATGAAGTGTTCCTGGTGTTGGGCTGGGAGCCAGGAACATGGAATGCTTACCCCAGCTAGAGGACTAGTGTCCTACTTGCTGTGCTAAGCCAAGTGAGATCTTCTCTGCATGGAAGTGTAAACCATTTTTACAACATAAATAAGCACAGAAATGTCCCTTATTATGTGTGTTTGATGAAGACTGGGTATGATGCTAAACCATCTCATGATGGAGGAGGAAACAATCCCTGACCATTCCTTAGGGACTGACTTTGCACTGTGCTTACCAGCAACATTACAACCCATATTGTTGGTAAAGCAAGGGGGTCAGATAATTTCTCACTATTTAGGGAGCCAAAAAATAAATGTGAAACTAGTATAGGTTTTTTCTGAGTGTAGTAACAATTCTYACTTTTCTCAGATCATGGAAGTATCATTACTGGAATGTTTTTAGGTAGAAATACATCTGAAGAAAGAGCTGAATGAACAGAAAATAGCTGCTCAATACATGTSTTTAAGTACATCATGATGTAGCTAACTCATTCATAAAATAAGAGTAAGCAAATGGTGGAAATWAAACTGGTTTTTGTTGTTTCTTTTTTAAACAATGCTTCTGATTTCACTTCATTTTTAATGCATGGTAACCAATAGTAACCCATGTGTTCCCACATAAACCAACTTTTATCATGCAAGACRCTGTTTGCACTCATGCTCGTAAAACAGACTGTGCAGGGGTGGATGTGGAATTTAGTTCTGATAACAGGGTAGATGTGTGATACATTAAGAATGTAAGTGGCAAACTAATGTCTCTRTGTCAGCTGAGTAGGAAAATCGTCAACAAGTGTTCTGCAACTCCCCTATGGAATGTATTTGTTTTGGTGGACTTCCTTTGGTGGTTGGTACTATCAGGATGGCCTCATGTCAGGGTTTCCTTAGTCCCATGAGACATAGGAATGTCAGCTTCTGGGTAAGGACTGCCAGCATCTCTGCTYTAAAGTGCACTCAGGCAGGGTTTTCCAACTCACCCCATGCCTGTTTAACCTGGAGAAAGGGAGGCTTAAGGGGAACCTTATCATTCCCTATATCTCCCTGACAGGAGGTTGTAGCCAGGTGRGGTCAGTCTCTTCTGCCAGGTAACAAGGGAYATAGCACAAGAGGAAACAGCCTCAGGTCRCACCAGGGGMGGTTTRGGCTGAATGTTAGGAAAAATTTCTTCACTGGAAGGGTTGTCAGGCACTGGAACAGACTGCCCAGGACGGTGCTGGAGTGACCAGCCTGAAAGTGGMTGTGATACTTGAGGACATRGTTTAGTGGTGAACAYGGGGTTAATGACAGGACTCMATGATTTTMRAAGCCTTTTCCAGCCTTAATGATCCCAYGGTTCTGTGCCTTTAGCCTGCTATGCTGTATTCCAAGCCCACTCCCCAATGCCTCTGCTGCTGTAGTAGCCTTGTTTTTCTCTGCACTGCACAGTGATGTCAGTAACTCATTCTCCATGGAGTCATGGCTTGTTACTGTTGTCTAAATAAAACTCTGGTTGTACCATACAAAAAGTCAAATAAATTACCCACAGATGCTTGGCCAATTAGATAAATGTCTGTGGCAGCTAAACCAAGTAAAGCAAAGCTGTGGGCAGGTCAGGAGCAGTTCAGACCCTGCCAAGCCTCTGTCCTGAGGCTCAGTGCAGAGCAGTGCCTGGGGTGTGTGGCTGGGCTGCAGCTGCAGTTCACACATGGTGCTTCCAAAAATCATCACGTAAATTGTCATGCTACATCTTACTTGCCTATTTATGCCCCACTTTTCCAGAGACAATTTCAGAAAGAAATGCTGGGGTCCTGAAAATTTTATAAAAAAGCTTACTTTGGATATGTAGTCCATAGAAAGAAAATTATAGCTATTCAGTTATATTCAGCTATTTTACTGTATTCAGCTTTATATGCAAAAATTTCAGAACCATTTTTCTGAAAAAAATGATTGATTGTTTTCAAGGTTCTAACTAATAAATACTATGGTGACTGCAGCTTTATTTTAGCCAGAAGAAACTGTGTATGGGCTCACTCAGTGTCTTATCTTTTTTCTTTTTCTGTCAATCTCCAGTAAGTAAAATGTAAGGCACATAATATGCAAATTCTACCTAGCTCTGAAGTTTTTTGACGTTTGAGTGGGCTAGGCATAATGATCACTGCAAAGCCTATCTTCCCATCCCTTGCATTTGAATGTGTCTATTAAGGCTCGTCAAAACACCAGCAAAGTAGGAGCAATTTCTATTCCATACACATACAAACATATATCTCTCAGAATTGTCTTTTTCCTCCACAAATATTTTGGCATACCTTTTTTTTACTCTCGTCCGCATTATGGAATTTGACTTTATAAATTATCATTGCTCTGATTATGGTTGGAGAATTTTTTCCTTGTAAAACGAATTAAAATTTTACAGAGAAAGATTCTAGAAACTTCTTTTATAAGTAGATGTTATTCAGGGCTAGAGAAACCTGGATGCCTTATAACTAGAAAAGAGAGCAAGAATAAGAACAATAACCAAATACAAGCAGAAGCTATKAGTGGGTTTGATTAATGTGTACAACTACAAGGGGCAGAAGTAGTATGGATATAACCATAGACATACTCCAAAAGCATTGTTTTGAAACACTGCATTGGGAGCCAAGTTTATCCAGCACTATTACCAATGTATTTCTGAAATTTCTGGAGAGAAGAAACCATATTAAGGTCTAAAAGATGTATACTCAAGTAACTAGAGTTTCAAAATATGTTTAGCAATAATGGAATAAGAGAGGGTGCTGAAGATGCTACAGATAATGATACAGAGTCCAGAAAGACATACAGTAGTGAAAATGTTTCCTTCAGTATGAGAAATTGTATAAGAGGATTTTTTTTTTCTCCTCATCTCCTGCAGCTCTGTGCTGTGCCTGAGTCAAAGGAACCACTAAATGTGCTGCAGAGACTGTTTCAGTTGAAAACCTAAGTGTCCATATATTCAGGCCAGTTCCTCATCAAGTTTCCTTGGCTCTGCAGAGCTATGGTATGACAGCAAGAAGCTTTAAAGGTGAATCAATTCAAGACCAAGCAGAGATAGGCAGGTGTTACCATCTGRCATTACTAGGTCACCTTGGATTAGTCCATGGCCAGCTGTGGGGTCTCCTCAGAAGAGATGTAAGCACCAGCTACTGTCATTTATACAGATTGTACTTGTTGTGAGCATTGAAGCAAGGTCCACAAAGGAATTTAGGGTAGCTGCACAAAGCATCATGGCAACTCTAAACAGGCTCACTGGCAAAATGCAGAGGGTTTCAGATCCCATTTTCCATGATACAGAGCAGGCTCCATGAGGCTTCAGAGATTTTGTTGGCCCTTTATGGTTCTTACCCAAACTGAAAAATCAGGAACTCTTTAAAAACAAGAGTCTTTCCTTGACTCAAACAGATGCTGATGGGGACCATCAGGTGAGAATGGACACCTGCAAACCCCTAAAATTAATGGGAGATGAGCAGAAGCTAAGGATGAAGATGTTTTACTAATCGTAGCKTATCTCCCACATGGATAAATCCATCTTCAGTTTTCCCTTGCTACAGATCCAGCAGCTTTTTATGAGCCACAGACTTATGCAGAATAACTGACAGTATTGATAAGAAGAAATTCCACTGGAAGCCACTGAAGTAAAACTTTGCATGCAATTTATTCTCCTGAGATCCTGGGGGATTTGGCAAGCACACCTCAGGATAATTTGTTCAATAAAAAACAGGTTCTATTCTAAGCTCTACAGTTTTCCAGGACAGATTACCAAAATAATTTAGAAGAGAGGACATAAATGGAATACATTTGCTGGCAAATGTTGCATTTTTAGCTTATATCTGTCAGATTTTCCAGGATTATGCTTTCCGTACTGCCAGCTGCTCAGTATTCCAATCCTTGTGCAGAAAACCATGTTGATAAACATTTAAACACAAATGAAAGTGTTTTCCTGGATAAAGGCTTGAATGCTTAAAACCTTGCAAAACTGAAGCCCAGCTTAGCTGCCTCAGCCTGTTTTCCAAGGTGTCACTGCAGACATGACATCTTTGTTGCAGAAATACATTGTTTACATAAGAGTTGGAATTGTTGTTTGTTAACTAAAAYGAGAGGTCCTATTTAAAATATGTGMTATCTATGATTGGAGGTAATTTAACTGTTAAACTTCTGGGCTTTTCATTAAATCCTTTCATTACTATTTTATTGAGGAGCTCAGAACATTGCATATGCAGGTAATGATTGCAGATAACACGTTTCTCATTCTTTGGTCTGAATATATGTTGCATTGAATTTAATGACATCTGTGCTTCTCTACTATAGAGAGATGAAGAGAGATAGAGCCTTGGGGATGGTAGCAGAAGAATTTATTTCATTGATGTAGTACCTTTCCTCTTTCTTTTTTTTTTCCTCCCTTCCTTAACAAATTGTATAATTAAAACTGCTAGCAATTTTCCCTTCTAGTATTCTCCATAAGCTTTCACACACTCAGAACTTTTTCAAAGTTACCGTAAGAGCTGAATTTCTTGGTTTCTGGCCAAAGATTAATTTTATTTCAAAGCCTAAAATAAAATCCACTTTTTSAAATCATTAAGGCTAAAATTATTCCTATTCCCTTTTAATATCCAATCTATATATGGGTTGTTTTCACACATAYAATCCCTAGATGACAGAATAGTAAATTTTGGAACTCATTRTAGAAATAATACTTATTAAGAGGTRTASCAGAGTAGAAGTGGTTGGCTATTAAGTGGTTAAAATGCATTAAGTGGTTGAAGTTGGATATTAATAGCAGGTAATTTRAAATTGCTTAATTTAATTTAAGAGCATGAACTATCCCTAGAGGTGCTGGTGGTATGTGGTGAAAGATACACTGTCCTCACCTGGACAAAATAGCAGTGCCTTAGATTTACAACMTTCTGACATCAAGGAGGTGGAGCTGTGGGTCTGGATCCCAGTAACAAGTGCAGAGAACAGTATTTTCATGTTGTTCACCACTGATTCTTAAATCTGGSTTTCAGAGCCTAATTGGTTGTGCTGGACATGGAATTTAGGAATTTGGCCYGAAAGATTTGTCATGACTTTAATCTTACGTGCTACATTAGAGCCTTATTAAGGTTTTAAGTATTTTTAAGTGCATGCTATAAGTCTTTAAAGCAGCTTAGTGGGKTTTTTTAGCATTTCCTTTGGAAACCAGGAAATAAAATGAGAAAAGTAATTGTTAATGTAYTGTTGATTGTTCTTGCCCCAAAGAGCTTACAAATATCCAATATGTTTATTCAATACAATGAGGTCTGTGATACTGATTAATTATTTGGCTTCAGTAAAAGAGTAGCAATATTTGTAATTGTCTTCTAARGACCTCCAGGTATTTTACTGCTGTAACCTTCCTCTCTTCCAAATCCACATCTTTCCAGAAAATAGTGAYTTCTTTACTCCATTACAAAAAAAAATTAATACTCAAACACATGGGAGCCCTCACAGGCTAGAGGAGCAGAATGTATCATTTAAGTTACATATAGAGAAGCCAAAAGGTGTCTTTTCAGTATTCAAGTTGAACTACTAAGACAGTTCTTGGCATTGTAAATATTATTACATGAGTCCATCTTCTTTCTGAAGCCACTACCAGCCTTCTCACTTGTGTTCTCCTTCAAGTGTGGAATGTCTCTGGTCTCTRACTCCCAGAACATACCCAGGCTGTCTTCACTTCATGCAAATGGYTGTTCTGCATTTCTCATCTTTGTTAATTTGAACACAATAACTCATCTTCCCAATCCCTGCACTTGTTTTCTATTTGAAGCATAGCAGGCTTCTTGTCACTGTGTTCAAAATGTTGTATAATTCCAGTCTTCATAATTCACTTCCAGACCAGGTTCAGTTCTGCCTCTTACTCAAAGCAAGTGTAMAACCTTCCTGGACTCACAGCTGAAGTCCTTACTCCTTGAATTAAGTAACTYTAAGGGCTAGCAGTAATTCATTGAAGAAGGTCAAGCTGACTGTAATTTTAATTAAATATCAATTATTTGGTGGCATTCTTCATTCACTGACATTTGTGTGCCTGTTTGCCTTTCCTGTTTTACCTGTGTGGGCAATGATWTCACAGTTGTCTTGAAAATATTGTCGATTCCCAAAAATAAGAATGAGCTAATTATTTACATATAGAATTATATTATTGATTTTGGGGGGTCAGGTGATTATTTTTCTCCACAGAGAGTCAGTTCAAAAGCTTACATTTTGGAATAATGGCTCTTAGGGCTATAAAAGCCAGAGGCATTGATTGGGGTAGCAGAGGGGAAAAGTCATTGTAGACTCCTTGATAAACTGTTTTCCCTTGCCTGCTTCAGTATCTGCTGCCCACCTGACTGAAGCCCTTTTAGTGTTAATTTGTAGTGTGAACTCTTTTGTGTCTTCACCAGTTTTAGGAGAGGAAAAGCAGAGTATAAACTCTACCACCCTTCCATAGGGTGTACTCAAAATGTCCAAGAGATAACTGATCTTTGTGTCTGATTATCATGGGCACTTCCCATTCTGCTTTGGTGACACWCTTCTCCACCTGTAGCAAATATATGTGTGGTTCAGTAGGTCCCAGAAGTGCATCACTTAATAATATATTGACTAATACATTGATTAGTTTAGTAAGGCTTCCTAGAATTAYCTGATTAATTGCTCTTAATGGTTCTCTTTTCTGTTCTTTCTCCTGCTATCTCTTCTTTTTCTCTCTCTTGAAAAATAATCCAAGGGAATTAAATGAAAGTGGAATTTAGTGGATAATCCTCAAGCTGTTGCAGCAGGCAGAGTTCTGTTTGGATCTGAAGATATCTTGCTATGGATTAACAGAAGCTTCATATGACCAGAACATGCTATTTGTGTTACACAATATAACATTGAGCCACTAGTGTAGGAAAACATCMATTTTCTCATATTATCCACTTTTTTGGGGGGAGAAATTGTGGCAGAAGATTATTATGGGTATGTATGGGATCCCCTTTAAGGTGCATTTCTCACCAATGTATAGAGCCAGAYGTATTTTTCAGCAGAACATGGAGCATTCAAAAAGTTGAAGAAGATAAATAGCTCAGAAAGAAAGGTAGCCTTTTATCTCAAGGGTTCACATCAAAGTCCAAGATGACATTCAATAAAAAATACAATTTCATACATGACTACCTGCATCATTTGGAAAGAGCTAACACAAGCATAAAAAGTAAATAACTTCTTATTCCACTCCTTCCAAAATATCAGTATTATTATCCTTCATTTATTTTAAATAGTTTTTTTACATATATTGATCTTTTATTTCTGGTCATAATCTGTGTATAGTTTAAGTATGGTAAAAATGATATTCAGTGTTTTGCTGGCTGTCTGCAAACAGATGAAAGTTCTACCTTRTAAGACTAATATTTAGTTTTATACACAATGGCCAGATTTCACAGCTAGGCCTACACATTGTGTTGTTCTTTACTGAATATGTGTGAAAATGTCCTTCCACTAGATCTGAAAAAATAGAACTGATCCTCAAGATACAAAAATCTGTTTTAAACAGTAGTGATTTTGTTTTTCAGTGGTGATCAACTGCACTAAGMTTCTTGTATAATTTACTGAATTCCTATTGCCTGCTATCACTTTGCAGTAACCATAGTGTAGTCATTACTCTGGGTCAAATCAGTGGTGTTTTGTGCCATGTGTTTTTTTTCATCTGGCAACTGCCAATAGCAGAGGATAAGAGCAAAAGATAAGGGCAGAAATATCCCTGATAAAATCTCTTCCAGAAACATGCAGMTAGAGATTTCCTATAGTGAAATGCTATCACTGAGTTTAATGGATTTTAAAATATTTTTCTTCTCTTTGAATCTATATAAATATTTGGGCTCTGAATCACCTTACTGATTGAGAAGRAAAACATTTTTGTAAGTTTTCAGCCAGGGATGATAATCATTGCATTCTCTATGCCCTTTATGTAAGAGAGAACAAGTAAAGCTGCTGTAGTCAACTTTTTCCATGTTGCTTAGGACATCACATGAAAAAACATTATGCAGCTGAGGTAGTCATTTACATGGGAAAGTATTTGTWACATTTCTCCTCTGCTTATGTAGTCACTGGTGGTTTTCATCAGCATTAAAGCCTCCTTTTTTGACAGCAGTTGTGTTAAAAATATGACTGTTATATAAATAAGAGGATATCAGTGTGTGTCAGACTGAATATCCAATATTCAGTCTGACAAGACTGGCATATTAATTTTCTGTCACAACTATACAAATACCCCAGAATCACACTGGATACAATCCTCACTATTCTCTCGATAGTTTTCTTCAACCTACCACCATCACCYCTCCTTTACCTCACTTTGTCTGAGCCAGGTGGCAGGTGTTGGAACTTGTGAAAATATGTATCTCCCTCTACTCACTCTTTTTTCATATGGATGAAAAAAAAATATATATAAAGTCCTTTTATAGATTTCTCACATTGAAGGAGATGGTTACAAATTCTGATATTAATTAAGTTCTAACCACTTCATATGAAAAATTTAAAAGAAAGTAATATTATTTTCTGTTTTGCTGTTTTCTTCACTTTTTGGCTTAATGCAMAGCTRAATTTCTTCTTAATTGGAAGAATCAAATAAGGAGGTTACTTAATCAAATAATTGGTTATCAGACCAAATTCAAACAGCAAAGCTCCTACTTACTGCACCACTTAGTGCTCTTCTGAGGCAGGTGCTCACCTGAATAAATGCCTGTAAAGACATTACACCTCCACAAGTACACACTCCAGGTGAATTCAGACTCTCACTCTCCTTTTAACAGCATCATGACAATTTAGGACATAATCCATTATCACTAGGAAGCATGCAGTGAATGCTAAGTTTAAAGTCATCAAAAGTCACTCACCAAATTGAGTCTAAGAAGATAGGTACATTTAGAATGGACACTTTATACTGTTCCTTTCTCATCTCTCCATCACCTAAAATGTCTCTTCACCCTGGTTTTTGTGTTGGATATTTTCCCTAGGGGCAGTTGTGGTCCCTAATATCATTGGTGCTCAATGAGTTTTAGTCTCATTCTATGAGATAGGATCTTCCTTACCTAACAATAATTATAGTTACCTGACTATGGTGATGGGCTCTTTTCTTCTGTAATTTATGGCTCTTTCCTGGTACTTTCTGCAGTCTTTTTTATTCATTGTATAAGGATTGTATCTTGTTTTAAGTAACCAGCTTCCTGCTTTGAGCCCARAAAGTTTACATCTACTTCCAGTGAAGTTATCTGAATGTCCATTTCTATCATCAACTCTCATGTACCTTCTAAAAATAAAATGAATACATCTCTTTCTCCTGTATTGTCAAAAAGCCTCTCTGGTACTTGTTCAGAACTTCCATTCACACAAAACAGCTCATTTTCTAGAATGGAGAAATTCCTTTTTGTCCAGAGGGCCAGGAAAAGACTTATGTGCCACTTAAAATCAATTTACATTACAGTCTGTGGCCTAAGTGGAGTGTACAGTTTTAGCTGATCATCTGTATAGAATAAAAAAGAAGGAATGAAGGAAAAATATTTAGAGGTATTGTAAATCAGCTGGAATGTAGGTTGAGAGCTTTCTGCAAAAGCATTATGCARTGTAAGAAACACTTTTTGAAGATCTTTACTGAGTTATAATTKAACTTTGGGTGATTTCCCAGTTCTTAGATGAGCACAAAACTACCTGTAAGAATCTATACTGGATATGCCCTGACTTTTCCTTCAGCAACAGACTGACTTCAGTGGAACAGATTACTGAGAGGATAAAATGAGGCCTGTCATGTGAGAAGATTCCCAGAACTGCAGAGATTTTCAGCATTAGGTATTGGTTAGGATGTTGGTTTCTTAGTAGGCAAAACTAGGAAAATGGACAATTATATCTTATAATTCGTGTTRAAATAAATCTGTATTGCAATAGAAATCTGTTTAAAAAAGTACAACACTAAATAGGCTATGGAGCATGATGATGAAAAAACTCCTCTTCAKCTCTGACATCCTGTATCAGGTTTTGGGTTTTTTTTTCTTAATCTCTATATTTATATGTATGTGTCCAGGYTCTTTTCTGTGGTGCCCAGCAATAGAACAAAGTTATGGCCATAAACAGAAACACAAGAAGTTCCACCTCAACATGAGGAAGAGCCTCTTTATGTTAAGGGTGGCAGAGCCCTGGAACAGGGYTGTGCCCAGGGAGGTTCCTGGAGTGTCCCTCTCTGGAGACATCCCAAACCCACCTGGACACRTTCCTGCCCCAGGTGACCCTGCCTTGSCAAGGGGGTTGGACTGGATGAWCTCCAGAGGTCCTTTCCAACCCTAATGATTCAGTGGYTCTGTGATTTTCTGAGCTTGGATTCACATTCATCAAGGCCCCAGATTCCACTTTGTTCTTCACTTGTAGTCTCACACAAGTCACTGCCAGTCTCACACAAGCTTTTTTTCTGCATTAAAATTTTCTGTGAGTGGGACTGCATGTGCAATGGTTTGCAAAGCTGCAGTTCAGCCTGCACCAACAGAGAACCCCACTACACTCCAGTTATGCTGATGAATGCTAAAAGATAAGTAATCAAATGATCACCCTACCAGAATGTAGGAGTACATATGTAGAAATAAATACAACTTTTACAGCTGGAGTGGCTGACACTCACTGTAACAAGGGGAAGGCTGCAGAGTACTGAGCCAGCTTCAAATGAGCCAGTGCATCTCTCTCTGCAGGACAGTGCTAGGCAGAGCTATTGACCTTAAAACTGCCTCTGCTTTGGAGCTTACTTGGATGTCTACAAGGTAGTTTAAAAAACCAACCATCCTATAAGTATGTGTATCTGTTACTGGTCACCTGTGTCTAATGCTTTATCTCATAATTCAATAATTCATTATTCAACTCACAATTCAATTGTCTGTTGGAGAAAGTGGTGGTCATTACTTAAGCATRTAGGAGTTTAATTGTACTGGGACTAAGACTTGGAAAGTCCCCTTGACAGGACATTTGCTTCTTTTCCTTTCATCCGTTCACTCCTGTTTTTCCCTTTTAAATTTTTGTGCAACTGTTACAAAACTTAGTGACATATGTCAATAGGGCAGAGGTAGAATAAATGAAAACAATGCAAACAAGTCCAAATCAGCAAGATACTTTTTCCAGATTACAATTAATCATTAACATTTTAAACCCTAAAACCCCAAAGCATGATTGGGAAGGCTATGAAGAAGACATATAACATGAATAGTATGGGAAATATTATTTTAAAAGAGCAGATTAATTTCCTAAGATATTTTTACTGTAGTTAGTGTCTATAGTTTTTTCTTACCAGCTTTTACTTTTTAGATTTTCAAAGATTCAAACTTTCTGAAAGACATCTAACATTGCTGTCCACACACTGGAGTATTTTGGGATACATGAGTTTTGGCATGCAGGTTATGTTTACATGGTTAAGTCATTACAGCAGAAGTTAGTTAAAGGGTTTCATCCATATTTCTAAATCATATCTTTTCAAATAGCGAAACAGTGACTATAGTCTTATTTTGCCCCATCAAGTTATTAACAAGAGAATTTAACCTTATTTTCAAATCTACTTTAGGTCAGTAGTTTTGATACTCTTTTTATAACAATAATAGTTTGTGTCCCAGCATTACAGCTCACAGCAGTCAGGAATGCAGCATGGCTATGAAAAACGCATAGGCAGCCCTTGTTCCTCCTGCTCAAGTAGTGCAGGTCCTGCATCTACACAGCTTGAGCTCTGCTGATACAAACACTGGAGTATATTAAATATTCACTTCTATGGTATCATAGATAAGGATAAAGTCATATTTTAATAGCACTTAAATCCTCATCTTCTATCATGGCACTTCTTTAAAGGGGACCAGTCCTTGTGAAGTGAGAAACTGACTCTTGCTGAGCAACTTTTTATTGCAGTAATGGGACCCCTGGGTTAGTGTTAGTGTTTTACACCGTGTGAAAGTATTGGAGGTGTGTAAACAACTATAGCTGCAGGATTAACAACAACCTGATATTAGTAATTTTACAGTAATTCTGAGTGACTGTCCATCTGAAGGATATTCCTTTAGTCCTTGTTATTGCATCACTTTACAAGAGCAGAAKAATTTTCTTTACACCCATGTTCATTAATTTATTAATAAAATTATGAGGTCAGGAGGSTCTCGTCTTGGCTATCAGATAGCTGAGAACAAAATACAGAACTTTTTGCTGAGATAAAACTTCAAGTTGCATTATGAAGGGTTTCTTTTTAAGTTTATGAAATAAATTTGGCAAAACTCCTCTYAGGCGATGCTTTTCTGAAAGATGAGTGAAAAGAGGGAAGTGTGCTAAAATAAGTATCTGGGATTATTTTAGTGGAAGTTTTATGTCAAAATAATATGAAAGCCTGTGTCATAAAATCCTGCGAAAACTGAATTTTCTATTTCTGTATCCAGGTCGTAACCATAACTGATTCTGTAAGGGTCAAAAATACCTCACACCTGTCTTACTCCCAACACCAACCTACYCTCATGGTAGGCTCATCGAGTTTTATCTCATTTTCTACTCAATTTTCAACCATTTYTAATTTCTTCTCACAGGAATTTTTTACAAAGTTTAAAAAGTTAGCAMACCTAGCATTTGAAAACCTAGCAACTTTGCATTTCCCCAGCCAATCATTTTGGCCTTTTATTTGGCTCAGAACTAMGATCCTACCGTTGCAGGTATGCAGTCTGATTTTTCTTAAATAAAAACAAACAAACAAACAAAACCAACCAACAAACAGAAAGAACCCACTTTTTACAAAGTTTAAAAAGTTAGCAAACCTAGCATTTGAAAACCTAGCAACTTTGCATTTCCCCAGCCAATCATTTTGGCCTTTTATTTGGCTCAGAACTACGATCCTACCGTTGCAGGTATGCAGTCTGATTTTTCTTAAATAAAAACAAACAAACAAACAAAACCAACCAAACAAACAGAAAGAACACACTTTTTGGTGTGGTAGTGTCCAGGTAAAAGGAAGGAAGGAGAAAGAAGGTAAATTTTAGGAGTCTGTGTGAGTCCAGCATTAGTAGTGGCAAAGAGAGTGAGTGGGCACTAACTTCTCGAAGRTATTAGTGACAACATGGCTCATGCAGCTGTGGGGAGCCGTCTATTGCCGCTTGAAAGGCCACACACTTTGCCGTACAGAGATATTTTCTCATCTATCCTGTTAAATGCACAGTCCACACATTTTTGCAGGAATGCCTGCTCCAGCGCAAAGCTTGGCACTGCAGCAATTCTCCCGCCCTCCGCTTTCTGCTCATCCGCATATGAACTCCTGCTTCCTGTGCTGTTGGGATTTTCACCCCTTTCCATTTGTGCGTGATGCACATATGCAGCACGCACAGGGTGTCTGCCAGCAGAACGCGTCGGGTGTGCGGGGAGATGCTGGTGGAAACCTCCAGCTCGTGCGAACCCCAAAACCATCGCATCCCCCGGGGAGCCGCGGCCGCCCTCACGGGAGGGATGTGGGCCGGGGGCTGGGAGGGACTGGGGAGCTGTGAGGGGCCCGGCAGGGCTGGCAGAGACACGGGGAAACTGTGAGGGAGTCGGCAGAGCTGTGAGGGACCTAGCAGGGATGTGAGGGGCCCGGCAGTGCTGTGAGGGACCCGGGGAAGCTGTGAGGGACCCGAAAGGGCTGTGAGGGCTCCAGGGGGCTGTGAGGGAACTGGCAGGGCTGTGAGGGCTCCAGGGGGCTGTGAGGGGCCCAGGGGAGCTGTGAGGGACCCGGCAGGGCAGTGAGGGCTCCAGGGGGCTGTGAGGGGCCCAGGGAAGCTGTGAGGTACCCGGCAGGGCTGTGAGGACTCCGGGGAGCTGTGAGGGGCCCGGCAAGGCTGTGAGGGACCCGGGGGAGCTGTGCGGAGCCAGGAGCAGCTGTGCCGGACCCGCGTCCCTGTCCTTGGTGCTCAGCCCTGCCCGCGCCCGCCGCCGCGCAGCCCCGCACAGCCATGATGGGGCTGCCCGCTCCGGGAAAACAAGCCGGGAATGCACGGACATTCTGCCCACAAACACACRGCTGCCGTACGGCTCCATGCACCGGAGCAAGCCATTAATTCGGAGATAAAAGGCTTCGTTAATATGGCACCAAATTCTACGGACACCCCGGCATGTACCACCATCGCGCACACCCGCTGCTCACCCTCCCTGTCCGCGACAGAGCGGCAACAATTGTAAGAGAAATAAAACATTCTAAGCTGCTAGAGATAGATGAATGCAATGCCACTATCCAAACCTCTGGCATTCTCACGACAGCTCAGCAAATTCGCAGATTCTTCAAACCCCCCCCCCACCACCACCCAGCCCTCCCTCTCCCCCCACCCTCCCAAACAGAATCAGAAAGCACATCTTACCACTGGATAAGAGAGAAGAACAGAAGTGCCCACACCATCATTTTGAGAGAAAATGCAGGATTCAAGAATGCAGTGCTCCCC